>CAIGQV010016734.1:6838929-6866878 GCA_903798115.1 Danio jaintianensis
CACGCACGCACGCACGCACGCACGCACGCACGCACGCACGCACGCACGCACGCACGCACACACACACACACACACACACACACACACACACACAGACTCACAGCCTCAGGGGTGTCAGATCACTGTTAGGGCATCACAGCGGATTATAATAGAATAATAAGCCCCAGAAAAGGATTAAACGCAGATGCCTTCATGAGACACAGAGACACGCTAACAAGCGATAACAGCACATGACAACAGGGACAAAAGACAATGGATTTATAGGCCAACGCACAATGATAATAAAAATGTACAGGCTCTCTAAATTTTGAATTAACATATAAATGTAAAAAAATAATTGAATAAACGTGTGTGCATATATACACTGTGAAAATTACTGTAAAATTTACAGTATTTCTTGCAATTTTGTTTGCCAGTGATACTGTAAAATTTACAAGTGCTCTGTAAATTAACAATTACATTTGTGTTGTAAAACTATACAGCACAGTTGTAATTGTTAATTTACAGTGCACTTGTAAATTTTACAGCATCACTGGCAATTTTTACAGCATTACTGTCAAAATGTATAAACGCACTGTAAATTAAGTATTGTGCTGTAGTTTTACAGCACAATTGTAATTGTTACTTTATAATGCACATGTACATTTTACAGTATTACTGGCAACCAAAATTCCCAGTAATCCTGTACATTTTACAGATTTTTTTTACAGTGTATATATTACATCTAAGTCAATTTGATCATCAGGGAGTTCAAATACTTGGAGCCATTGTGTCTCCAATCACAAGATAACGATAATAACAATGAACAAAGAAGTAATTATAAATTGTAAGTTGGAAACTGTTTAAGTCATTATCTAGTTGGTGGTCATCTGAGATGTTCATCCATTTCTTACCTAAAATTGACATAAATACCTACTTTTTGAGCCAATATACATGAGATTGCATTAATTAATTAATTAAGAAATATTCAATTAACAAGTAATCACACAATATGTGTCATTTTCTAATTTGTGGTCATCTCTCATTCACTCTTTCTTGTTTCAGTCAGCCAAAAACATCTGTCCTGAGACAAGAAGAATGACAACTGAAGTACTAAATAGAGGAGATCACTAACAACAGCCAGAGCTTAAAGACTGAGGTGACAGAAGACAGTGATGAAACAGATAAGATAAACTAAACAAGTGAAAAGGGAACATGAGGCCATCCAGCAAGAGTAATGAAGTAAAGAAAAGACATTATTGATCTGAACAAGCCATAAAGAGCTGCTTGTCCAATCCTCCACACCCCCGTTCGTTCACTGACCGACTGTTTAGGGGTCACAAGGGCACATTACACTTGGCTTTTAAGCTCTGACCTTCGTAATACCTCCTCTTTCATATCCGACCAGCGGCGTGTACAGTACTTGCAGATATCAAGTTATCGGTTTTAAGCAGTCAGGCTTAATTAACTTGATAGATATTAATGTATATATTATTAGGACCCATTTAATGGAGGCTGAATTTAGCTCAGTGTGTGATATTAGTAGAGATAATTACAGACAGGATGTCCATGTGCAGATAAGCGAAAGAGGTTTTAAAAACACAGAAAATTGAAATCACAGTAGATATCGCTAAAAGGGGTCATGAACTGCCTTTTTTATGTGTTTCGTAAGTCCACATTTTATGTTATCAAGATATTTAGATTTAGAAGTAATAATTTAGAAGTAATAAGCTATTTTGGGTCCTGTTTTTTTACATTTTGAAAATAAGTGGTGGATTGTAGTCTTGTATGATTGGCTAATATTTTGTATATTCAAAATTTGGGCAGCACGGTGGTGCAGTGGGTAGCACAATTGACTCACAACAAGAAGGTCGCTGGTTCAAGCCTCGGCTGGGTCAGTTGGCATTTCTGTGGGGAGTTTGCATGTTCTCCCCATGTTTGCGTGGGTTTCCTCCGGGTGCTCCGGTTTCCCCCACAAGTCCAAAGACATGTGGTATAGGTGAATTGGGTAAGCTAAATTGTCCGTAGTGTATGTGTGTGAGTGAGTGTGTATGGATGTTTCCCAGTGATGGGTTGCAGCTGGAAGGGCATCCGCTGAGTAAAACATGTGCTGGATAAGTTGCCAGTTCATTCCGCTGTGGCAACCCCTGATTAATAAAGGGACTAAGCCGAAAAGAAAATTAATGAATATTCAACATTTTTCAAAAGTTGAAAAGGGCAACTGTATACCGATGAAAATGTTTGCATCGGTATTGACGGCCCACGTCCATCATAGATAGACACAGCTGTAATTTAGGGTGAAAATGCTTAAAGTATAAGTGGGTAGTATGAAAGTATATATATTTTTTTGCAAAACACCATTTTTACATAGCTATACGAAGTTTGACAAAATAGTTTTAGCCAGTTTGACTGATTTAAGTTGAGATGACTAGAAAAATTCATTTCATTCGACTAAAAGAATGAAGGCAGGAAGAATTTTTACAGTGTGTGACAGCAAAAATTAAGAAAACAACACTTATAATAATAATAATAATAATAATATACAAATAGCGTGAGAGAGATTTATCTTCATCGTTGGATACTTATTGTGCTATTTATTTTATATTAAAGTATGAATAATACTTTTTTCTCCATGACTCGTTGGAGATTTTGTCACATCAAAGGACAACAAAACTTAACAATTTTACAGTGGTTCCAAAAAAGTTAAATATGTGAAAAATCTGAGACATTCATGAGAAAAAAATGAACAGGTGAACGTTATGGGCTTCACTGGGGGCTTCAGTCACATGATCTTGAATTAGACCTTTTAACTAATTCAAGTTTTCAGTGGAATTGTATGAATTCATACAAATTAGCCACTAAATCAAGAAGTTACGAATTGCGAGATTGTGTTGGGTTTTCAGTTACAAAAAGTATCAAATTTTTATGTTTTTAGAAATATAGGGATGCATGGATGTATATATGGATGTTTTTAGATATATATGGATTATTATTATTCATGATTTTACATTGTTACACAGTTTTTAGTTGAGATTTGGCTCAAAAATGTTAAAATGTTCTTTCTTTCTTTCTTTCTTTCTTTCTTTCTTTCTTTCTTTCTTTCTTTCTTTCTTTCTTTCTTTCTTTCTTTCTTTCGAGACAATAACTGTATTGCATTTTAATGGCCAAAACTTGTAAAAAATTTTTTTTAAAACTGGTCTGAAATTAGCATAAAATTCTAAACCAATGGCTTTCACAAATAAGAAGAGCGTTGGGGGAATTCTCTGTTAAAAAAATTATAAATGTGAAATCAATCAGTGCAGAATGCCCCTGATTTGCAAAGAAAATTCACTATAAAAGGGAAGTTAAAAGTCCAGGGGGAAACAAGCTCAAACTAGCAAAACTGTGTCATATTTTCAAACAATTAAAGAGCAAAAATCCCTTAAAACTAGACACAGAAGGGAACAGAGGATAAGTTCCTCTAATTGAAGAATTCTATTTTTATTTCCCCGCACGAATGTCAGGAGAAACATCTAAGCTGATACTTAAATCAAACTTAGTGAAACTGTGAGTTCAGTCGAATGTGTTTAGAGTTTCCTTTGGGAACTGAGGACTTTAATTTGAAAACATGTTTTTGTATATCTGTGTATTTTATCATTATGGTGAAACATGCTTTATGGAGAGAACACAACGAGTGTGTAGTCTTCCTCATATCACTTTTCAGTTCTCTCGCATTAAGCTTTTATTCCTCTTTGTACCCATCATTGCATTTTCAGATCTGATGGAGAGATGCATCTAATGTGCTTCAAACGGGGATGTTATTACGAAGGAACATCAAACACAATATTCTCATAGTTTCCAGCTGTATAAAAGACCTCCCACCGGCATCATGACTGGAGTTTTTCATAGGCCGGGGCCGATTTCAGCTCGGCAGGGCAGAGACGTTTTTTCCCCAGAGAGAAGTGAGAGTGAAAAAAAAGAGGTTGTGAGTACTGCGCTGGAAAAAAAAACTGCATCATGCAACACCAGAAAATATTTTCATATGCATAATGTTGCTGCATATTCATAGAGACAGGATTATAGACTTGGGCCCTCTAAAAACGAAAAATCTAACATGCACAAACATCCAAGTATGCTTACATGAAACATAGGACTTCTTTCAACACATTGGATCGGGTACTAAGCGGATTAGTGCTTTGAACAAAACGAATGAGCGAATGATTCCATGATTCACTCATATACGCAATCTCTTTTGTTTTTTATTAATTAAGTGTTTAATAGTACTTTTATTGTCAACATTTTACCTCTTGTTGCATTCCAACACAAAGCATGCTGGGAACTATGCATCCACTAACCAGTAATTTACACCAATACAATATAGTCATGTTGTCAAAACAAACAAAAAAATGATTAAGTTAACTGCATTTTTATTTATTTATTTACAAAATTTAAGTGGACTGAATATAAAACAAATATACTGTCAAAATAATTTCCAAAAAAAAATAATAATAATAATTTTGCTTTTGAATGTGTACAAGATATATAAATGACATATTGGTTGAGTGAATCATTCAATGATTTACCCTGAACTTCCAAACTAAGTATGTTTTACTTTTGAATAAGTAATTACTTACTGAAAGATTGCTGAGAGAACAGTGACTCGTGACCAATGATTAATTAATTCCAGTAGTTGCTTAGCTTTAAAACATACTATATGTATGTGCACTGCCAGATTTGCAAGTGCAATGTGCTCAGTGAAATCCTGTGTTCTCACTGTGAACCTGAAAAAAAAGAAAGAAGTCACTTTGGCGCAAACTGCCTTAAGGTAAAGAATGTAATAAGAATCTATTAGGTATTGCTCATGAGAATATACAGTATACTATATTGTGATGCAAGGCTTAATAAAGTTTTTGACACGTTAGAGAAATGTTCATGAATAAAAAAATTAAGTTTGGAATGTGCTTTTGAAGATTAAAAAATGTTTATAAAGCACAATAAGCAGTGAAAAAGAACTCAATGCAATACTTGTTCTGTCCAAGGATAACCAAATACAGAACTTAGAGCCATATGTCACAGCATTTTGCATGCTTAATTAATTTTTCTTTAGCTTTATTGCAGTTATATCTCAAGTGAACATAAACAGCTAACTTTTTTCGATTGTTTGTGTGCATAATTACATTGAATGTTTGTGTCTTCTAAATGTTGCCAAATCAACATGGTTTCTAAATGTGTTTTTTTTCCCCCTAAAGACACCTTTGTTTGTTTGTTGTAATGTAAAAACTACACATATTGTAATAATTATTACATTACTGTTGTAATGAAACATTAATAATGTGGCAGCATGGTAGCTCAGTGGTTAGTTAGCACTGTCGCCTCACAGCAAGGTTCGAGTCCCAGCTGGGCCAATTGGCATTTCTGTGTGGAGTTTGCATGTTCTCCCCGTGTTCGCGTGGGCATCCTCTGGGTGCTTCGATTTCTCCCACAGTCCAAAGACATGCGCTATAGGTGAATTGAATAAACTAAATTGGCCGTAAGGTATAAGTGTGTGTGAATGCGAGAGTGTATGGGTGTTTTCCAGTACTGGGTTGCGGCTGGAAAGGTATCCGCTCTGTAAAACATGTGCTGGAATAGTTGGTGGTTTATTCCGCTGTGGCAACCCCTGATAAATAAGGGACTAAGCCGAAGGAAAATGAATATAAATATAAACACAATAAGTCTCTTTTTAAAAATGTCCTGATGATAAAATAGGATCCAAATCCCAGTGATGTTTAGGCCCATCGCAACGTGATCGAAGAGTGTGGTTTCCCTGCTCACCGAATTGATTGTCTCTGTAGTAACGCATATAAACATGTCTACAAAACAGGATTTGCAAAGAAACTGTGATTAAAAGATCTGTTAAGCTGTCCATGATCAGCTGCACCTTTTACAAGTTTAAAAGTTTTTAAAACAATGCATGTTTGAAATAAAGAAAAGACCGTAAAATCGGTATGTATGTATACCCTTGTTAAATCTGATTTATTTTGTGCATTAGCATAATGAATGTAGCAGCGTATTATAAAGCTGTATATATTTGTCGCAAGTAGACATGCAAAAGCAGTGCAAAGTTAATTGTGTGTCTGTGTTGTGTGTGTGTGTGCGTGTGTGTGTGTGTGTGTGTGTGTGTGTGTGTGTGTACTGCGAACTTTGTAACGGTATTTGTGTATGACTCATCTTTTTAAAAAAAGGCTTGAATAAACTCCACCACAAATACGTCAAATAAACTTACCTTGTATTTTTGACTAATAAACTGGATGTTTACAATATACATGCTACCCCTGGGAGACATTATTAGAAGACACGCGATCAGCTTTCACTGCTATGCAGATGATACTCAATTATATATTTCAACAAAACCTGATGAGCCATCTGAACTGTCTAAGCTAACTGAGTGTATTAAAGATGTCAAAGACTGGATGACCAACAATTTTCTTATCTTAAATTCAGACAAATAGAAGTATTACTTATTGGGCCTAAATCCTGTACACAGCAGATCTCACAACTCGACCTGCAATTAGAGGGATACAAAGTTAGTATTAGCTCTACTGTAAAAGATCTGGGTGTTATATTAGACAGCAACTTAACTTTTGAAAATCATATCTCCCATGTCACAAAAACCGCCTTCTTTCATCTGAGAAATATCGCTAAGTTACGAAGTATGCTATTCATCTCAGATGCAGAAAAGCTAGTTCATGCTTTTATGACTTCTAGGCTGGATTACTGTAATGCTCTGTTCGCTGGTTGCCCAGCATCCTCTATTAATAAACTTCAGCTAGTACAAAATGCAGCTGCCAGAGTTCTTACCAGGTCTATAAAATATGATCATATCACCCCAATTTTATCCTCCTTACACTGGCTGCCTATTAAGTTCAGTATTGATTATAAAATATTGCTTCTTACCTTTAAAGCTTTAAATAATCTAGCTCCTGTTTATCTAACCAACCTTCTGTCTCGCTACAATCCAACCCACTCTTTAAGATCTCAAAATTCAGGGCTTCTGGTAGTACCCAGAATAGCAAAGTCTACTAAAGGAGGTCGAGCCTTCTCATTTATGGCTCCTAAACTCTGGAATAGCCTTCCTGATAATGTCCGAGGCTCAGACACACTCTCTCAGTTCAAAACTAGATTAAAGACCTATCTTTTTAGTAAAGCATACACACAATGCATCACATAAGCGTATGATGCATGAGTGTGCTCCATGCAGGTGAGCGGGCTTGACAACCACCTGTAGGACACACTCTTGCTTTACATTTTGTTTGCTTCTATGTCTGTTTATATAACTACTATTTTTATTAATAGCACTTAATTTTTGCATTTCGTGTTTAACTACGCTAATTATTATCTTTATTCTCTATTTCCACCTGGGGATACTCATCCCGAGGCCTCTAGAGATTATGCAGCACTATTGATACGATCCAAGAACTGTGAAGAAATTATGCCAAGGTATCTATAATCCTGGACCAAGCCATATCCTGATCTGACACTGCGGCGGTCAAGGAAGAGTGGACAGCATGAGACTGATTCCTGAAAGACCACAGTGACAGATGAGTCCCCGCATTGAGCCAGTTTGATCACCCGCCGGTGACCTACTCACACCTGCAGTTCTCCACAATGGACGTCCAGTGTTCTCCAACCTCCGGCGCCTAGACTGCAGCTCCTCACAGGAAGTTTGGCCAGAGGAGAAATGGTCATGCCCAACTGAGCCTGGTTTCTCTCGAGTTTTTTTCTTGTTCACTTTCGTCAATTGGTGAAGTTTGTTCCTCACCACTGTAGCCACTGGCTTACTTGGTTTGGGATTTGTAGAGCTGCGCATCGATGGATTTTCTCTTCAGTGTTTGGACATCCAGCAGTTTACATCTTGTAAAGGAGTAAAATAGAAGCCCTTTAAAACTATGGGCAGATTGTTGTTGACCCAGTGTTCCAGTTAACCTGCTCAGGTCAGGCTCGTCCATAATCACAGCAGTGATGAAGCGGAGCACAAAAAGTTTGTTTCCAAATGTGAGCAGCTGTTTTTCCTCTGGGCCTTTTCCAGCCATTTAAACTAACATAGAGTACATTTGCACACATGGGGACACACACAGTTTCATTCATCCATGCACATATGCAGATGGGCAAGCATGCAAAAATAAACCCATCATGTGTACTACAGAATCATAAAACATCCAATCTAACTCATACTCCTTCTTCGACCATTGTCCTGCAGATGTGACCATGAAGCACATCCACACAAAGCACATTCAAACATGCACACACAGTTTGTTTCCCAGTATAAATGTGTAGGCGGCACATTTCCATTGTTAGACCGTATTTTACGCTCTCTAGAGAGAGAACGAGCATGTGCACCAAATATTGTGCACAAAGAACAATGTCTCAGAAAAAAAAGCATCTCTTCATTTTCCACCTTTTAACTTGATCTGCCCACCACTCGTTTACGTTGTATCAAGGTGTGTATTTTTATCGCACGGGCTCCAGTGATGATCGAGGTTTACTCAGTCATTTGAAACAGTTCAGTATGTGGGTGCTCAACCCCAAGGCAACTCTAGCTGGTATGAAGTATGAAAGCACATCATGAGTCACTGTACAAATGTCTATCTCCCCCTCTTGCTCCACGCGTAGGAATGAAACCGTGCCAGCTCCTACTGTGAACATCATGCCTTTCTGTCACGTTTCTCCCATGACAGATATGCCCTAAATAAACATCTTGAATGATTGCGGATTCCAAGTAACTAGCTGTTGGCCATAGAATCTCTCTTTAATCAATTGGAGACAGTATTGCTTATGTAGGTGGTTTTTGATCAGCTATACAGTAGATGTAAATTAAAATTGACACGTTTGAAGTGGTCTCTGGACTGACCGGTGTTTGCAAGGTTGTCACTATGTTGTCTGATTGAATGTTGGAACATTGTTTGGTGGCTGGTATTCTGGCCGGTTTTTAGCCAAAACATTACACTATTGGTAATATTAGTAATACTCTATTACTCTAGTACATTGTAAGTTGTTGCTAGTGTGTTCTAGGTGGTTGCCTGGGTGTTGCTACAGTATGTTACTATGGTATTGGGATGGTTGTTTGCACATTGGTGGTCAGGTCAATGCTAGGGCATTGCTAGGCACTTTCTAGAGTATTTTGAGTCGTTAATAGGGCATTTTTAGTGCACTGTAAAACATGCTTTTCCACACAATCCATTTGTCTTGGGACAACATAAAGGAATTAAGTTAACTTATTAGTTACAAATTTAAGTGTCCCCCCAAAAATCTCAAGAATTGTGTTGTTTCAGCTTATTTTAAATAAGTAGTTTGAAAAAACAGCAAATATCATTTTTTGAGTGTGAGTTCTAGACATTTTAAGACAATTTTGCCAGAGGTTGCCAGATTGCTTGCCATTTTCAGTGATTATACAGTCATCAAGATTCCAATTTTAAGTTGTTACAGCATTGCATGGTAGTTGATTTGGCAATCTTCATGATTACTAGGTTGTTATAGGCGTGCTGTTGTGGGTGAGATTTCTAAAAAATACTAATGTGTCCTGGGTGCTTGCTAGAAGTTGCTTGGTTGCCAGAGTGTTGGTTCATTTGTGGTAGTTGGTTACTAAAATGTTTTAAGTGGTTGTTAGAGCATGAGTACTACTGTAGGCTGATGGCAGGTGGTCTCAGCTTCAGATGCCATGATCACAGACCATTGCTTGAAGATCTAATGCCTTCACCACTGATTGACCATCGAACCCTATTTGTTTGTTATTTATCTAATTCTATCGTTTTGTGGTTTAGTGCCTCAAAATCCTTACTGTAACTACAGCAGCTTAAGGCAAGTAAATAAAAATTCCACTCTCATTCCAAAAAAATGAGCCCAAGATGCTTTTACGTCTGGTGTTTTGAGTGTTTGTGTGTATGCTCACATTGGCGTGTTTTGTTTAGTCATGAGGCATTAAATGTTAGCAATAAGAGCGAGCAAAAATTGCATTTATGTGCACAGGTCTTAAGGCCGGGAGCAGCATTAGTACCATCTTCATAGTACTTTTTACTCACCACGTAGGGATTCACTCATGCAAATATGTCTGATAAGCTAATAATCCATACTGTTTGCAAATATTTGAGAAATGTAGCAAAATTGCAGCCGCCCTCTTTGTGTTCCTTTTTTACTTGTTTCTGTTTTTGTTTTTTTTCAGTTTATGATCTCACGCTCTGATTCGTTGCTAAATAACCAACCAGAGGGCTCCCTTCAGATGCCAACACCGATTCTAAATGCTGAATTGGGTCAACGCAATCCGATTTTAACCTGACAAGAGGAGATGTGCTGACCAACGGCCCTATGAAGCCCAATGGCCAACAGTTGGCTTGGTGTGTCTCGGCCCTTAAAGCACACAAAATGGCAAAAACCTTGGTGGTTTCAAATTCATTGTCTGTTTGGTTGAATTCTAAAGGATTTCTGATAGATGTGTGTAATGTTCCTTAATGGTCCACCTGGTTACAAAGCTTTCTAGTTTACAATTTCGACAATGAATAAACTAAATGCTTTTTTCACCCATTCAAGTGCACACACAGCAGTGAGCAGTGAACACACATACACCCAGAACAGTGGACAGCCATTTCCTTCAGCATGGAGGGAGCAATTAGGGGTTTGGTGTTTTGGTCAAAGAGCCCCCTCAGTCGTGGGTACTGAAGGTGAAAGTAAGTGCTGTTCATTCACACTCCCACATATAACTCTTAGCAGTACTGGGAATTGAACCTGCAATCTTTGGATTACTGTACAAGTCTGACTCTCTAGCTGGTGAATAGGCCACAGCAAGCATTTTGTTTGAAGCACTTATTGTAAATTAAAACATGCACACTTTTGTGTTTTTACTGGGACATTGAGCTTACATTTTTACTGCCTTCAACAAGGCACTGAACAAAACTGTTATTGTAAAAATTATTGCTTTTCCTTTTTAAAGCCAAAAATCATTAGAAAATTAAGTAAAGATTATGTTCCATAAAGATATTTAGCAAATGACAGACTTCAAATATATTAAAAAACATTTTTTATTAGTAATGTGCATTGCTAAAAACTTATTTTGGACATTTTTCTCAGTATTTGGATTTTTTTTAACATTCAGATTGCAGATTTAAATAGTCTCAGCCAGATATTGGCCTATCCTAACAAAGAATACATAAATTAAAAACTTATCTGTTCCTAAATTTATTTATAACTTTCATATATTGCATAAATATACAAAAATTTACAGTTTTTTTGTGGTCCAGGGTCACATATTAAGAATGTTAAGAATGAGAAACACTGTAACCACAGTGAAGTGTGCTTTAACGAGCATCACTAACTCAACACCCCATGACACTAACCTCACTGTTCTCAAGTGCTGACAGTAATCCACACTCTCTTCATAAGAGTGTAACTATGCCTCTTCCGGGCAATTCCTAAAGGTAACTCAAGGCTTATCTCAAAACTCTTCCATTTCAGCCCCCTGCCATTTCTTCCCTGAGACTGGTCTCCCTAGAGGCTCTCGTTGAAATCCAGGACTCCTACTGGAGGCTCGAAGCAAGCCCAGAAAGATGTGGGTAAATTTGGAGAGCCCACAGGTTAATAGAGATTAGTACAGCAGATGTTTTGTCAAGATAAAGAACTCCCAGGTCTCTACAGACCTCCTCCGGCTGCCTCCTCTATGGAACCTGTGACTAAACAGATTTGCATCTGCAGTGCGTCATTATAGCTGAGATCCCCCAGAGCTTTCGTTCCCTCAACTCACCACAATAAAACCACCCAACACATTCTCACTCAGCTCAGTTCAGGATTACACAGAAACCAACTTGCACAAACAAGCTTCCAAGGTCTCCATTTTACAACGACCCACAAACAAACACTTGGCAAGTATATAAAAAACAACTTAAACTGTCACACTTACATAGCCAATTCACTCCTAGCCTCAACCAAGTTCCTTGTATTCTCTTCTTATCTACCGTAACAAAGTGTGAAAAGTTATTATTGGCTTGAACACATGCTTAAAAAGGCCCAAATGGCACGCTAAGGACTCATTCTCATCGAACGTCTTTGCTTTGATAAAAAAGTGAGACACAATGCTTTGGAATAGTTTGAAAAAAGCGCAGAATAAAGAACAACGGTATATACACACAGCCACTAAGCACCTATAAACAGAAAATTGGAATGCTTGTCCCGCCTCTGAATTATTCTGATTGGTCCGCTGCTTTGGAGCTGACAGTGACAGCTCATGTGTGCGGTGCTTCAAAAGATGTGTGATGCAGCTGTAACAGTCCGTCAAGTGCACATTTACATAGTAAAGCAATAGAAAAGTAGTGCATTAGAAAGGAAAAACATGTTCTGTGTGAACCGCCTATAAGGGGTTATTTACATGACAACGTTTTTAACCAAAAAAGGGAAAAGGAAAAAAGAGCGTCTATGAAAACGATGACGTCACATGTGTACATAGGATGTTTTTAGGCAAGTGGAGATTAAAGGCGAGCATGAACAAACACACAACAATGGCTGAGTATGTGGTAGAGTTATTGCTCATCTGTTTTCTAAGGATCCATCAGCAAATTGTGGATTTACTTCACATTACAACGAAAAGCAGAGATAAATTGTACACACCAACGCTGAGCCGTCTATGGCACGTTGTCACTTCCTTACAGGTAGTGTTAACTAGCAAGGTGACATCACCAAATACTGGGCTGGCATACGCAATACAGCATTTTTGGACATTTTCATGGATATATATATGGAAATGCAGATCATTTTGAAAACGTTGTCATGTAAACGTGAAACTTTTTTAAAACACAAGGGAAAAACTTTTCTGTTTTTGCCTACATCGTTGTCATGTAAACATCTACATCTACATCTACAAACGTCTACATGCCTAAACCTAAACATATGCCAAAGATTTCTTCAGAGATTCTTGTAAGTGGCAACACTGACAGTCATTACATTTTACCGAATGTATTACCGAACTATATTTTCTATATAACAATATTTTCTTTCTCAGACAATTATCTGTAAACCAGAGATGGTAGTGTATGAAGGTCCCAGCAGATTTCTGAAATACCTGCCTAATCTCATGAGGAAATGTATCTATTTTATTGTCAGAAAAGTGGCTAGTTTGTACAAATTCATGATTTAATTCATAAGAAAACTTACAATTTTTAAAAAGCATGCCTTTCTTGCCATTCTGATGCTCTGTTTGAACCTCAGCAGTTTGTCTCGACCACGTCTCTATGCCTAAATGTATTCTGCCATGTGATTGGCTGTTTAGATCTTAGCATTAATAAGGTGGTATATGTCAAATATGTTACAACAGAAATGGTTAAATATGAAAAAACAGGGGAACCAACACCCCTCACAACTGTCAGTCATCACAACCTTCATATAGAGTAGGCAATTACTGAACCTTATTCTGAGTGAGACAGAGAGGATTAAGAATGTGTTAGAATGAGATAAACACACAAATGCAACACTTAATCTACAGATTTAGACAACAAAGCAAGCTTTAACTATAGACAGACACTCACACAAAGATTCAGCAGTCTGAATGCAGTGGGCAGAGAGGAGATGATATTGGTGCAGTAACATTAATCTCAGCAGTATTCTCACAGTACAGTCAATACAACGAGGAAACTCAATACCTTCAAACTGCATACAGCAGAATCTTCCCAGAAGAATTATTCTAAGGCAATAAATACACTGTTCACAGGTCAGTCACAATAAGTGCTTTCGAGAATTTCACTGTGTGAAATATAAAGAGCACCAAAAGGTTAAATTCTTTTGGTGACCATATCATTAAAATAATAATATATTGGCCTGAAAAGATAATTCACATATTATTACCTTGAGCCATTAATAGCAATAATCCTTTAGCTAACCTTGAACCTGATCCATTCAACCATTAAAATTTAAGGGCGGTGATGGGTTAATAGAACATCCTCTAACCTGCAAAAATGAAGTTGATATGATACACTAATTGTGCGTTCAAATGACAAAAAATAATCGGTTCATTTTGCATAAGTATTATTTTATAAGTATTATAATTATCATATTTTTAAATTATTTTTTTAAAATTAAACTGTATCATTAAATTCAATAAATAATACATAAAATGTTAATGTTCTGGCAACCATAGCTGCTGTTTTTCTATTTATTTCTTCTTTTTAAATTTTTTAATAAAATCCTTGTCTTATTTTCATCTTGTACAATCTGCTATAAATAACCAAATAATTTGTGTATCAGAACTAAATCAGTCACACAGGTTTGAAATCAAATAAGGATGAGTAAATGATGACACAATTTTCATTTTTGGATAAACAAGCCTTCACACATATTCACATATAACAGTATGATGTGTCATATCCGGAGCTCGCCATGTTTGCACTGCATGTGAGGCTGAAATGTGAGATTATCTGGATATTTTTTGATCTGTGAGTTTGTGGCACCTGAGAGCAGATTCTGTCAGCATTTAGGTGTTGCAATGAGGGCAGCCCTCATTATTCTCACTAATGTGTGTCTGATCTCAGCAGTGTTGGGTGGAAAAACAAAGCTGCTTAAGTGAGGTCTAATTCTAAATGACCGATCTAAAGTGTTACCAAAAATATACTACGTTGGCACACAGGCAATAAATCTGAAGCTGGAAGTAGTTAATTTAGCATGTACGCAAATATTTTAAAGACCAATATTGATAGTGTTTCTAAAACTGATCAGCATTTACAGGGTGTTGCTATTGTATTCTGAGTTGCTAGAGCATTTAAAATGTAATGAATAATCACTGTAAATGTGTTCAAGGGGGTTGCTATGTTATTGCTATGGTATTTTAGTGGTTACTACTGCATTTTAAGTTTGTTGTAGGTGGTTGTTCATGTGTTCTATACATGGTTGCTGGCTTGCTACTGTAGGTAGTTGCTTGGGCTTTTACTCCAATGTAATGTACTGTTTGTACAGGTGGTTGCCAAGATGATTTGGGTAGTTTCTTAGGGTCTTCTAGGTCTAGGTGATGGTTTGACATGTTACTAGGTTATTGAGCCTTATCAAACACCTGGTGTGTGACGCAAGTGATCAAGGCATGACGCAAGTGATCTTTTTCATGTCCTGTGCCATGTTGTTTAAATAGCAAAAGCATTTGCGTCCATTTGCGGTTGTGCTGGTCTGAAAAGTGTGTGTTAAGGCGCATTTTTAGCAGGTTGCTCTTTTAAGGTAACTGAAATAGACCGTGCCATTGCCCAACTGAAAGCTGGTCTAAAGCCAATGCCACACTTTTTTTTTTGACATTAGTGATTATTAATATACACTGGTGCGCTTACACGTTGCTCATTACACACAGAGATGCGCAGCAGCACATATACATCTTTACATTTAAAAATGTAAAGGAATAAAATGTAATCATTATAGGAATTAATGTCTACATATGTATAAAAACCTCCGCTCCCTCTCGCCACGTCTTCCCTTGTGACAAAGAACAACTCTTTTAGACCATGCGCCTGGCACACTGACTGTTTTTCTTATCCTTAAAATAGCAAAAGGGGATTCAGACATGTGCACCTGCGCCGTGAGCTTTAGACCAAAAAATAAAGTGTGTTATGGTTAGGGTGTTGCTAGAGCATTTTAAAATGTGATTGTTTGAATACTACTAGGCAATTGTTAGGGTGTTCTGGTTCCTAGATGATGTTTAGAGTGTTCCAGGTGGTTGCAATGGTGTTGCGGTAGTTGTAGGTGGTTGCTTAAATGATCCTAATTCGAGGACAGTCTGAGAGGGGTTTAATCACCTCCCTCTTCCCAAATGTATCTTATTTCCTCTTTCTAAAAGCTACCTCTCATCTGACCTGTCTTCCCCTGAAATGTGTGATGTTTGTGTATGGTCGGGGGGGTCCAATTTGGCTACATGTAAAAGTGTATGTGACAAATAAAGGCTTCATCATCATCATCTACATTGTTAATTTTATGATGTTCTGGGTGATTGCTAGGCAGTTGTTAAGGTGTTCTCATTATTTTGTTTTGTATTTTGGCCATTGGGTATTTACAGTGCATTTCTAGGTGGTTGCTATGATGATTTGGGCAGTTGCTAAGATATTTTGGGGTGTTCTAAGCAGTTACCCTGGTGCTCTCTGTTATTTGTTATTGGCATTCTCCTCTTTTTTTCAGTCTATTTGATCACAGGTTCAGTTTACACCTTGTATTATTAAGCATTTCTATCAATCTGATCACTGAAACTTTTAGAACAATCCACAGTCATCCACTTTCAGAGGTAGTCGAAAACCCATTTGATCGAATAACCTTTGTAACGTAAACGCTCATGTGGTTGAGTGCATTCAAACAGCCACAAAGGACCATCTATACTCTTGGCCTGCTGACCAAGCTATTTATACTTTGCTGTGTTGCACCAAAATACACGGATTACGATCATCGAAACTACAAAACAGTGTCTGATCACCAAACTTGGGTACCACTTATGTATGAGAAAGATCTGAAACGCTGCGTGCCTTAGCAAACCCTATACTTCTAAAATTAACAGAGAAGCAGAGAGAGCGTCATAGAAAGGTTCACAGTCACAGCTAATTGTTCAGCCACACTTTGAGTGTCCTTTCTAATGTACTTATTCAAGCTGCAACTCTGAGTTCGTACTGTATGTTCCCCTGCTCTCATAGGGAACGTCAAGGCGCTGTCCTTTCAGAACCATCGATTCCCTCCCCACCTCAGCTCATTCTCTCTCCATAGCGCAACAATCCTCCATCCTCCCTGCCTGCTGCTCGGAGTTGGTACGAGCCCTTCTCCCGCTCTTTCTCAATGCATTTTGCCCTTATAAGGAGAGAGTGAGAGCAGTGAGAGGGATGAGCAAAAGTGTGGCTGGACTGTACTATCTACTCACGTTTTAAGGGGGTGTTCTGAATCAGAGGAGCTGTGTAAGAGTAAGGGAGGTGGAAGTAGGGGGGGAGTGATGGAGATGGTGTGAATAATGCCACTTCTTTGAGTGGCCCCGAATAAAAGGACAAAAATAGGTTTAGGAGCAGGGCGGGAGAGAGAGAAAGGGCTGTGATTAATATGCCAATGGATTTCTCTGTGGGATGATAGCATGTTACAGCATGTTTGTGAGGGTTATTTTCAGATGAATGTGGCGTCAGTCCTGTACTGAGTATCATTCACTGAGTGGGAGTCATCTGAAGATTTCTCTTTGTGTCGCACATCACCCCCACAAAAGCACAAACCAAATGCCATGGCGGTCGTCACATATAAAATGTCTCACTTGGGGACAGATGCGGACTTAAAGGTATCACAAAAGCCCTTGGCATGAATAAATCCAGAAGAATCCAAGGTCACAAAATCCTGCATTAATCAAACATGCCACCGGTTCTGAGCTATAGAATGCTAGCACACATGGATGGAAAGCATTAAAGTGAACGCTAGCATCTTACGTGAACTTTTTTCGGTTGGCTGGACGTCTATGGGGTTCTTTATTTTGGTCTGTTGCTGTAGGCAACTGTATGCGATGATACAACTGACCCAAAAAATAATAATGGACTCTAGTATGAATTATGGACAGCCCGGCTTTGAACTGCATGGAAATGTTGCTCAAATATAAATATTTTAGCAAACAGACATTGGGCTTTTTTGCTGAACTTGTGCTCCACAAACCAGCCTAAAAGCCATCATCTCTCAATGAAAACCTGTGAGTGAAAACCTGAAGTACATTTTCACAGTTCACTTTTTGGTTTATTTTTGCTTGGGAAATGCATTATGGGACTTTGGTCTCTACTCTGTCAACTTTTAATATTGAAAATTTAACTCCAGTTTAACAAAGTGAATTTTATGCTCATTTTTACTAGGTTGAAATATATAATAATCTATACATAAAAAATTGAATAATAAGCTGCATCATTCATTCATTCATTCATTTTCTTTTCGGCTTAGTCCCTTTATTAATCAGGGGTTTCCACAGCGGTATGAACCGCCAACTTATCCAGCATATGTTTTACGCAGCGGATGGCCTTCCAGCTGCAACCCATCACTGGGAAACACCCATACACTCTCATTCACACACATACACTACGGACTTACCCAATTCACCTATAGCGCATGTCTTTGGACTTGTGGGGGAAACCAGAGCACCCAGAGGAAACCCACGCCAACAAGGGGAGAACATGCAAACTCCACACAGAAATGCCAACTGACCCAGCCGAGGCTCGAACCAGCGACCTTCTTGCTTTGAGGCGACCCAGAAGT
Source organism: Danio jaintianensis (assembly GCA_903798115.1). Taxonomy (NCBI): domain Eukaryota; kingdom Metazoa; phylum Chordata; class Actinopteri; order Cypriniformes; family Danionidae; genus Danio; species Danio jaintianensis. The sequence goes on from CAIGQV010016734.1 coordinate 6,857,125, forward strand.
GCATCAGGTTATAATAATTTAAAAGACCATAGTCAATTATTACTTACTTAAATGCTCTCCCAATTTTTTACATGCACAAACTTCATGTGTTTCAAAGATAAACCTTCTAAGTCTCCTAAAAGTCTTATGGGTTTTGAATGACATGAGGATGAGTTTTGGATACATTTTTAAGTAATTGTAGGTGTTTTTGAATAAAACAATAGTACACCAAAAAGGCACTCAAAGTAGGATTTAAAATTTAAAAGCCTTAATTAAGCCATGGTGGCTTACAGAGATACAAAATACATACCAGCATATTACTAAAAACCTTTTCTGTTCTGTTCTGTTTTGCAGGATAAAATGAAAGGAAATCTGTACTGCAATACTGTCCAGAAATGCCAGCGTTGTGCTGCTTAGCACCGCTGTCTGCTTTCAAGTGTACAGTTCCACCCATTAAAAACCTAGTGAACTTCTATTACGTAGCTGCTATTAAACACTTCAAAACTTTGAAATAAATTGGCTTGATTTAAGAAACAGCCCACACACAGGACATTTCAGCAATTATTTGCCTTTAATAACTGGACCACAAGTATTAAGAGTTAAAGGATAACAATGGCGTCAGTTTTTGGCCTGATGGGATCTCTAGTCTTCAGTGTTGGCGTGGAGAACAGCTATGATTTCATGCAAAGGTCAAACTCGACTAAATGCTAATTAGCATGAGTCATCACATCCATTCATAGACCTGAACACATTATGCTACGTATGTAAACGCTGCAAGTTGCACTTCCACATTCATTACCATCAACAGCCTCAAATTGCAAGCACATATTTATTCTTGAACTGTCAGGCATAGGAAAAGGTTTCCAAACTAATTTGTCTCAGCTGCATGATAATCTCATAACTTGGATCACTTTCTGTTTACTAGTGACACAGATACACACACACTCTCACACAACAAAGATATCTCAACAATGCATGTCAGTATCACAGGGTTTTCACAGAGTTCATGAATACAGATGTTTGCATCGATTCAACAAATATTGAGGCGTTTACCAAACCGACACGAACAAACAGACGTCTTCACTATAGGGCAGTTTCACCCTCCGTTGGTAGATTTAGGTCACTGGGCTAATATTCGCATAATAAACAGAAGAGGATGTGGAAGAGGAGGATACTGAATGAAAGGGTGTTAAGGGGGGGGGGGGGAAGCTGTTGCTTTAAATATGATGCAATAGCAAATAGTTTCATGGTAATGAGCTGTTAGCCTCAGAAATAAGGTATCGTTTTGGAAACTATTATAGGCGTTTTCTCTTATAAACATGTTTATATGACATTTTAAAGTGGTTTCTCACAAGCAGAATTGAGATGTTTGTACTGTAGTAGACTTATAATTCAGAAATACAGTCCATTATATGTTGTAGTTGTGCAAGTGTGAATGAAATGATAATGTTAAATAAAAAAGTGTTGAAACTTTTCAAAATATTCATTAAAATTTTCAGATCTGTCAATCAAACATCAAAGATTTCCATCAAACTTGAAGTTTTAAATAAATGCTGTTTTTAAACTTAAAATAATCAAGGATTGCTAAAAAAAAAGCTATCATGCCCACATGAAAAACAAATACTATAATAATTTATAGTAAATACTATTGTGTTTTCGAATCATACTATATTAAAGTGTATTATACTGTATATATTATAGAATTTACCACCCTTTGTTAATGAATGCTACAGCATACTGATGAACTGATAAACTGTAAGAAATACTTTAGTTTTTACTACAGTAAATTGTGGTGCATTTTAGTATATTATATAGTTGTAGAAAACTTAGTACAGTATTGGGTCATTTGTTTATATTTGCTACAGTTTTATTACCACAGCAACTATAGAATTACCACAACAGATTAATTCAAGTACTGTACTGTAGTATGGTTCAAAAACACAATTGTACATTTTGTATTATAAATTACTATAGTATATTTTCCAGTGGATGGTTTCATGATTACATTTGTCATACATGGCAACAAAGTTTATAGTAGGCAGTTTAAAGTTTATATTAAAACACGCTTTAAACAAAAGTCTTACCGAACCAAACATTTGATTTTCATTTTCCCAGAAATGTACAGTCAATAAAATAATCATAAACCATTACATACAAACATGACACAATAATAATAATAATAATAATAATAATAATAATAATAATAATAATAAACTTCAGTTTGGTGTCACTATAACTACCCCAATACAAAATACTCATTTGATAAAACATTACATCGGACTGTTTTTTCTTCTGTCTTGTCATGCCTTGTTCTCAAAAGCCCATTTCTCATTTCATATCATTCGTAGTCAGTATCTCGCCTCCAAAAGTTATGCGTCATAAGAAAACATAAAAGAATGGAAACAAAGATATGAGGGCATGGTCGACCTGTTCAGGAAATTGTCAGCTGAAATCTCCTCACTCGTTTTTTAATGTCACAATAACATTTCCCCACACGTCTCTGTCACCTGGCAAGAAGCACATCTGTTTATGACATCAGCAGAAAGAGACTTTCCTGATTTGGTGTCACCGTGGCTGTCAATCATCCTAGTAGCAGTGCTTACAACATTACAAAGGCTCATACTTAGCAATAACCTATATGTGTTTAATTTAACAATGAGCGTGCAACAACAGACATAAATCTGAAAAAAAAAAAAAACATGAGTTGTTTAAGGTTGGTATGTTATTGATGTTCAGTTTAATAAGACTTGGCTATTTTGGTTTGCGGGTGGTAAACACACAAAGAATCTGACTAAGATTGTAGAAGTGACCCAAATTATATCTACAGATCTTAACAATCAACTATTAAATCAATAGTATTAAATGGATGGGATAAATTCTCCCATCATTTACTCACCATTCACTTACTCAACCTTTCTTCTGTTGAAGAAAAAAAGATTAATTTTGAAGAATGTTGGAAATTGGTAGCCAGTTACCAGCATTCTTTGAAATATCTTATTTTGTGTTTTAAGAGAGAAAGAGAAAGATGCATATAAAGATTTGGAACCACTTGAGGGTGAATAAATGGTGGTCTGATTTTCTTTTTTGACTTTTTAATATTGAATTTACTATGAACGAATTCAAATCTAAATAAAAAAATGTGCTTTACAACTGGGACAAGTGTAATGCAAATTACAACAGAAAGACAATGTGAGTGAGTCTAAAAGTGAAACCTCACAGCTTCCTCTATTGAGGAGAGCAGGCTGACAGGAAGGCTTATATCTATAATTAGATATACATTTGTCTGACTCTTTTTTTTAATGCACTAAATTACTCTGGTGGAAACTCATGCTGGGGGTAAGCATGTCTAAAAGCATTTGCACACAATACACTACTACCGCCACATGCTCTTGTTCTTCTCAATTTGGACATAACATTTTTCTTTGGTGTTTTTCCACAAAATATGAGCCTACTGACATCCTAAAAATTGGTAAATTGGTATATATATATTCACTTCAATCCATTGGACTCCATCATGCTTTTAAGAATAGGTGCAAATTAAGCTGCAGAAGTGCCAAATAAAGTGTTTTTATTTAATATATCTGTTATTTTATTTAGCATTTGTGAGGATTTAATGAATTATTAGCTTATAATCATCTCACAAATCCTGTGAAGTTCCTTCGTGAAACACTGTGATAATAGTGTATTCCTACTGACAAAATAAATATATTTTAAAAAGTATTAAAATATTTATGACTCATTCTACACTATGCAATATGGGTTATAACTTGGGCAACAGATTGCTTAAACACTAGAAAAACCTAAGACGCATAATGTAAATGTGTTCATGTATAAATATGTGTGACAAAAAAATGTTATGTCCGAATACCTCATAAGTTGTCATAATGCACATGCATTGATTTCCTGTGTAGGTGTACATATTAAATGGATATCCAATCTCAAACGACACCCTAAGTCATTCCACAGTTCCACACTTTGGTGCTTTGTGAGGTAGATGTCTGCCTGAAGCATGTCTCATTGTGGTCTCAGAAGAATTGAACAATGAGGATGTAATGCTTCTAGAAAAGGTACGCTCATGAACACCTTTTTGAAAGCTAAAATGATGAATGGGACAACCAAGAGTCTTGAGAACTTAATGGACATTTGGAACTGGCGGCCATTGCAAGTCCACGAGACCTCAAGTGCACAGGAAATGTGCCATTTTAGGATTTGGCCCAAATTGCATGGAAGCTACACTGACAGCATTTAGAGATATATTAATTCATTCATTTGTTTCATGCTTTAAAGCGACTTAAAACTGAGAATGAAAGAAGAACTTTAAATCATCAGAAAGCAGCAGGATATAAATGCTATTACAAGTCTAAGTTAGTTTACTTTTATTATTTTTCCCCTGAGCATACAGATAGGTGAGAGTGTGTTTGTCAAGCCCACTCACCTGTGTGGAGCACACTCAGAATTGCACAGTTTTCCAAAAAGCATGGGGTGCTCATAAGAAGGTTTCTGGTGCATATGAATCAGAAAGAGCTTTATTGCCAGGTATAATAAATACGAGGAATTTGTTTTCGTGACAGAGCTTCTACAGTGCAACAGAAGTACAGAGACAGGACAAAAAACAGATAATAAATATATTTTAAAAATAAAAGTAATAGTGAATGCAAATATACAAATTGACAAGTGTATGTACAGGAATATTACTATATACAACGTTATATGGCAGCTGTTATGTGCAAATTAGCATGTAAAATATGTTGTTAAATAAGTGTTTATGTGTATAAAAAGTGTATAGCAAGTAGTGATGTTTGTTCCATAATTACTATAATTTAAGTGTTCATGAGATGGATTGCCTGAGGGAAGAAACTGTTTCTGTGTCGGGCTGTTCTGGTGCACAGTGCTCTGTAGCGTTGACCAGAAGGTAAAAGTTCAAAGAGGCAGTGTGCTGGGTGTGAGGGGTCCAGAGTGATTTTGGCAGCCCTTCTGCTTGCTCTGGAAGGTTGAACTTCCTCAGCTGACGAAGGAAGTACAACCTCTGTTGAGCTTTTTTCACAATGGAGTCAATGTGAGTGTCCCACTTCAGATCCTGAGAAATGGTGGTGCCCAGGAACCTGAATGACTCCACTGCTGCCACAATGCTGTCCATGATGCTCAGTGGGGAGAGCAGGGGGGTTTCTCCTGAAGTCCACTATCATCTCCACTGTTTTGAGCGTGTTCAGCTCCAGGTTGTTGTGACTGCACCAGACAGCCAGCTCCTTATCCTCCTGTCTGTAAGCGGACTCGTCGCCGACCTGAAGGAGGCCGATAAGTGTGGTGTCGTCTGCAAATTTCAGGAGCTTGACAGAAGCGTCCTTTGAGGTGCAGTCATTTGTGTACAGGGAGAAGAGCAGAGGGGAGAGGACACAACCCTGGGGGGCGCCAGTGCTGATTGTGCGGGTACTGGATGAGAATTTTCCCAGCTTCACCAACTGCTGCCTGTCCGTTAGGAAGCTGTTGATCCACTGACAGACAGAGTTGGGCACGGAGAGCTGAGTTAATTTGGGCAGGAGAAGTTTTGGGATGATAGTGTTGAAAGCCAAGCTGAAGTCAACAAACAAGATCCTCACATAGGTCCCTGGTCTGTCTAGGTGTTGCAGAACATAATGCAGTCCCATATTGACTGCATCATCCACAGACCTGTTTGCTCTGTAGGCAAACTGAAGAGAGTCCAGTGAGGGTTCAGTGATGTCCTTCAGGTGGGCCAGCACCAATTTTTCAAAAGACTTCATGACCACAGATGTTAGCACCACCGGTCTGTAGTCATTTAGTCCTGTAAGTTTGGGTTTCTTTGGGATGGGGATGATGGTGGAGCGTTTGAAGCAGGAGGGCACTTCACACAGCTCCAGTGATCTGTTGAAGATCAGGGTGAAGATGGGGGCCAGTTGGTCAGCACAGGATTTTAGACAGGCTGGTGTTACAAAATCTGGGCCTGGTGCCTTTTTCCTCTTCTGTTTTTGGAAGACCTGGCGCACATCATCTTCACTGAACTGAAGTGTGGGGGAGACGGGGGATGGTGGAGGTGTTAATGGTGGTGTGAAGAGCAGTTCAGAGTGGGTGTGGGGTGTTTTCTCAAACCTGCAGTAAAACTCATTCAGGTCATTTGCAAGTCGTTCATTGTCTACAGTGCTGGGGGGTGGTTTCTTGTAGTTTGTGATATTTTTCTAACTTTTTTCACATGGATGCTGAGTCGCTGGAGGAGAACTGACTCCTTAGTTTCTCAGAATAATTCCTTTTTGCCACTCTGATCTCCTTTTCCAGTGTGTATTTGGCCTGCTTATACAAGGCCCTCTCCCCATTCCTGTAAGCAACCTCCTTGGCCTGACATAGCTGTCTGAGTTTTACAGTGAACCACGGTTTGTCATTGTTGTATGTGAGTTGAGTCCTGGTAGGAATGCACATGTCTTCACAGAAACATATAAGATGTTACAGTCTCTAGCTATGTTTCCATCCAAAAATGCGAAATAACTTTATGCGCAAAACTGGAATATCGCATAAAAGATGTGCGAATAAAGCAGCGTTTCCATCCAACGAGTCAAAGAGAACAAAATCGTCACTTCCTGATTAAATGGCACCAAATATCAACAGTAAAAACGGAATTTGCTGAGGTAGGAGAAGCTGCGTGAATCTTTTCTTCATTTAATAAATGACTTGCGCCTCAGAAGGCAATGCTGACACGCAGTGAACGCGTGGTGGCGTTTGAAGGCGTGAGACGCGGAGCACAGACGCACTTAACAATTCTGAAGGTCATTAATAATATAATAACACTAATACTGAAATGCTTAAGGCATTTTAGAATGACCAAAACAACATTTCAGATGCTTTACAATGTGCTCAGCCTGCTGGTTTGTCCATTTACAAACATTTTTATCATCACATGATCTCTTATAACCAAATCACATGACCTTTTTTTAATGCGCATACTGGAATTTGTTCGGTAAAAGTGTTTCCATCGCAGTTTATGCGCATCTTTTCTTATCGAATAAAAAGTTTATCCTACTCAGTTATGCGCATACATTTTTTATGCGCATTTCCAAAATTTATGCGCATCTTAGCGTTTCCATCAACCGATGTTTTATGCGCATATCCAAATTGCGCATAAAAATAGGTTGATGGAAACGTACCTTCTGTAAGCTTGTCCAGATCGTTTGCAGCAGCTTCAAAAACACTCCAGTCAGTGAGGTCGAAACAGGCTTGTAGATCCCGCTCTGTTTCGGAAGTCCATCTTTTCACAGATCTTAATACAGGTTTGTCTGTTTTCAGTTTCTGCCTGTAGGTGGGTATGAGATGAATCAAACAATGGTCAGAGTGCCCCAAAGCTGCTCGTTGGACAGAGCGGTATGCATCCTTTATTGTGGTATAGCAGTGATCCAATATGTTACTGTCTCTTGTGGGACATGTAACATGCTGTCTATATTTTTGCAGTTCGCGAGACAGTTTTGCTTTGTTAAAATCCCCGAGAATTATTAAAACAGAGTCCGGGTGTTGTTGCTCGATTACCGTGATCTGATCGGCTAGTTTCTGTATCGCCAGGCACGCGTGCGCGTGCGGAGGAATGTAAACACTGACGAGAATGAACGAGCAGAACTCACGCGGCGAGTAGAAAGGCTTACAGTTAATAAACAGTGCTTCTAGGTCGGGACAGCACATCTTCTTTAACACTGTTACATCTGATGAATGAATGACACCTTTCATTGATGTAAAAGCATGTCCCACCTCATTTCCGCGTTGATTCTCCATCGCGATCTGCTCTGAACAGCTCATAGCCCGGTAGATGAAGCGCGTTGTCCGGTATGGCGTCGTTCAGCCAGGTTTCCGTGAAACACAGAGCAGCAGAATGCAAAAAATATGGAGAGGAAGCATGCCACCTGCGGGTGGTTTGTCAACCCCACTCACCTGCATGAAGCAGCACTATGAATTGCACTTCTAACCCTAACCCTTTGAATGGCAAAATTGATGAGCGATTATTGAAAGATAGTACCCATATCTTTGTACAAATCTCACCTAATATATTACAAGGAAGTATGAATAATTTACAAAATGTACAAACTCTTGAGAGAAATGAAAATATCTTCACGACAGATATGTACCCTATCTGAGTTCCCAGATATGTATGAATTCCTCAAACATTGTCTTAATGTGCATGCGTTGACCACCTCTCCCAAACTGCACCCTAAATCATCACAGTCTACTTCTGAGTCAGAGACCTCAGCAGTGCTAGCTCAGCAGAAGTGTGCAAAGGGGGCACTTGTGAGCCCCTACCGAAAGCTAAATAATGAATAGGACAGGGGTGCCCAAACTCCGGCTGTGTCCGAAACCGCCTACTACTCAGTAGGTACAGCATTTAAACGTACTACTCGGCCGTTAGAAAAGTACGTTCTATACAGTATGAATGTGAGCAGTATGAATGGAACTCGGACGTACTACAGCCGTCATTTTGTCATGATCACATGACCCACGTGAATTGCGTCGCTTCACTCCCAATCATGAATTCTCACGCAGGGCATCATGGGATAGTGCAGCGTGCATGGGATGCACACTTCAGAATCTTCCCGGAAGTATTAAGTCATTCGGGTACGTCTCACATACTGATTTTCGAATTCTATGAATTTAGACATACTACTCGGCTCGCATACTTATTTTAGAGTACTATATAGTATGGAAGTATGCGATTTCAGACGCAGCCTCAGTCCCAAAGGGTCAGTGTCCTGCAGAGTTTAGCAGGATGTTTCTAGTATAGGTAGAAAGAGCTTGATTAGCTAGTTCAGGTGTGTCTGATTGGGGTTGGAGATAAACTCTGCAGGAAATTGGTCCTCCAAGACTGAAGTTGGACACTGGGGTTGGAGCTAAACTCTGCAGGACATTGGTCCTCCTCGACTGAGGTTTGGCACTCCTGGAATGAGACATCCTACGGCAGGGGTGTCTAATCCAGCTCTCTGGAGGGGCACTGTGCTGCAGGCTTTATCTCCAACCAGCCCCAAAACTTTTGATTAGAAATTTCTGAGTGTGAAGACTTTGATTAGCTGGTTCAGGAGTGCATCATTAGATTAACTGAACTCTGTAGCACAGTGGTCTTCAAGGTTTGGACACCTCTGGACTCACAGGCTTAATGGATGCACACAAGGAGCAGCAATTTTAATTCTGAAAGACTGCAAACATACAGTAAATGACGTTTGTGTTTTGGGATTAGGCTGAAGTATAATTTTAAAGTGCATTTGTGGATGTGGGCTAGGCAACTTCAAGCAAACAAACATTTAAATAGTGTTGTTTACTGTATAAATTACTGCTTGGATTTTACATCCAAAAGCATCTTCATAATTCTCTGACCTGCTTACTTCCTCATTCTGCCAGTCTACACAGTTAAATGTCCTCATGTTTACATTAATGGGAAGAATCATGTGATGGCCACAAACAATACCTATTCTGTCCACTTAGACATGCCTCATTTCACCTTCCCCATTGCCACAGCGTCTCATCGCCTTCTCGGAGGGGCCACATCCTCGTCAGGCACCAACACAAACACACACACCTGCTGTCGTAGCCTGAAGGAGAAGGGTTAAATCCCCCCACCCTTATACACACAAACAAACAGTGCTCGTGCAAACCGTCCACTCGCATACTCACACACTCCCGCTCCCCCTCGCTCCTACACCAGCAGTCAGTTGTTATTTAGGGGGAGGGGGTGAGGCTAGCAGAGGTCTTTGTGAAGCGAGAGAGAGAGAGAGAGAGAGAGAGAGAGAGAGAGAGA
>CAIGQV010016734.1:6866888-6888690 GCA_903798115.1 Danio jaintianensis
GAGAGAGAGAGAGAGAGAGAGAGAGAGAGAGAGAGAGAAAGAGAGGAACAGAGCGTTCTATTTCTCATAGATGAGCAGCTGCTAGGCAGGACTGTCTTGAAAGCAGAGAGACAGTGAGAGAGACCATTTGGTGGCTGAACGCGAGCGAGCGAACGAGGGAGGGGGAGAGAGAGAGAGAAACAGACACACACACTCAGCGTGAGCCTGTGGTTTAAGCAGACACTAGCCGTGCATTTAGGGAAACCCACAGTCTCAGCTCCCTGGGATAAAGGAGTGTTGTTCCTGGCCCTGCTCTTTTCCCCCTTTTTCATTCTTTTATTTTATTCCCTCCATCCTTTCTCTTCTTCCTTTTTGCCTGCGGAAAGAGCTGGACCGCTGTTCTCTCCTTGAAACACGCCGACCCGGTAAGCAGGCACTCTAACTAACTATTTCTGTTTCTTGCTTCTTCTTTTTTTGGTGTCAGTTTGGCTTTTCTGCTTCATTCATCCTTGTTAGTGCTTGGGTAGAGAGATGGGGTAGGTGATGCTGTACCGGCATCCGTCTCAGCCGGCTTATACCGGGACTGGGTGCGGAAGAAGGAAAGCGAGGGATTGGAGGAGAGGGAAAGGGGTTGTTCTACTTTTTCAGCCCCACAATCGGTCAACTGGGGCTTGTCCTCTTTCACTGCAGCACATGGCAGAATACACACATAAACAACATGTCCTGTAAATGTACCCATCTGTTTTAGCAGGGCTAATTAACACCTATTTGATTAATCAATATCCATTAACTAAGGCCAGTGGTGCATAAGGAAGCTTTATATAGGTAAGGAATGCTTTTATAGATGTGAGCCTGCAAACATTTTTTCCCATGCTTGATCTTCTTGACATGTTATTCCCAGGTGACATTTGCAGAGGCATTTGTCGTAAACGCTAAACCACACAGGGCTAATTAGGCTGCATGCGGTTGTATGCGTGTATGCTTGTGCATTGTTGTAAGTAAAAACATGTAGCATGCAAAAGGCTGAGAGAAATGAACGAAACCATGAATGAAGTCAAGAACCACTCCTTTTTTTTTGATCCGTTCACTCTTATGAGCGAGATATGGGAAATTCACACCTGAAGGGGGTTAAAGAGAGGTAGAGGCATGAATGAACCTCAAAAATATGGAGTCTGGTCATACATGTCGGTTCTACGACTACTGAAATGGCAGGGAAGAAAACTAGGGTTGGGTTGCTGTAAATGAATTTGCAAGGGTGGTGAGGTTTCATTTTCAGTCATTACACAAAATCATTTTCCCTCGCACAAGTATAAGACTCTTGGGCTTGAATTTCACCAAATCTGACATATCATCCACTCAAAACAAATCTGAGAACCATTTAAATAGAATTATATGCTGTTGACTGCAAAATATAGTGAGTGCATGTATATTATGACTACCAGCATCCATCACAAATGCTTTCCAAACTAAAAAACTTCTGAACGTTATCACCAAATATTCCTCCCAAGTTTATGTCAGTACCGCAAACACATCAAGATGTCAGTTTAGCACAAATATATGCTTCACCTTTTTTTATGAAATCAATCTGAGGCTGAAAATGTATTTACTTGTCTGTTGCTAGGACACTCCCTTTGAACATTTTATACGAGGCCTCTGATTGGCTGCAGCCAATGATGCAAGTTTCTCACCCCAATTCTTTCCCCTTCGCCCATGGAAACATGCCTGTCTGCATTTCTTCCTCTTCATCTCTTCACCTCCATGTCAAGGACCGTCTGAACCTTGACTTTATATCTCTTCTTTGTCACATTCACGATGTTACACAGCTCTTTGTTGTACTCCTATTCCAGATAAACTATAGCAAAATCAACATGAGCATTAATGCTCAATCCAGCTATTTATTGTCAGCGTTTCTCTCTGTGCTGATTTGTGGTTTTGCCCCTGCGCTGGTGGCACAGACTCTGACCCCCACCTTCACAAGAGCATTATATATTTGCTGTAGTGTAAGTGGGTCAGGGTGGAGAGTGTGGCGTGTCATGTGTGTCTCAGAGAAGTGGCCTGAAGCTGGACAGTCACAGAGCGTGGGAATCAGGAGAGCTTGGAGATGAAATATCTTTAACGCTAACCTAGGGACAAACGTACAGCATCACTGCAGCTTGAGCCATATGTGCATTATAATGTATGTGCATCAAGCTCAGAAGAAGAACATTGTGAGACTTCCATGGTGATCTAAAGTTAGTATACAGGCATTTGTTCATCTGGTTAAAAGTGTGATAGTGACATAACTAAAAATCCTTCATCCTGAACATCTGGTGTAGGAAAAGATGATGGAAGCAAGAAAAGAAAGACTTAGAAACTGATATAATAATAAAAAAAAACATCAGGATCAAGACAAGTCTAAACGCAGAATTAACATTGGTGTTGCTTCTCCACATTGGAAGGCAATTCTCAAAAAATGACAATATGGTTGCAGTTCGTCTTTGGCTTGTCTTTTGGATTTGGTTTTGATGGATTTTGTTAATGTAATGAAGTATTTTACAGAATACAGAGTATATATTAGATTCACATTAACAATAACTGTAAAAAGTCATTTACAAATGCTCTCTACTGTAGCAATTTGGGTGAGATCTTATGCTTGCTATTGCTAGTCTCTGTGAAATGTCTTCAAATGGTCAGTTCACCCAAAACAAGAACATTCTGATCTATTTGTATTATTTATCCCACTTCATTTTAATTCTTCAGCAAACACAAGAGAAACTATATTTGAAAGAATGTTGTTGTCTATGTAACATTGGAGCCCAACCCAATGTTAAAAGTAAAAAATTGTACTCAGACACCATACCTAACAAATCCAGCAAATCCAGAAAAAATATGTGAATTTTCCATACCAATTCAAAATAAAAATAAAAATAATAATAATAATCAAATTAAAAGTTTCAAAGCTGCAATGTCAATTACACCTAAATAAATTTTAACCAAAATTACATCGACTGAATGACAAAAAATATGCTTTTCATTCAACTTCAATGAAACACAAGGCTAATTTGGAAAAACCTGATAACACAGATGAATCAAATCTAACCAAATTCTGACAACTGATAACCTGTGCGCACAAAAACACTACCTTTTTCCTGTCTGATCCCCTCTTAAAATCCCACTATACTTTCACTTTAACGACTTTAATGACTTACAGGAATAATATCCCACTTTTTGCAAATGGTTCTTCTGTCATATTAATGAAGTTTCAAAAGGAAGCTTAAAAATTTGTCTCGCTAGATGAGGTCAGGCTCTTCATCCAACTTTCCTTAGCGCCTATAATTAATTGAAAGAATCTGCAACTTCATTAACCCTCAATGTGTTTAACTGTAAGGAACGTAATTGTGATTGATTTCACCATTTTCAAGATCACTGTCTCGCTTCGAGCACGTTTTGGCACTAATCCTTCAAACAAAATTAAACTCAATTTACGTGAGCATAAAAAAAGGAGCTATACAATACGTGCATCGCTCAGAACAGCTGTCACAGGAAATGGTTACAGATATTATGTTAGGTCACAGTGACTTATGTTCACATTTTGAGTTCCTACAGGCCAAAGTGAGAGCTGAGACAGCGCTATGTGATACGCTTTGTGCATCTGCACTCGTAGCATGTAGACACTTTACACTGTGCAGACTCATAGATCTCTTTCAGAAGGACAAGGATGTGTCTCGATGACAGAGGGTTGTCTGTAAGACCTTATTTATGCTTTTGCATGCATTTTATGATCACTGCCTTTGGAAATTTGAGAGATTTGCAGTGGTATACTGCATATCCAGTGTTTGTTTTTACATATGGCAAATAACACACATATATTCATTCATTCATTCATTCAGTCATCTTCCTTTAGCTAAATCTCTGATTTATCAGAGGTTGCCACAGCGGAATGAACCGCCAACTATTCCAGCGTATGTTTTACGCAGCGAATGCCCTTCTAGTCGCAACCCAGTACTGGCAAACACTCATACATTCTTACATTTACACACACACTCATACACTACGGCCAATTTAGTTTACCCAATTCACCTATACCGCATGTCTTTGGACTGTGGGGGAAACCGGAGCACCCATAGGAAGCGACTTTATTGCTGTGAGGCGACAGTGCTAACCACTGAGCCACCGTGCCACCAACACACATATATATTTGTATACATATACAACATATATTTCAAATACATTTTTAGATATATTAACCCTTGTGTATTGTTCAAGTTGACTACCCTTTCATTATGTTAGTGACTGTTTTTGCCTTATTGACTTCCATTATTATGACATTTTTTGATTGCAAAACCTTGACACTATATAATCATGCATTCTTGATTGTTGGTGGTTTTGTCTGTTGGCAAGAGGTAAAAATTTGTGGCACCATTAAGCCTTTAGATAGGACTGGGGAAAAAGGTTTCTGGTTTTTTTATGGAGTTCTATGGAGTAAAACAGCAAATTATAGACTGCATCCAAAACTCACTTAGTATGTTTATGGTATTGAGTAGGATTAGGAATATAGAATAAGATCATGCAGAATATGTATTATATAAATACTAATAAACAGCCAATATCTTAATAATAAGCCACTATAATTGGTTCCTATACTAAAGTATTACCGCATTTATCATATCAAAACATTTAAATATATATTTGCCTAATTATTTTCTAAGAAAATACAATATTACAATGTAACATTTACGAAATATTCAATTGATATCTAAAATGTCTTTAAAAAAAAAGAAAATATGTAAAAGATATGTTGTTTCTTTAACTCCAGGATATGTTATTTTATGTGTCTAGGATAGTTATTTTATACCACAATTTCTTAATGAATTTGTTTTATTTTAAATAATGGATAGTTTAGATCTCCATAGAAATATATTTCAAAATACATTTTGGTAAATGGAGGTTTCAAAAATGTATTTTATTGTTCCTCATGTTTACAAAATATATTTAGCATATATTTCAAATATATTTTAGCAAGATGGGTTAATACCAAATGATAAAGTGTACATTTACCGATCAAAAAGAATAGCGAAAATGACTGTTACCAAACAGGTTTTCCCAAAACGCTGGTTCAAATTATATAGGGAGTGAAAATTAAAGAGGATTAAATCAAGAGTAGATGGGTTTAAAGGCAAAGTGAGTGATGGTGGCGCTGATACACAGATCCTCATCTCCTCTTATCTGTCTATCTGCCCTGCGAAATCAGACCAGCGAGAAAAGAGGAACGTTTGCTGCCAGACATCCAGCCAAACGCTTTGATGAGCAATCAGAAGCTTGAGGAGCAAGTTCACACAAACCCAAATATCCTCGCTCCAAGTTTTTAAACTGGGTCATATTGAAATTTACATTAGTTATGGGTATCAGAAGTCTGTTTGTGATCATGCTGCGCATTCTACCAAACACTTCTTCTTGGTGTAAATTTTTCAGCTTTCTCAGTAGAAGGCAAATAAAAGAGCCAGCATGCGGTACATCAAATGCACTCAGTCTAGAAAATCATTAAAGAAAAAAAACAACAACAACATATGACTACAGTGTTAAATCATGGTTCAGAGGGAAAAATTGTCTCACTGAAAACACTTGAATTTCGTGTTTGATTTGTTCAATTGTTTCATAACATTAGGTAACATGAAGTAACAAAAGAAAACACTTTTTAAGGATTTATTAATCATAGCTAATTTCAACATTTGCTATTATTACAATCGAACATATTGTTTAATGTAACGGAGTGAGTTAATATGGACTTACTATAAACAGATAACTAATTAATTAGTTAACTTAATTACTCAGTTCATTATTAAGTTACTCAGTGAAAATGATTTCTTTTTATTTTTTAGTTCAGTGATCACATATGTGATCCCAAACAACAATGTTGCATGGGTATATGTTTGGCAATAGCCAAAAGTACAAAATATTGGACAAAATGACAGATTTTTCTTTGATGCCAAAACTCATAAGAATTTTAAGTAAAGATCGTGTTCCATAAAGATATTCTGCGAATTCCCTTCTCTGAAAATATCACAACTTAATTTTTGATTAGTATGAATTGCTAAGAACTTCATTGGTTCAACTTTGAAGGCAATTTTCTCAGTATTTAGATTTTTTGATCCATCAGATTCCAGATTTTCACATAGTCATATCTCATATCTCGCATAGTCATAGCCAAATATTATCCTATAACAAACCACATCAGTGGATTTCTCTGAAAATTATTTATTCAGCTCTAAGATGATGTATAAATCCCACATTTTTGGGTGAAAGAATTTACATCTATGACTGGTTTTGTGGTTCATGGTCACATATTGTAAATGAATGAAAAACAATGTATTGAATAACCATAAATGATACACAAAATTCATTTTTCATTTATTTTCCTTCAGCTTAGTGCCTTTATTCATCAGGGGTCTCCACAGCCGGAAAGAACCGCCAACTTATCCAGCATATGTTTTACACAGCGGATGCCCTTCCAGCTGTAACCCAGTACTGGGAAACACTTATACACACTCATTCACACACATACACAACGGCCAATTTAGTTGATTTAATTCATCTATACCACATGTCATTGGACTGTGGGGGAAACCGGAGCACCTGGAGGAAACCCACGCGAACATGGGGAGAACATGCAAACTCCACACAGAAATGCCAACTGACCCAGCCGAGACTCGAACCAGCGACCTTCTGTGAGGCGACAGTGCTAACCACTGAGCCACCGTGTTGCCGATACACAAAATTTGAATGTCAAATTAGAATAACAAATAAGAATAAATTTTAAAGAAGTTTGACAATTTTAATGTTTAAACAAAAACATGAAACTTTAAATAGTTTAAAATGAGGAATTAAGTGACAAAAAATAATCAATAGATAATTTATAAATAAAAGGTCGAGTTTGATTTTAAGTACATTTTTGTTTCATCTGAGAATAATTGTTTTACCATTCAGATTTCTTCCCAAGCTGTTTTGAATATTGCAGATCTTTTAATAAGGTTAATCTTGGTTCGCTTGGTGAAAAGACCCACAATAACACCACCAACATTAACAACCACTGCAAACTCAAGTTGGATGGATGAACTAAAGACTTGTTTCCTCTTGCATCAATTTAGTTTTCAGTGCTCAGATCACAAGTGGTTAGCTGTGACAAAACTGTTTTTACCTGGAATTAACATGCATTCAAATTCATATCTTGTGACCACTTATGTTTGGATTTCTTTGAGATCGTTCTCTCTTATTTTATCATTTTAACGTGCAAGGATGCCAATATTACGGCGCTAATGAGAGGGCAAAAAATATGAACGAAAGTGATGTGGATGGCAACTATTTGTCATTGGAATCCATGTGTTTTGGTGCGATTTCTCATTACATGTCTCATAATGATTGCATGCTCTGTCAATAGGAAGAGAATAGATGGTCTTCTGTGTCTGAACGCATTTAAGCACAAACTTATTTACACTATGAAAGCAGTCAATACAATTCAGCTATCTCTAGACAAAATTAGATAAGCTCAAAACGTTTTAGACCCCATTTACACCTGTGTTTAGCATCACCCACTGGTGAGTGGATTGATGAAAACACATCTTATTACAAAGTGTAAACGGAGCCCAGGACATCGTTCACAGACGTGTGATGAGAGCTTTATTCCAAGGAGATTGCAAGTGTTCTTGCTATATTTAGCACCTGCGTTTGCTCCCTGACCTTGAGCAGGTCTGTTCCACACGGGGAGCAAGAATGCGAGAGATGGGGAAGTGGGTGAAACAGACACAAACTGGCAGGTAAACCTCAGTGCAGTGTTGTTTGCTTGATGAGCTGCCAGAATGGCAATCACACCAATAACAGTGACTATGTGTGAGGGTCGGCCTTTTGTTTACATTTAGGAACACTCTTAAATATAAAGATTACAAGAGTTTTCTGTTTTTTTGTAGGGAATTTTTTTTGTAACGCTTCATTAAAAAGAACCATTTTTCTAAGTGTGTATAGCATTTTAATAATCTAAATAACATTTTTCCACTATAAAGAACCCTTTTATAGGTAAACTGAAATGTCCTTTAAATATATCTGTAATTATACATTTGTACTCAGAAATAATGCATTTTAAATACATCAACATGCACTATAGACAATGTAAAAGAGTTCTGTACATTTTAGGGTAAATAAACGGCAGCTGTGGTTGCCAGAATTTTGCAATTAAAAAATAACGTAGAAAAAGTAAAAGAAATGTCTACATTTTAGGGTAAAATACTCGAATACATTAATTTATAGTGTTAATACACAGATGAATTGAAATACTAGCATCTACATATTTTGCTAACAAGGTTGTGCATTTTTACTGTAGAATTTGTAAAAACAAAATGACAGTAAAAAAAGACAGTAATTTTTTAATGCAGTTAAATTCTTAATAACGTCTGCTTATCTTAGTCAACACAACATTAATAAAATTACAATAACATTTCATTAATATAATATTTTGAAAAAGTCTCTTTAACATACTACTTTAAATTTGACATTATTAAAAAAACACTTTGAGTGATTGGTAAGATACAGTGTACACTTTCAATACACTAAAAGTGGAATTAGATTACATAATCTTTTAGTTATAATATTATTTACAAGAACTGTTTTTAATAAATATACTTTGATTTTAAAGTATACTACATTCATACATAAAGTATGCTACATGTGCATTCGGTATGCTCAAGTAAATCCCTCTCTTTGCTTTTAGAAGAGTTTTTCTGAAGAGCATTTCAATAATCTAATTAACCTTTTTTGGAATGTTAAGGTTATATGGATGTTAAAGACTCTTTATGGATCAATGCCAATGAAGTACCTTTATTTTTAAGAGTGGAAGGGGGAAGACAATACAATATCACAATACTAGGGGCACATGTTTCTGCAGGTCATTCAGCCAATGTTTATGGTTTTTATATTTAATATTCTGGTTTTTATAAAACAAGCTAAAAATGAGCCTGATGGTAGAATTTGGTTATTATAGATCTACACATTGCATCTGTTTTTCTATAAAGAGGACAATGAAGCAAAATCCAAAAAATCCATTCTTGACTGTTCGTTTTATGTCAGCTCATTGTTTTCCATTATGTTTTTGCTAATAAGGCTCTAAAAATGCAATTCCAAAATCTAAAGATTCGTTTTGCCCCATAATTAAATTCCAGTCATCAAAAGAAAGGAGAAAAATGACGAGAGATTCTTGGCGATCAAGACTTTTGTCTCCTGTCAGCCCTTGAGCAAAGATACACAATGCTAATTTGCAATTGCCCTGCGCTCTTTTCTCCGCTCTCAGCCTTTTTTCCCCTTTAGCGCCATGGATGGAGAGAGAGAATGGGGGAGGGGAGAGATTGTTCCCTTCTTTCTCTCTCTCCTCTTCTCGGATCCTGCACTACTGTAGCATGTTTTTGCAGCTCTCCAATATTGGTGTAGATGACAAGGGGCTGATGATGGCCACGCGTCCTCAACCCTGTCAGCTGTAGCATCGGATTTCCATTCGTTTGCTTTATCCGGCCCTGACGCTGCCATCTCCCATCAAGCCCAGAGGCGAGCCCACTGTCAATACCGATTTTATTTTTGACGAGCCACAATGCTAGGCTA
This sequence comes from Danio jaintianensis, assembly GCA_903798115.1. Classification (NCBI taxonomy): domain Eukaryota; kingdom Metazoa; phylum Chordata; class Actinopteri; order Cypriniformes; family Danionidae; genus Danio; species Danio jaintianensis. Next base: position 6,876,486 of record CAIGQV010016734.1, read on the forward strand.
ATGCTATCTCTAACACTGTAGAAGCTACTGTACATGGTGAGGCTCATTAAAAAGTTAGATGTGTCATAGACAGAAAGTGCGATGGATATAGACAGAGTGAAAAAGAAAAGGGAAATCATTACTGCTGTTACTGCCTCATTTCTTTTGAATTAAATATATTATAAAAAAATACCATAAGAGAAAATATATTATAGTTTAAATTTACATTTAAATGCAATTAATGGAATTTTAGAGTGGTGTTTGACCCAGTTAAGGAAAGTATGGGTGAAATGCATCTTTGTAGGTAATTTCACTATTCTATTGCTTATGAAATATGGTTTCTATTGTAGGTAAACTGAAATGTACTTAAATGTCATTTAAATGTTTGTGATTACACTTTTGTGATTGGAAATTAATTATTTTAAATACATTCACTTGCACTACAGATACATTCATAATAAAGTGCTTTACATGTGCATGCACGTTTAGATGTTCAACACAAAGGTTTACTTCCTTAAAGCACAACAAAATATTACTAAAATTATCATTTGAAAAATACACTTTAACATACAACTTTTAATTTGACATTATTACAAAGACAATTTTGAGGGGTACATAAATGCATACATGCTGTACATACATAGTGTACACCACAGTGGCCTTAAATGTCATTTACAATTATTTACAAGTATTTTTTTTGTAAATGTATACTTTGAATTAAAGTATACTACATGTACATTCAGTAGGCTCAAGTAAATTACAGGTCTTTAGATGAGCTTTTCTGATAATAGAGTAATAGGGTAAATTTAGGGCCATATTTTAAATTCATGTTAAAAAAGGACCAGTTTGACCAGACCCGTCAATGACAATGAAAAACGCTCTTTGTTCATTTCACTCCAGTACTCACACACTTTCATGCTTCTTTGAAAGAAATATATAAAGACTGAAAGTTCGTTTGAAATACATTTTGTGCCATTTTTGATTATGGGTAGGTACAATAATGCTGGCTAGTTTCAAAGTATACTTATATTTAATACTTCTTAGTTTAATCATAAATAAAAATGCCCTCCACTCTGATCCACATTCCATCAAATGGGTGTCTAATTCAAGGTCAATGATGTGTAAGCTTGGAGGCTTTTACTCTAGTTTGACTCTAATATGCAAACAGTATTTTCCCATACCTAAGGCCTCTTCTTATCAAGTCTGAATGTTGATTGTGACAATATTTAAAAATGGGGAAAAAATGATTCATTTCCTAGACACTTTTATCCAAAGTGACTTACAAATGATTCCATTTCACATTATTCACATTAATCTTTTATACAAGCATTATTTTTTTTGCGAATTAAGGGACTTTTATTCGAATTTGACTTTTCCATAATTCATTTTTCATGTGAAACTGCAAAATGTGCATTAACATAGTGTGATGGAAACACAGATACTGGTTGGTAAAACACTGTACCCATGACACCTCACTATAGATGTGTATTTTCAGCAGTGGTCTTGTAAAAAGTGTAGAGTCTATTCTCACTCATTTCTGCTCCAAAAACTGAAAACAAAGGCAACATTAGTCTAAATGGAACTATAAATGGCCTTTAAATGGGCTAAAACAACTTTAAGAGCCTTCTGTAAAGACTGAATGCAGAAGAGAACATCTGTTCCAGTTTCTCGGAGAGCCTTTCATTGTAATGCAAGTCTTTAAGATTAAGTCCTTTTGAACTGACTGTGACCTGGCAGAGCATTGTTAGGTGTTGCTGGCAAAGGTCAAAGTTCATTAAGAAATGCTTGACCTTATGTTTTGTTTACTGTGACATGGACATCAGTCAGACCTGCATTGTACAAATCATTACCACGTTATCCTTTGACATTTAAACACTCTTTTTGGGATGGTTCTGGGATGGACCAAGTTTGATTTATGCACTTGGAAGAGTCTTAAAGACATGTCTTGGTCCCTGGTGACCCAGTCTGAAATCCCTTAATGTTGCACTACATTCAATTGCAGATCATATACTGCTGGACTGTAGCTGCACGATTAATCAATAATAGTTGGAATGCAAACACTCACATGATTCTGTGGTAGTGATCAAAATAGGGTAAATCACCTTTTGAAAGTAACTTGACATTTCAAATAAAGATTACATTGTTATTGGTGGCGATAAGTAAATTGCACTTGACAGTGGTTGATCCGCTCAAGAGATTTGTTCAAAAATACTGATTAATCTAAGAATTAAATCTTTAATAATGTGTCATTGATTCACTCATTCAATTGATTTGTTCAAAAATACTGAGTAATCCCTTAATGAAGCTAGTGAAGTCTTGAATCAGATCACATTCTTTATGAACGTGTCATTGATTCACTCATTCAAAAGATTTGTTCAAAAACATTGATTTATCCAGTAATCAAGCAAGCAAAGTTTGATTTAGTTGGGCACTGAATCCTTCATTCAGCTGATTTGTTCAAAAGCTGTTGATTTATGCATTAATGAAGCAAATTAAGTCGTCATGAGTGATTGACTCATCATTAAATCGCTCATTCAGTAGATTCAACACACTAATTCATACAGTAATAGAGAAGTGAAGTCTTGTTTAGTTAGCTATTGAATCATTCATTCAATTGTTTGTTCAAACATACTGAGTAATCCATTAAGGAAGCAAGTAAAGTATTGAATCATAACAGATTCTTTATGAACGTCATTGATTCACTCATTCAAGAGATTTGTTCAAAACATTGATTCATCCAGTAATGAAGCAAGCAAAGTTTATTTAGTTGGTCATTGAATCACTAATTTAGTTGATTTGTTCAAAAGCTGTTGATTCATGCAGTAATAAAGCAAATTAAGTAATTATGAGTGAGTCATTGAATCGCTCATTCAATACATTCAACACGTTAATTCATCCAGTAATAAAGCAAATTAAGTCTTATTTAGTTGGTTATTGAATCATCAATCAATTGATTTGTTCAAAAACATTGAGTAATCCATTAATAAAGCAAGTGAAGTCTTTTTGTATGTGTCATTAGCTACGTTTCCATCCACCTATTTTTATGCGCATTTTGAAAATGCGCATAAAAAATGTATGCGCATAACTGAGTAGGATAAACTTTTTATTCTATAAGAAAAGATGCGCATAAACTGCGATGGAAACACTTTTACCAAGCAAATTCCAGTATGCGCATTAAAAAAAAGGTCATGTGATTTGATTATAAGAGATCATGTGGTGATAAAAATGTTTGTAAATGGACAAACCAGCATACTGACCACATTGTAAAACATCTGAAATGTTGTTTTGGTCATTCTAAAATGCCTTAACCATTTCAGTATTAGTGTTATTATATTATTAATGACCTCCAGAATTGTTAAGAGCGTCTGTGCTCCACGTCTCACGCCTTCAAACGCCACCAAGCGTTCACTGCGTGTCAGCATTGCCTTCTTGAGGCGCAAGTCATTTATTAAATGAAGAAAAGATTCACGCAGCTTCTCCTACTTCAGCAAATTCCGTTTTTACTGTTGATATTTGGCACCATTTAATCAGGAAGTGACGATTTTGTTCTCTTTGACTCGTTGGATGGAAACGCTGCTTTATTCGCACATCTTTTATGCGATATTCCAGTTTTGCGCATGAAGTTAATTCGCATTTTTGGATGGAAACATAGCTATTGATTCATTCATTCCAGAGATTTGTTCAAAAACATCGATTTATTCAGTGTTCAAGAGATTTGTTAAACTGTTGATTAATCAAGTTTTGAAGAAAATAATGTCATTATGTGTGAGTTGTTGAATCACTCATTCAATAGATTCAATCAAACACAGTAACTTATCCAGAAATGAAGCAAATGACATCATCATAAATAAGCAATTAAACCATTCTTTCAAAAGATGCAGTCAAACACAATAATTGACCTATTAAGGAAGCAAGTGAAGTGTTCATCAGTTAGCCTTTGAATCTCTAATTCAAGTGATTTGTTCAAAAACGTTGATTCATCCAGCAATGAAGCAAGTGAGGTGGTAACCTATCATTAAGGACATTCATTAAATACACTGATTCATCAAATAATGAAGCAAGATGAGTTACTATTTATTCCTAATTAATATAGTAACAGAGCTTTAAGTTACAGTAAAGACTGTTTTAATGTTACAATATATTTGTATTTTAAATTGTAATAATTGTCATTGCACTACTGTATATATTTAACTGTTTTTCAAATCAAATAATGCAACCTTGGTGAACATTACATCTTTCTGACCAAACATTTAAATGCAAGCTCCATTTATGAATCATTTTTAATTAATTTCTATTTTTTGTTGAATCAATTTTACAAAATATAATAATACAGGGATGTTTAGTGATGCCAAATCACTTATATTTTTTTATTATTTTTGTGAATATTTAGCTGGAATAAAACAATATTTAAATATCTATAAGTAATTATTTCACATTTAAACAGTCAAACTAATCCTAAGTCTGTCTCCATGATGTTGGTAAAGACCTCCAGGTGTTATTATGGATGGAGATGGATCAGATCAGTCATAAAGCCGCTGCAGTGAGCAGGTCTCTTTGTGTGCTGCACACTGCCTCAGATTTATGAGGGACATTGCCGCATACTGCACTGAGCTCACCATTTACATGGCTCCTTATTTGAAAGGTGATACTGGGGAGTTGTTCTGGATGTGATGATGGATTGGTGCCAGGTCATGTCACTCAAGAAATAAATCAGATCAGATGAATCAGAAAAATTACACCAGTCTGCAAGGGTGACTGCTTTAGAGCAAGTCTCTGGGTGTTAGCACAGTCATAATGTCACACCCGCTGCTCGTTCTCCCAGTCCCAATCACCATTCACACTCACCATCCACCACGCACCACACCCGTGAACCCTCACCTGATTACTAATCACCCGCACCTGCACCTGCAATCACCACACACTACAAATACTCACCTCACTCATTCAGTCATCGGCTGTAATCAGACACGCTTGGTCCCCCTCGTCTTCTCTCCTGTCTTCTCCTGCACTCTTCCATGGATGTCCTCCTTCTGTGAATGCCAATGCACTGATATAAGGGAAGTGACTGTTCTTATGTTGGCAATAGCCGTTGAACTCAACTGAGCTGCTGAACTGTGTGTGCGTGTGAGATCGCTCACCTTCTTCGACACCATTCACCTACTTCACCTAACTACTATTGTGCATATCACTTGAATAAACACCCTTGAAGTTTACACTTCCGTGTCTTCCTTGTGTGACCGTGACAGGATTCCAGCCCCGCAAATTACCACGGCTAATGGAAGCTAACGCTGCTGAGACCGGAGCCGCTCCGGATCCATTCGCCAGCATGGTAAACACTCTCCGGCAAACCCTACCAGCCTCCCCACCGAATGCCAGCACACCCCTCTCTCGACCGATGAACTACTCCGGCGAGCAGAGTACCTGTACTGGTTTTCTGCTACAATGTTCACTTTATATTGGGGCTAACAATGACCAATTCCAACCGTAATAAATTCCAATTCTGGAATGCCCGAAGTCCAGTGGTGGCCACCTATCAATCTTTCATAGACCATTTTAAAGAGGTGTTTGCAGTCTCACTTACCCCTTTGTCCGTGCACGATGAACTACTCACTCTCTGCCAAGGTAACGCCTCCATTCATGAATACACGCTGCAATTCCGAGCACTCGCCGCCAGTAGCGGCTGGAACCAAGTGGCCCTCCTAGCCGCCTATCGCAGAGGTCTGAAACCCAGCACTCTAAGACACTTGGTTATCTATGAAGACAATGCCAACCTAGAGACTTTTATAAAAAAAGCCATTAGTGTTTTACAACACCTTTCAGCCTGTACCCTTCCACCACATCCGGATCATGTTCCTATTCCCGGTGCTCCTTCACCACTATCAGAGGAGGACGAACCCATGATCACCGATTCCTATCGCCTTGAAGCTTCCGAACGACAACGCCGAATCAGAAACAAACTCTGCTTGTATTGTGGGGAAGCGTCTCACCTCATTTCCGCCTGTCCAGTTCGTCCGCCTCGCCTAATGGTGAGTAAAGTCACTCTCACCCCTACCATTTCTCATATTCATCATCTGAAAGCACAACTAATCATTGATACTTGTACTTACCCCATACATGTACTGGTGGATTCTGGAGCGGCTGGAAACTTCATCTCTTCTCATTTCCTCATCAAACATAACATCCCCTCTGTGAGTAGTGAAACTCTCTACAAAATAACCACTATACAAAACTCACCATTAGGCGATGGCAAAATCACCCGAAGGACCCAGGAAGTCACCATTCTCTCGCCTCCTAATCACCGTGAGAAATTGATTCTGTTGGTCTTACCCCGCGCTAATGTGAACGTCATTCTAGGCAGACCCTGGCTTGCACAGCACCAACCCAAAATTGAATGGAACACCGGAGAGATCTTGATCAGGAAGAAAGATGGAGGTCTTCGGCCCTGTATCGACTATAGGGTTCTCAACGATGCAACCGTTAAGTTCACCTACCCACTACCACTTGTTCTCACAGCCCTCGAAGAACTCCGGGAGGCAAGGATATTTAGTAAATTAGACCTCCGAAGCGCTTACAACCTGATATGTATCCGAGAGGGGGACGAATGGAAAACTGCCTTCATCACATCCACCGGCCATTATGAATACCTTGTGATGCCCTATGGCCTAGCTAACAGTCCTTCCATCTTTCAAAACTTTATGAATGAGATATTTCGAGATTTCCTTCACCAGTTCGCTATTGTCTATATAGATGACATTCTCATATACTCCTGTAATCCCACAGAACATCGACACCACGTCCAACAAGTCCTCCAACGTCTCCGCCAACACCAACTCTACTTGAAAGCAGAAAAATGTGAGTTCCATAAATCCTCTATATCCTTCCTCGGATACGTGATCTCTACGAAGGGGGTCAGTATGGAAACCTGTAAGGTCGATGCAGTTGCCAAGTGGGAAGAACCCAAAACCGTGAAAGAGTTGCAGAGGTTCCTTGGGTTCGCCAACATTTATCGACGCTTCATTCATCAGTACAGTCTCCTCTCAGCTCCTCTAACTTCCCTCTTGAAAGGCGGACGGCGAACTCTATCATGGGATACCGATGCCCGTCAAGCCTTCAACACACTCAAGCATAAGTTCACCACTGCACCTATCCTCAAGCATCCAGATCCCACACAGGCCTTCACCATAGAAGTCGATGCTGCCGATACCGGAGTCGGTGCCGTCTTGTCTTAATGGTCCGGTGAACCCCAAGCTCTCCATCCATGTGCTTACTATTCCCGGAAGCTTTCCCCGGCCGAACAGAACTACAAGATCGGAGATCGTGAGCTACTCGCCATCAAGCTCGCCCTCGAAGAGTGGTGTCACTGGCTCGAGGGAGCTCAGTGTTCTTCGCCCGCTTCAACTTCCAAATCACTTTCCGACCTGGCCCCAAAAACCTGAAAGCCGACGCCCTTTCCCATATGCACTCTCCAGACCCCCATGATCACCTACCCAAATCAGTCCTACCCTCATCAGTCTTCTTAGCTCCCATCATGTGGCAAGTGGACAAGAATATTCTCTCCGCCACCCGGGAAGAACCAGCACCCCCTGAACTCCCTCCGGGCCTGACCTATGTACCCACCAGATACCGTCTTCAACTCCTGGACAGCACTCACACTTCCTTGGGCTCTGGACACCCTGGCAGCAGGCGAACCCTCTCACTACTCCAACAAAAGTACTGGTGGCCTAACATGGCAAAAGACGTCACCCAGTACGTTCGGGGATGCTCTGTCTGTGCCATCGTCACTACTCCTCATCGTCTGCCTGAAGGGAAACAACAACCACTGCCTATTCCCCACCAACCCTGGATCCACATCGGGATAGACTTTGCCACGGACCTACCTGCATCACAGGGTTACACAACTATATTAGTCGTCGTCGACCGCTTTTCAAAAGCTTGCAAACTTATCCCTCTGAAATGGACAGAACGAGCGAAAGATACAAGAGATATCCCGCTGAGTCCCCGCTGAATAGGACCCTTCACCATTCACTCCCAAATCAACCCAGTTACCTATTGTCTTAATCTGCCTCCTTCTTATCGAATCTCCCCCACATTCCATGTTTCTCTGCTCAAACCTCACACTGACCCAGTTCTCCCTCCTTCCACAGAACCGGAACCGCCTCTCCCTCCAGAACAAACCGAAGTCCTCGGTGACAACATCTACCGAGTCCAGGAAGTTCTCAACTCCCGGCGACGGAACGGCCAACTCCAGTACCTCATAGACTGGGAAGGATTCGGTCCCGAGGAGAGATCATGGACACCCCGTAACGACATTCTAGATCCGACCCTCGAGGAATTCCACCGCCGACACCCAGATCGCCCAGCTCCCCGAGGTAGAGGCTGTCCCCGCCGCCGGTCCAGGGTGCCTGGAGTCACCCGTGGACGGTGGGGGGGTACTGTCACACCCACTGCTCGTTCTCCCAGTCCCAATCACCATTCACACTCACCATCCACCACGCACCACACCCGTGAACCCTCACCTGATTACTAATCACCTGCACCTGCAATCACCACACCACAAATACTCACCTCACTCATTCAGCCATCGGCTGGAATCAGACACGCATGGTCCCCCTCGTCTTCTCTCCTGTCTTCTCCTGCGCTCTTCCATGGATGTCCTCCTTCTGTGAATGCCAATCCACCGATATAAGGGAAGTGACTGTTCTTATGTTGGCAATAAGCCTTTGAACTGAACTGAGCTGCTGAACTGTGTGTGCATGTGAGATCGCTCACCTTCTTCGACACCATTCACCTACTTCACCTAACTACTATTGTGCATATCACTTGAATAAACACCCTTGAAGTTCACACTTCCTTGTCTTCCTTGTGTGACCGTGACACATAACTTCTATACCTTCTTGTTTTTTTGTTTTTGTTTTTTCAAATATGGTCACAATTCCGATAGATTTCTAGTGAATAAACTGTGCAGGTTACATTAAACATTTCATTAAATGATTTTGTCTAAATTAAAGAGCATTTTGTACAGATACATTTCTAATAGTGAATTTACTTGTATTTTAAAAGTACATTTTGCATTTAGTTGTATGAATTTATTTCTTAGTAATAATAACAAATTAAGGGCGGCGCGCTGGTTCGAGCCTCGGCTGGGTCAGTTGGCATTTCTGTGTGGAGTTTGCATGTTCTCCCCATGTTCGCGTGGGTTTCCTCCGGGTGCTCTGGTTTCCCCCACAAGTCCAAAGACTGTACAGGTGAATTGGGTAAGCTAAATTGTCCGTAGTGTGTATGTGTGTGAATGAGAGTGTATGGGTGTTTCCCAGTGATGGGTTGCAGCTGGATGGGCATCCGCTGCGTAAAAAACCTATGCTGGATAAGTTGGTGGTTCATTCCGCTGTGGTGACCCCTGATTAATAAAGGGAATAAGCCGAAAAGAAAATGAATGAATGAATGAATGAATGAATGAATGAATAACAATTTATTATTATTTATGCTATTAGTACAGTATGGTAATGAGGATTTGATTAAGTATGAATGGCAGTCATAATAAATTAATTTCACAATAAAATAAATCTTAATTGAGGAGCCTTAACTTTTCTAAGCAAAATTCTTAAGCATGTAAATATTATGCATACAGTATGTTGGTTTCTACTACAAAATAAATACAAAACATTATACACAGAATGCATATTTAACGTAAGTAAAGAGTTTAACACTTTATTTTTTACTATATATTTTGTCAAAATATGGTTGAAGATGTTCTGTTATCATTCAGCTTAACATATTTATGTGAAAAAAAACTACATATGTATTCTGATGTGCACTTATTAAAATCTATAAATGTTTATTTTATATATTTTATTATAATGCCTTTTTTATGATTAAAAATCTTTTTTGCTGACAAAATATTAAAACCTAATGGTAGATTAAAACAACAACAAGATTGGATTTGTATTTTGGGGCTGCACTGTGATGCTTACAAACAGTCTTTAAATATTTAATTGAATTATTCTTGTTTTAAATGTTCCTCACACTATTTTTTTACACAAATGTTGTTACATACAACACTTAAGTGGGTTTCTTCTTTAAATGTGAAAATGTATTTAAATTATTTAATTAAACAGTATACTCTGCAATGTACAAGAAAAAGAAAATACAGCTGTATGTCGCTTTGACCCAGACAGTATGTTGGGGAACTTTTTGGGGAGAAAAAATGCACATTCTCAGCCTTTATTTCTGAATTCAGCTAGTCTGACTCTCTCTGTATTTTCCCACTGTTTCTCTCAGGTAGTGGAGGCTGATGCTGTGATACTGCAGGAGAACATCCAGGCTCTCATTTGATGCAGTGAAGTGCTCCGTGAGGAAAATCGCAAGCAAAGGTATGGACCGCAAACAATGCAGCCCTGTACACCTAACCATATTGCATCATGTGTGGAAAAAAAGATGTGAAAATTTGAAGGCAGCAAAAAATGTGTCTCAATATAACTGTGTTCTGCAGATCTGCTTATTGGTTTCAGCACAAATAGCATGCAGAGTCACAACTCCAATCAAAAATAGCCTACGAACAGATGCCATGCAGAAACATTTGCAGATATCAGCTTCTTCCTTATAAGCTGTGCTTATTTATTTATTACAGTTTATCATTCATCGCTTTAAATCCAGAAAAGAAGCCAAGAGCAGATTTTTGAGACAAAAGCTTTAGTGTTCAAGTTACACAACATCCTGGATGTGACATTACAATAAATATGCATTTTCCTGGCCAGGTCTGGACAATCATGAGCAGATCAGAGAGGGACAGTGTGATATTGCTGTGTAAGCATAAGTTTCTGCTCTAGTTTCTATCTCAGACAAGCTTTTTTTTTTGCTTTATTTTTTTTTTTTTGGATGGCCCAGCAAGCAACCACAGGGTCACTTCCCTATAACTAAGCACACTGGAGCTCTGTTCTTAATATTTCATTCTAAAAAGTCTGTTTCAATTAATTTCCTTTCCAAACCTACACTCAAAGAATGACATTTGCTGTTTGTTCAAACTACTTATTTAAAATGAGCTGAAACAACACAATTCCTGAGTTGCTGGGGTTTTTTTGGCGGGGGGGGGGTTGATAGGGATTAATTGTTTTATGTTCAATCCACTTACATTTGTAAACACAATTAAGTTAACTTAATCAATTTGTCTTGGGACAACATGAATGAATTGTGTGGAACCCAGCATTATTTACAGTGTACACACTGTAAAAAATGCTGGGTTCCACACAATTGATTTGTGTTGAGGCAACATAAATGATTTAACTTAACTTATTAGTTTTTATAAATAATTTTATAAAACAGCAAACGACTTTGAGCACACTTAAACATCACAAATTGAATTTCAAACCAGAATATAGCAAATGATTTAGTGCTTTTTTCTAATTAAAAGCAGAGACCAAAGGCTTTTTTATTCTAAATTCAGCAGAAGAGATGTTTCGAACACAGGAAACTGCAGCTTGTGAGATGAAGTATAAACCACCCTTTCTTTAACCTCTCACCCTATCTAAACCAAGAGTGCACATGCAGCATGCCTTGCAGAGCGACGGTTTCACCAGGCTCTTTTAAAATAAGCCCTGCCTTTAAATAGCAGTCAGAAAAAGAGAAGTGTGAAAAGAGCAGGGCGATGTTGAGCTCTGATCTGCGGAGGGAGAGCGTTGGTGAGGCTGAGAGGGTTCCTGTGGGGCTGTTCGGCACCAGCTGCATTAAGACGGACTCTACGCAGCTGGGCTCAGGGACAGACACGGAACGCGGGGACAGGGGGGAAGAGACTGAGATAGCTGTGGTAGACTGAGAGGACTAGCTCAGTGAGGATTTAAGGGAAATCGGAAGGAACAGCGAAGGAAGGCGAACAATTGTTTGGCTGGTAAGTAAGGCACAGTTGTGTATCTCAAGCTGTATGGTTTTTTTGTTGACAGCTAAGACAGCTGCACTGGTTGTTCATTTCTGACTAAAAGATTTGGTGAGACAAAAGATTGGTGGAACTGAGATTTGGACAGACAAGTAGACAGAATAGATAGACAGAATAGACAAACAGACAGACAGACAGACAAATAGATAGACAGACAGACGGATAGACAAAGACAGACAGATAGACTGTCTGAAATCTGGACTTTACTAGAACTATGTTAAGCTGCTTTGACACAATATACATTGTAAAAAGCGCTATATAAATAAACATGAATTGAATTTAAATGAATTGAATAGACAG
>CAIGQV010016734.1:6888849-6901097 GCA_903798115.1 Danio jaintianensis
TGACTGACTGACTGACTGACTGACTGACTGACTGACTGACTGACTGATTGATAGATAGATAGATAGATAGACGGATAGATAGACGGATAGACAAATAGATAGACAGACAGACAGATAGACAGACAGAAAGTCAGATAGACAAATATATAAACAGATATACAGTCAGACAGACAACTGATATGGATAGACAGACAACTGAGTAGACAGACACACAATCAGACAGACAGAGAGATGGACAGGCAGACAGACAGAGAGGCAGACAGAGAGATGGACAGACAGACAGACAGACAGATGGATAGACAGATAGATATTTAGACAGACAGACAAATGACAGATGGATAGACAGACAAATGACAGAAGGATAGACAGACAGACAACCGACAGATGGATATACAGACAAATGAACAGACAATTAAAAGATGGATATACATAAAGACAGACGGATAGATAGACAGACAGAAAGATAGATAGACACACAAACAACTGACAGATGGATAGACAGACAGACAGACAGACAGACAGACAGACAGACAGACAGAGACAGACAACTGACAGATGAATAGACAGACAACTGGACAGACAGACAGACAGACAGACAGACAGACAGACAACTAACAGTTGGATAGTCAGACAACTGACAAATGGATAGACAGAAAGATAGACAGGCAGACAGACAGACAGACAGACAGACAGATAAACAGATCAAGAGACAGACGAAAACAAAAAGATGCAGGGACAGATGTAAGGACTTCTAATATCTACTTTAGACTGTGATTTGGCTGTAGCTGATGAAAGCCTCAGATACTGAGAGAGTGCAGCACAAGAGGCAATGTGGTCCAGCCATGGAAACAGGGCTCTACTGGTGGTTGCCAGGAGACAGGCAGAGGGGGAAATGCTGCCTCTTAAGTGATAAACAGACTGAGAGGAGCCATCTTTGTGTTGTGTGCCATGAGCAAAGGATAAGGCTTGATATGAAAGATTTGGAAGGCTAGATATGACAGCCAGACTCTCATTTCAAACAGTGCCAGTATGAGCATGTGTGTCTCCTGGGAAATGGCATGATAGGTTTTGCACTATTATCGATGCCATGATAATCCAGCATTTGATTTCTCAGATGTTTGTAGAGAGCAGCGTGTGCCCAGAATTACTCATCCCTTGCAAGATATTACAAAGAGAAGCTCAAGCATTATGTAGCCATTGCAGACTGAATACTTATTTTGTCAGGTGCTTGTTTTCTATGTACTGTATGTTGTATTTATGCTGCACTAGATAGCTTTGGCCACAATGAAATCGCACATAACAAATGATCTATTTTTATTTAACATTATGTAGAACTTTCGCTTTCACTATGGCGCTAGTTAGGGCAGGGGTGTGCTGGAGTTTTGTTCATTCAATACTGTATAAAAAAGTCACATCTCACAAAATGGTAGATCACCATCAAAAGGGCTTTGTTCCTGCTCGTGTGATTTGATTTGTGTAATGATCAATACATTATTTCTATTTTTAATCATAATTATCGCTGACATTATATTAATATTTAAAGACATTAAATTTATGACACGACCATAAAAAAAGAACAAAATTATACGGTAACACTTTAGTTTAGCTCACAATGCATGCTATTAAATACTGGCTTATTACCTGCCTGTTATTAAGATACTAACAGTAGTTGTTATAAAATATGATTTTATTTTGCATCCCTAATCCTACCCAAAACCTAAACCCAACTTCTACCTTACAAACATTTAATAAACAGCTAATTAGTAGTTTATTAAGCTATTAGTGTTAGATAATTGTTTGTCAATACTGTGAATTGTGACCTAAAATAAAGTGTTACCAATTTACAATAAAATCCCTTTATTAACATTAATTGATTACTAGGCATAGACACCTAATGTACTGTATGCATCTTCAATCTATGGCAGTCTATAGATCTACTGTGTATATTAAAGAGTGTTGACATTTGGCCGACAGATATAGAACAATAAGTACAGCAATTTTGGAGTAACTCTAACTCAATCCCTCTATTATAGTGAAAATGTCCAAAATTGCACTTACTGTAAGTTTGTGCCAATAACTTGTGAACTGTAAGGGATAGAAACAATTTCTTGCCTTTGATTTCTTGGCTCAAGATGATTCAAAAACCTATTATCTTTTTCTCTTCCTGACAATATTTTGACCACGTTGATTTTTATGAACTGACTTTTAAAGTTCTCCCAGCAGGCATCAGTAGTTGTAGTTTTCAAGAAAATCAAACCAGATATTCTTCAGACCTTGGCAAACAAACAAACAAACAAATAATTCAAGTTGATTAGTCAAAATGTTCTCAAATAACATGAAACTGAATTTGCTGAAGACCTTGCAAGAGTTGCAGGGACACTAGCGGTTCCTGGCCAATTGCATTAAAGCCTGTATGTCTGCAAAGCGTTGACATTATGACACCAAACTTCTTACATGACATTGCTATCTCTCATACTGACCCTGCCACATCTGTAACACAGACACCTACTACTCAAATTGATAAATCCCATTACAAATGATTTTATAACTCATTCTCCCTCTGTTGTACTTGACCCCTTAAATGCTGCTTGTTAATTTGAATTATGCAAATGTTAATACCAATGTATTAAAATAAGAAATTATATAAATACAAATTAGAAAGCATATAATTCAGTTAATGCTAATTTAAATATGTACTAATCTATTATTTGGTATTTAATAGACCTGATTGAAATTGAGCATTGAACATTTGTATTTGTATAACTAAAATTATACAAACACAAATGTTCAATGCTCAATTTCAATCAGGTCTATTAAATAATAATAATAATACACTGTAAAAAATGCTGGGTTCCACACAAGTCATTCATGTTGTCACAACACAAATCGATGAAGTTAACTTAATCACTTTTTTTTGTAAATTTAAGTGGATTGAACATAAAACAATCAAGTTGTCCCAAAAAAATCCTCAAGAATTGTGTTGTTTTAACTCATTTTAAATAAGTAGTTTGAACAAGCGGCAAAAGCTATTTTTAGAGAGTAGATTAGTACATATTTAAATTAGCATTAACTGAGATTACATGCTTTCTAATTATTTTTCATTGTTAAGAAGTAGTTAACTAACAGAAAACATTCAACAACTTATTCCTGTCCACATTACAGCAAGGTTACAGCAGTCAGCGTTCTGCCAGGAGGATTCATTTCTTGAATTATTTCATACACAAACAGTGTTTTCATTACTTTCTAAAACTAGAATCATTTTTCTTCTCCAGCTTTTCACAGTGCACAGTCTGGCATCTTACCATCACAGCATACGAACACATCCAGTACTTTTGCAGCCAACAACAACAACAACACACAAAAAAAACATACTGACAGTCTAGAAGTCTTGCTAATGAATATCATCTAGGTTGCATTTCTTTGTACTGTATGTATTTGTCTTCCTTGCCCAGGTTTGCCGGCCATGGGGAACCTCATTAAGGTCCTTGGCAAGGATTTAGAGAACTGTCCTCATTTTTTCCTGGATTTCGAAAGTAAGTGTTTCGCTGGTGTATGGTGTGTGTACATGTGCTCATATTTGTATGTGTGTGTGTGAGATTGGAGATGGAGATATCAGGGTTGGAGCTTTTTTTTTTTGCTTTTGGAAGGAAGGCAACCAAAAGCACTTTATTTCCCTTCATGTATAGAAAGAGAGCAGGAAGATGGAGTTCTACGTGACCATATATGAACATCACCCAAGAATCTCTCGACATCAAAAGTCCACCCCAAACCCTATATAAACGCCCGACCCATCATCCCCAGCCTCCATGCACATCCACACCAACACACACACCAACACCAGACACACGTCCTCCACTCCTCCCCATGACCCACACGCTTCTCCCTTCTCTCTGTTCCAGGGGGATCATGGGAAATCTCCTGAAACTGCTGGCTTGCACCGAACTTGAGCATGGTCCAATAGTTTTCCTTGACTTTGAACGTGAGACCATCAGCTTCTTATGTTTTGAGTTTGCTTTTCTTTCCCTTTTACTCACAGTTCCTCCTCATTAGCTGTCCTTTCCATTTTCACTTCCTTTTCCCCGCCATCCCTCTGTTTGCGAATGAGTGCCTGGCATTCAAAGGGTTTTCGGTGACCTCGATTTGTGACTTTTTTTGCGCTCGTCTCCAGGTCCGCTGTGAACTAAAGGTCGTCATGTGAATGCCATGCTTTTTTTTTTTAAGCAGTTAGAGTGTGATGGAAAACATAATCACATAACACTTAACTTATCTCCTCTTTTTCGCCCAAACCTTTGCAGACTTGTAAAGAGTGTTGGTACCATAATCTGTTCCTGTGTGTCCTTGTGAGTCTGAATGTGTGTGTGTGAATGCATTATTAACCAGTCTGAGGATTTAAGGAAGTGGGAATGGATGCTGCCTATTGAAATGGGAGCCTCAATTTCCTTTTTCTCTGATGTTGTGTTCCTTTTTAACCCATACCTAAGCACTTCTCTCCCTCCTGAGTAATCCTTTCTTTTATGACACCTCTAACAGCTACATGCCTAACATTTCCTTTTTTATGGAGGAAATAAAACTCCTGTCCCTCAAGTGTGAGAAACTGGAAGACTTAAGAGCGGTTGTTGTCCAGTCTATAACTTAAAGAATGTAGACCGTTTTTTCTCGAAAACATGTCTAAATTGTTCTTAAAGTGGTACAAGCCATAAACTATAATGACTTTGTTTGTAATTCAGAATAGGGTCAATGACATACGTTGATTTTCCTCGACATCTGCTGAGTTATTGACTTCAATGCAGATCTTGATTACGAATTACATTTTTAAATTAAAGCTAATTTAATCTAGATTTAGAGGAACTTAAAGTTAAAAATGTCCTTGAGGTGCAACTGTGATCAAAAGCCCCATTAAGAGAATGAGACAGAGCAAGGTTAGTTCAAGTTTCAGACTTGAAAAGTCACAGTAATTCGTGAATGACTTTGAAGTAATGTTATCTAACAAATCTGTTCATTCATTCATTCATTTTCTTTTCGGCTTAGTCCCTTTATTAATCTGGGGTCGCCACAGCGGGATGAACCGCCAACTTATCCAGCATATGTTTTACGCAGCGGATGCCCTTCCAGCTGCAACCCATCACTGGGAAACATCCATACACACTCATTCACACACATACACTACGGACAATTTTAGCTTACCCAATTCACCTATACCGCATGTCTTTGGACTTGTGGGGGAAACCGGAGCACCCGGAGGAAACCCACGCGAACACGGGGAGAACATGCAAACTCCACACAGAAATGCCAACTGACCCAGCCGAGGCTCGAACCAGCGACCTTCTTGCTGTGAGGCGAACGTGCTACCCACTGCGCCACCGTGACGCCCTAACAAATCTGTTGAAAAGATTAATTAAGATGTGTAAACACACATGTACTCACGATGTAAGGAAGATAGGCTACATGTAAATTTCAAACATATTTTGGGCAGCACGGTGGCTCAGTGGTTAGCACAGTCACCTCATAGCAAGAAGGTCACTGGTTCAAGTCCCATTGGGCCAGTTGGCGTTTCTGTGTGGAGTTTGCATGTTCTCCCCGTGTTGGTTTTGGGTTTACTCCAGGTGCTCCGGTTTCCCCTACAGTCCAAAGACATGCGCTATAGGTGAATTGTAAGCTAAATTGGCCGTAGTGTATGAGTGAATGTGAGAGTGTATGGGTGTTTCCCAGTACTGGGTTGCAGCTGGAAGGGCATCCACTGTGTAAAACATATCCCGGAATAGTTGGCAGTTCATTCCGCTGTGGCGACCCCTGATAAATAAGGAACTAAGCCAAAGAAAAATGAATGAAAGAGATATTTTTTTTATTTATTAAATAGAAGTATTATTGAAATGTTTTAAATATATATAAGACCATGAAGGGGCGACACGGTGGCTCAGTGGTTAGCACTGTCGCCTCACAGCAAGAAGGTCGCTGGTTCGAGCCTCAGCTGGGTCAGTTGCCATTTCTGTGTGTTTGCATGTTCTCCCCGTGTTCGCGTGGGTTTCCTCCGGGTGCTCCGGTTTAAAACATATGCTGGATAAGTTGCCAGTTCATTCCGCTGTGGCGACCCCTGATTAATAAAGGGACTAAGCCAAAGGAAAATGAATAATGAATAAGACCATGAACATTAACATAACATTTACATTTCAAAGATGCATGTCTTTTAAACTAGGTTTTCACTATGTCATATTAATAATTATTATGTGTCATTGACCCTATAGCAGAATCCATGTGATATAAACAAAAAAATAAAATGCTGAATTCAACATACAAAACTATTGGACAATAGCTGTTCTCTTGTTCTGGACTTTTCGAATTTGTGACAGTGAAACAAATGATCACCTCTGTTACACTGCACTGGTTTACATTTCCTCAGTTCTAAAATGGGGTTATTGTGTCACTAATGGCATTCATAAAAATTCAATAATATCTCAAATACAAGACACAATGGTGCAGAAACAGGTTTTGAGCTCAAGATCAACTCGGTTTTACTGAATAGTTCATGCATTAAAATAACCACAAGGTCTACATGGTGCACAAAGAAGAGTTTAGAATGGAAGGCAAACATTACAGTAATACTGTAGCACTGACGCTGGTATTCAAAGACTGTTCTTTGAAGATCACAGACAGTATGAGCAAACAGAGCCAGAGGTGACATGATGGGGAGGAGCCAGTGGCTATTACACTGAAGTGTTGTGTGTGTTTGTTGGCTCAGCTGACAGCACGAACATCTACATGTGTATTACCTCAAACAAAACGATTGGGAAATTTTATAAAGGGCCTTTGATAGCAAAAATTGCTTCTACATATATTGCAGCCCTTCTGTTTGCATGGGAAATAATGGAGCACACTTGTAAATCTGGCAAAGAGAAATCACTTATTGCGAGAAATTGAATCTAGCTTTGACAGGTAATGATGGTATAATCCAAAACTCTCTGCAATTTTCCCTGCATCTGTATTCACTCATAAAAATAAAGATTCTTGATTGGCATCATTGAAAAAGGTTCTTTAGAGTTTTATTATAGTTTTCACACATGGAAAATTTTGTTACCCAAGTTTTAGATGGATGTATAGGACTGTGGATAGTTAGAACAATTGATGGATGGATGAATGGATGGATGAAGGATAGAAGTATGTATGTATGGATGATGAATGGATGGAACTAATGATTAATAAGACAATGAATGGAAGGTTGGTTGGATATACTGTTTGGATAGACCAATGGATGGATGGATGGATGGGTGGGTGGATAGAATATTGAATGGATGGATGAGTGTATTGTTGAATCAATGGGTGGACTGATGATGAATGGATGAAACTGGAAAAAGATTAATGGAACGATGGATGGAACTGGATGGATTAATAGATAGCAAGTGGATAGATGGTAGATGGTTGAATGTATGGGTTAACAGGACTATGGATGGATAGTTGGATGGATGGAACAAAGGATAAATTAAATTATGAATGAATGAGGGAATGAATGATGGATGGTTGAAAGGGTGGCACGGTGGCTCAATGGTTAGCACTGTCGCCTCACACCAAGGTCACTAGTTCGAGTCCCGGCTGGGCCAGTTGGCATTTCTGTGTGAAGTTTGCATGTTCTCCTCATGTTTGCGTGGGTTTGCCAGAATAGTTGGTGGTTCATTCTGCTGTGGCGACCCCTGATAAATAAGGGATTAAGCCGAAGGAAAATTAATGAATGAATGGATGGTTAAGTGGATAGAGAGAGAGATAGACACATACAGAAGAAACCTTGGATGGATGAATAAAACTATGCATGACAAAACCATGGTGGACCAACATGTTCCTTGGGAAACCAAAAAAAACTCCTTATGATTGAAAATAAATCAAAACAGAGAAGTCTGTGACCTCCACAACCACCAGGGTGCGATATTATGTCGGACATTTGTGTGCTTTTGCTTTCCTGCTTGCTATAATCAGCTTATTAATCAAATTTCTGTGGTGCTCGCTGTGTTTGAAGCTGACACAACTCTTTAAACCCATCCTAGCCAGCAACTCCATATGGAGCCGTTTCATTGGCCTTGGCCTTTCATCGACATTTCCCACCAGAGCTGTTAATATCAACCACAACAAATCCTGACAAACCCTGACACAACCTAAATCCTACTCATGTACTTCCGCCTCACAATAACAACATCATCATTACCAGATTAATCCATGTGGATTTATGGTTCCTATCTTTCAAAGCCCATTGGAAAGAGCTTTCCCCCTGCGGGTGCCAAAAAAAAAAGATAATCCAATGTTAGAACCAAATTAACCCACACCATGAAGCTTTATTTTGGTTCTCTGTCCAGTTTTCAGATTGGACTCTGACTTGAGTGGTTGAACACTATCCAATTGATGCAAAATGTCATTTTTATCCAAGAGGACACAAAGAAATAATATCAGTATGATAGTGTGACAGAGGTGATTTATAACAGGCTGATCAAGAAACTGAAAGAAGACAGTGTATTTTTAATGGCCTATGACTATCATATTCAGACGGATTCAATGTGACCTCTGCCCACAGATGCTCAGCCCACAGAGGCAGAGACAGCCGTGTATAACCAGGTTAGTGCCGTGCTGGAAGAAGCCCATGGGATACTGGCAGAGTTACAGTCTTACAATGGAGCAGGGCAAGAAATAAGAGAGGTATGGCTATGATTTGTACATTTTCTGAAGACATTCTTTCCGCTACTTAACTTTGCAAAATGTATTGCTAAATGCTTAAGGAGTCTAGATGGCTGCTAGGGTGCTTTAGGTAGTTGCATACCCAATTCTGGATTGCATTTTTCAGTACAGTACAAGCTTTTGGGGATGGTATAATTTTTTTTATTGTTTTTTTTTTAAAAGTATTTTCAGGAACACTTACAATAGAGGTGAAATAATATGTGTTAATAGATGACTGATGAGTTAATAGATAACTTATGCACAGATAATCATGAGTAAATGTGCAGCTGATCAAGAACTAAACCATTTTTTTTAATGATACCGAATCAGCAAATAAACAGATTAAGTAATATATGAATATAAATTATACAGATATACCATCATGTACTAATTCCTTGTCAACATATAGTTTTAATTCCTCAAAGTCATTAACATAAGGACAGAGAACTCAGTCATGTCTACTGAATGTGAAGGACTAGATTTTTTTTAATGTAATTTTTACCAAAAAAAAGATGTGAATGTGGATATTTTTATTTATTTATTTTTTAGAAAGGCCAAACTTACAATTTCCAATGGCTAAGTTTAACTCCAGTAAAGTTTGAATTCAGCACTTCAACAATCATGTTAGGTCCGCATGCGTAGATTAGGTGGTCTTTTGTAACCTTTCATACGCATTCGACCGCATGAGCATCTATTTTGAAAGCAATGTATTTCTCGCTAACTCTGAAAGTGGTCAAAAACGTTTCCGTCCCTGTTCACTGTCATATTTAGATTCTTAACGCCAAATGTCAACAGTGGCTACTGGTGTACATCATTGTATTAATAATCAGAAAGCATCATCTATGCATGTCAGCTTAAGTTGCTGCATCCGTTGCTGCAACTTTTACAAATTCAATGAAAGTCCTACTAATTCAGAGTAGTAGTTTTGCATTAGGAACAAATGTTGTCAGTTCACCTATTTAAAGCATCAGCACTATAATGTGATCGTTAGAGTAGACTTCTGGTCTATAAATAGCAATCGAGCCTAAGTTGAATAACTCACACTACTGAATAAATCCAACACTGTGACCTTAGTATATAGTCACAGGTAAATGAAGGTTATTTGACCATCAGTTTAAGCATTCTTCCTTGTCTTTCTCTCCAGGCGATTCAGAACCCCAATGACCTCCAGTTGCAGGAAAAGGCCTGGAATGCGGTCTGCCCCCTGGTGGCCAAACTCAAGAGATTCTATGAGTTTTCCCTCAGGCTAGGTAAGTGGGTGGCCATTTTTCCTCCCCAATTGTCTATTTTTTTATAGTCATGTAACAGGCCTTGCATGCACAAGTCATCCAACGCGCTGACCGTGTGTACAACGAGTGGTACAAGCATCCGTTTCTGTCCTCCTCTGCAGATGACCTCGTAAAGAAAGTTGGCATGGCAACCGTGGCAGCAGAGCGTAGAAGAGGCTGCGTTTCTGCCTGACAATTCAGTACATTCCTTTTTACAATAGTCGATCAGCTGCCTCTTTTTCACGACAGTGCTGACTAGTGAGAAACGCAGATCTTCAGCCTGACAAATAACACACAGATAAGCTTTTCCGTGCCGTAGCATCTCAGTGACTCATGAGAAAAAAAAAAGCCCCCCCCCTCTTCACCACATCCTGGTATCTGCAATATCTGGTCCCTGGCTAATAGAGTCAGGTTTCTCGGTAGGCCTCCAGATAAAACATATCAGCTCTTTATTTATAGTAGGGCTGCTGCATATTTGATGAGAGGAAAGGATCGCTCCTCTGGAGACATGCTTAGGCATACTAATGACATTCAGAGGTGGCTTAGGACTGATGGTGTAGCTGTACATCTAGTCGCCAAAAAGGAAACAAAGAGGTTTACATATTAAGTAGTGGACGGTACATAACCTGCAGCTTGGATTCACTGTCAGTAGATGTTTTTGTTGTAGTGATGATATTGATGACTGTGCATTCAACATTATATATGTGTATGATTGTGTGTGACCATTTTTGGAAACTGAAATTTATACGTCTGAAAGCTGACTAAATAAACATTCCATTGATTTATGGTTTGTTAGGATCAGACAATATTTTGGGTAAAAACTATTGACTGTAAATGGTCCAAATTAAGTTCTTAGTAATGCATATTACTTATCAAAAATGTATGATCTTTACATGATCTTTATAATTTGACATTAAAAAAGAAAAATCTATATTTCTCACTCAGTGTAGTGTTGGCTTTTCCTACAAATATACCAATGCAACTTAGATGTATAAATCTCAATTTTAGAAAACTGACCTGTTTTGTGGTACAGGGTTAAAATACATATATAGTATAGATGTCTTTTTAACAACTGTTTAAATGGGCCAGTATTCATAAACTGTCCACCATGTTGAAGTGTTCAAAGTCAGTGCATGAATACAGCGCCTCCGACCATAGTTCTAAAAATGTATGAATGTCCGTGTGTTTAAATCGGGTATGTAAATTCAGACAGCCACCATGTAATAAATAGCATAATGTATAGTCAGCCAGTAGTTTTATTCCTTATTAATACAATAGAGTGTGCTTTTGACATGAAGAGTGGGATTAAAAGCAACCAGAAGCATGCATTAATGATCATGGTGATATACTGCAGTTGGTAGTCATTAATGCTTGCATGAGCTGTGGCTTTCAACGTTTTTTCAGTTCCTAGGCAACACTGACAACGGGATCACAGGTTATTACAATAAATTGCAGCAATTACAAAAATACAAAAGAAAGGCGTTCGAGGTAAATACAATGGGAACTGTTGTGCTGGTAACCATGGAGATGACATGCACACACTGCAGTGCACCGCTACCGGTAGATTATGCTGTTGATTACAAATCGTGTTAAAAGTCAGAGGTGTCGGGTGGAAATGGAAAGCTTATTGAACAACATCAGTGTAAATTAATTTGAAAAGACAAATTTCTACAAAGATTTAACTGTATTAACTGACAATAAAGTCTATGATCAATATGTCTTTGCAGAGAATGCCCTGCGCAGTCTTTTGGAGGCCCTAACTAGCCCACCCTACGCTCCTATGCAGCATCTGGAGAGAGAGCAGGCCCTCGCAAAACAGTTCGCAGAGATCCTGCATTTCACTCTCAGCTTTGATGAGCTGAAGGTGAGCGATTCCCACATATTGCTCACTTTGATTTCATGTGGCATGAGTTCTGCTTAAATATTTACACCTGCACTCAGTCAAGCCCCTTCACATTGATGTTCTGGGACAGACAAGTCAAGGAAAACGTCTAAATGAAAACACTATTAGCTGATCTGTCTCTAAAGTGCACCTTTGAGAATGGACATCTAAGAAATAAGTCTTCACAGTGAGATGCATGGTTTTCTGTCACCTCCTGAAGGTGGAAGTATCCACAAATACTCATTAAAAAGTGATTAGTTACTTTACTTAAAAAAGTGAGTAAACCCGTTCCATTGAATGCGAAAAGTTGACTTTACTTAAAAAAGTGAGTAAACCCATTGCCTTAAATGTGACAAGTTAACTTTACTGAAAAAAGTGAGTAAACCCTTTGCCTTAAATGTGACAAG
>CAIGQV010016734.1:6910826-6939834 GCA_903798115.1 Danio jaintianensis
CACACACACACACACACACACACACACACACACACACACACACACACCCACACACACCCACACACACACACACACACACACACACATTATAGTCATGATTGAATCTTTTTTAAATGATCCGGGAAATATTACAGGTTGTGTTCATATTTGTGTCGCTCTGACACATTAACCTAATTAAGCAATGATTCAACTAGTTTGTCCTGAAATGCACCCTTACTGTAATCACAACTGCAGCTCACTACATTATTCATAGGTGTAATAAATGTTTTTCGTACGCTCCACACTTGCATCCATTTGAAACTAAATATTTGATCAGTGACTGATTGTCCCGTCATAAACTAAGCTGACATGTCTAGACACGTCCGGTGCTGACCCAGTACAGACACACGCAGTCCATCATCTCAGATCTGTCCGTTGAGACTTGGAAGAATGCTATATCACACCTCCTGCAATGCTGAACTGGGATCTGTTGTTGGCGTTTTGGAGAGTTTACAGGTAATTTCTGGATGAACCAGTCCGTTGGCAGGTGCACAAACTGGCCCAGCACGCACGAGAATGTAGCCTACAGTAACACCCCCACCACATCTAGCGGGAAAACAGAACAAAGAAGGGGAAGGTTTTCTTTCTGGAGGGCACTGAACAAACTAGCAGTTACCTGCAGTTTTATTAATAGGGGTGATAGAAGTGTCCATGGGTCATTTAAAGGTAAAGTTTACACACACAAAAAAGGAAAATTCTGTCATTATTTACTCAACCCCGAAACCTTAATGTTTCTTGTTTCTATTAAACAAAGATATTTTGAGGAATATTGGAAGAAAAATATAAATAAATAAAAAAATATATATATATATAATGGAGTCAACAGCTACGCATTTCTAACATTTATCAGAATATCTTCTTTTGTGTTTAACAAACTCAAACTATTTTGGAACAAGTGGAGTTGTGAGTAAATGGCAGAATGTACAGTAACACCCCCACCACATCAAGTGGGCAAACAGAAGAAAGAAAGGGAAGGTTTTCTATCCGGAGGGCACTGAACAAACTAACAGTTACCTGCAGTGTTTTATTAACAGGGGTAATAAAAGTCTAGATGGGTCATTTAAAGTTAAAGTTTACAAAAAAAAAAGGAAATTCTGTCATTATTTACTCCCCCCTCAAGTGGTTTTTAAACCTTTATACGTTTCTTGTTTCTATTAAACAAAAGCTATTTATAGCGTCAATGGCTACCCATTTCTAACATTTATCAAAATATCTTCTTTTGTGTTCAACAAACTCAAACTATTTGTGGAGTTGTGAATAAATAGCAGAATCTTTGGGTGAACTGTCCCTTTAACTGTGTTAGATTATCAGGTTTATCAGTGCACTCCCTTAACCCTGGTATAGCTATAGTAGCAATGCACATATTGTTTTTATATTGTTGAAGGGTAATCTTGGCTGTTACGAACTGCGGTTATATTCCCCAACCGTCATCACCTCCACCTGCACTGTCCACACCCACACCAACTGTAACAACAGAGCGGTTACACTGCGCAGCAGACTCGAAACATTACCATGGACACTTGCTGGTGGCTAAGAAAACAAAGGCTACAGGGTAATACAAAAATATGTATTACTTCCACAACTATAAGTTGTAAACCCAGAGAAGTTGTTAATTGTTTTCTCATATTCATTCATTCATTTTCTTTCGGCTTAGTCCCTTTATTCATCAGGGGTCGGCACCGCAGAATGAACCGCCAACTTTTCCAGCATATGTTTTAAACAGAGGATGCCCTTTCAGCTGCAACACAGTACTGGGAAACATCCATACACTCTCATTCACACATACACTACGGCCAATTTAGTTTATTTAATTAATCTATACTACATGTCTTTGGACTGTGGGGGAAACCGGAGCACCCAGAGGAAACCCACGCGAACACTGGGAGAACATGCAAACTCCACACAGAAAAGCCAACTGACCCAGCCGGGACTCGAACCAGCGACCCTCTTGCTGTAAGACTACAGTGCTAACCACTGAGCAAAAGCAGCAAAGAATTCAAAGCAGCTTTACAAAAGGTGCACAGTATTGCATTACAATCAAAAACAAATTTGAGGTTATTAGTTACCATAACTTTATTATTTACTAATAACTTTAACTAAACGTTTTTAACAGTTAAAGTTATTATATATAAACATAGTTAACATATAGTTCTGTAGTATGTAGGTGATGTCTATGTAAAATTTTATAAAGTGTATTTGTGTGTGTTGTCCTCGAAATATCTATCTATCTTATTTTAGAAGGTCTAAAAAGACACACATGCTCTGAGTAGCCTATATAAGTCGTCTTTATGGGACAGGGGGGAGTTGTGCAGACTTCAGCACTAAAACAGTTAACAGTGCATTATGCGGTTGATAGCTCCTCCCACCAGGGCTTATTTGCATATGAGGCATTTGGCGGGAAAGCCTCCCCTCGTCTTTGTGCCAAAGTCCCTCCTCTCATGGCGGGAAAGAGTGCCCCCTAAACTGCAGCAGACCGGCTGCACCCGCCGTAACCAAGCAACCATCGAAAACATTCAGCCTTGATCTACACACACACGGCTTGAGGAAGGAGATAGTGCTACTGAACAAACACACCCATATAAAGACTCGTACAGTAGAGAGCAACGACACGTATTATCACAAACACACACAGAGCGCTGTAGGGGTTAAAGGCAAATGTTTAACGCCCATATTGTTCGCGCTGTTTTTTTGGCGCGAATCAGACCGACAAATAAAAGTTTTTTGTTTTTTTACACGAAGATTGAGACACAAAAGAGACTGCAGTCTCACAAATAAAGCTACAAAAGCAGCTACTGAGGTAATTACACAAAACGTAATGTGTACACTAATAGTACTAATGTTTACTTTTAAGATACATCATTATTTAGAAAAGGTACTGTCACAGTGACAGATTTTGTACCTTTATTTCCGCAACACTGTTATTCAAGACTACAAACACACTCGTATTGACCCATACTGACTAAACTATACATAGGCAGCGAGGGGGGAAACTGTTCAGGTAAACAAATACTGAATAGCACACTGAGCTATTTAATCTCAAGGCTGGTTTCAGTACACAGCGTATCTGCGCAGCTGAGAGGTTTTTTGGCGGGATCTTTTGCCGGCTTTTGTGCGCGCGCATTTCATTAAACGAGTCATTCCAGTTATGTAGTGCTGTTTGAGCTATGTAACCTATTAAAAGGCGGACGTGCTGTCATATAAGGAAGTACTGCTGTAAAGGGTACTTTCATAAATATGATTTGCTCATACGGTTTAATAATTACAATATATCCTTTTTACAGAAAACTAACAGGCTATAACATAACAGGATGAAAATCTGTTGGATTTAACCATTTTCCAGAGTCATTGAAGAGTTATAAACGATGAACAAATCCAAATGAGTTTTTTTTTTTTTTTTTACCACTAACTAGCTTTAATAAAAACAATACTAATAATGATAAACTATAATGCTATTAAGCATTGCAGATGACCATTTCCACATCTAAAACATGACTGTTGCGATGTGATGCTACTCCTGGATAATGATTTAGTACTTGGCTTTTGATAATAAAGTTGTAATTAAATTCAATCAAGTGACAGTTTTAGTTTTATAATCAGATGACCATTTATCAAAGTGAAGAAATTCCTTAATTATTTTAAGTTGCTTAAACAGAAATATATTTTATTTATATTTCAAAATATGGCATATATAAATAATATGTATGTGGGGCAGTGTAGGGAAACAAGATGCTTCACGGAAGTGAATGGAGGTGGGTGGGGCTAAAGATCTCATTTGCTCACCATGACTGGTGACATTTTGTGCAAAAGTAGATTTCTGCATTCTGCAATTAAAAATGATTAAAAAAAATAAAGCATATACAATCGATTAACATCCTCCAAGCTCAAAATGTCTTTAAAGGTCTAGCAGATATTAAAAATAAAACTCCCTAAGGAAAAATATATAGTGGTATTTGACTTAAATAGTATAGCTGAAATTATGTTTAAGACTGAGACTGATGTTTAAAAAAACATGTACCATTGATTAACAGCCTCATAGCTCACAGCAGAATTGTCTTTATACTGGAAGTTACTGTTAAAAATCAATTCCTTATGTGGAAAAGGAGTGACATTTTCACATCTAAAACATGACTTTAGTGATGT
This sequence comes from Danio jaintianensis, assembly GCA_903798115.1. NCBI lineage: Eukaryota > Metazoa > Chordata > Actinopteri > Cypriniformes > Danionidae > Danio > Danio jaintianensis. Next base: position 6,915,006 of record CAIGQV010016734.1, read on the forward strand.
GATGCTACTCCTGGATAATGATTTAGTACTTGGCTTTTGTTAATAAAGTTGTAATTAAATTCAATCAAGTGACAGTTTTAGTTTTATAATCTGCATAGCACCAGTGGGGCATATCAACATCTGTAAAACCATAGAGTACATCTGATGAAAGAGAACTAATTTAGCTCTCATACAGTGTATTAAGACATGAATTGTGACTTGCATATGTATTGCACAATAAAAATGACTTAACAGTGTTGTGGTATGAAGTGAATGTGACTGGGAACAGAGGAGAGCTGCCATTACTTCAGCTCTCTGTCTCTCCCACACTGTTTAGCCGCAGGGCCAACAATCACAACCAGACCAACCACCACACCTGCCGTGTTTTTTGCCTGCTTTTTTTTTTTTCACCTGCCAAATCAAGTAGTCTTGTTTGTTACATACATATATGCACACATGCATATTTACATACATATGTGCACGTTTTTTTCTAAATTCTTAGTTAAAATATTCATATATACATATATGTTGTATATATGTACGTGTATGTGTATGCATACATTTTGAGGGATCTTAACAAGAACAATGGTCCCAACATATTTCCTGTTTGACATTAATTTCTATAGCCTCCAAGAATCCAAAAAGAGCCACATATTGATAAATAATGTTATGATAGCCATTTTAACATTAAGTTATGATTGAATTACCTCTTGTTACAGTTGTGAAATAGTTTGATAAAAAGCAGGAAATGTTCATGGGCCAATGACATCACCACATTGAAATGGTCTATATACACACATACATAAACTAAGACATAATATTTGTATTTATAGTTAATATTAATATAGAATATTTTAATAATATAAAGGAACCTTTCACTATAATTTACATTTTTATTTTTGTGCAATAAAAAAACTCAAAGGCGGCAACACTAAAGCTCCAAAAATATAAATTTAGTAACTAAAAATTTTAGAGAAAAAGACTTTGTGAGAGCTTTAAGTTATTATATGTATATTTTTGGTGTTTGGTGTTGCCGCCTTTATGAATTTTTGGCAATAAAAAGATACCATTGATATGAATGCTTCTCCCTGTAACAATAGATGCTAACAACAAGCCATAAATTTACTTTGTTCAGCTCATAAACCATCATTTGCATTAAAAAATGCCGGGTTATTTCAACCCAATTTTGAGCGTAATAGGGACTAACCCAACTGCTGGAATAACTTTTTAATTAACCCAATGTCTGGGTAAGTTCACATTTTACCCAATTTTGATTTAAATAACCTAGCATTTCTTAGAATGTAGCCATCATTTGTCCTATGATCACTTTTGTTTTGCACTACTAATAAAATGCTTTTAACATGCTTACATTGATCTGGACAGGAGACCATGAAATAATGCAACTTGAAAATAACTTTTACCTGCAATATCAGGATGAACAATAGTAATGCACACCTCAGCAATACACTGCCAAAACAGACAACAGAAACCGCAGGCCATATCCGGGTTATAATAATGGTAAATGTTTATGATTCAAATGATTCTCAATACGTGCAGAAAGGCCAAGTAATCCTCTTGGGTATTGGGGGAAAACCAGCTCTTCTGTGAGTCATGGTGGGCGTACCTTCAGGGGCTGAGAGCCTCTCATCCGGTCTCTGGGAAAGGGTTCAGTGGGCCACCGAGAAAACAGGAAGTTCTGAAGAGAGGAGTTGAGCCACACAAGGAAAGAGAAAAAAAAAAAAAAAAGTGCAGGAAAAAAAAAAAAAAACCCACTGCCCTCGGATTACATAACACAGCAGGAAATCTGCAGAGCTGTAACAGTCTATGCCAAAGTCACACAGAAAACAGCATCTGGATGCATGCGCATGCTCTTACGCTACATTAATATGCAAATTGGCTATGCAAAAATAAAAATAAAAATGTTTTGGACCACAGTGTTCCCCACTGAGACATTTTTGAAGTGTGCAAACTCCAGGTAATTAAGAAATGCGAGTGTAAACGTACTGCAGTCTTTGCCCTCGGTTTCCTCCTAATAGCGGCAGCACGGACACAAGGACAGACACGCACACGTAAAGCAGACAGCAGAACCTCAGATGTCTCCCTGCAGGCCTCTCACATCAGATCAGCAGCAGGCGTCCTCTCTGACCTCGCCGGAGAATCAACTCTTCCACTTCACACTGCCAACACACGTCTGCTTCATCCAGTCAGACACCTCCAGAAAACACTTGCATATTCATACACGATGCATTAAAGAATACTTCTGAGCAACTCAAAGCCATTACACTGATACAGTTATCAAAATTGCAACGACATACTGCAAAGCTCCATACAAGCATTATATTTATATATACAATACACAATTTTCAAATATATGCCAAGTGATGTTTCACAAAGAAAGGAAATTTCTTTTACGGTATTTCCTATATTTTTTCTTCTGTAGAAAGTCGTAATTCTTTTATTTTGGCTGGAATAAAAGCATTTTAAAAAATACATATATTTTTAAATATTTGACGAAAATAAATAAATAAATTATTTTAAAAAAAAAATCTTAAAGGCTAGTAGTATTGACCTCATAAATTATTTATACTGTATATCATCTTTAAAAAAAAGAAATAATTAAATATATAAAAATATATACAGTATATTTTGACTATGTAGAACATCTTGAGGAATGGCAAGTTTCATGGAACATTGAAGGATTTTGAAGCCATCATAGCTTAAAAAAAACATATATGCTTAAACTTTATATTTATTTATATATAATATTTATTAAACTTTTTTTTTTTTATGTGGTCAGTAACTATTGCAGTATTATATGCATACAAAATATTTTTACTCCATATTAATGCTGCTCTTCTGGACATATTTGAATCAAATAGTAATAGAAAAATTATGGTACTGAACAAAAAATATTCAGCAGCACGGCCCTTTTCAAACAGCACTGAGTTAAGACTGGAGTAATGACGCTGAAAAATCATCTTTGCCATCACAGGAATAATTATATTTTATAATATATTCAGTTAGAAATAGTACTTTTAAACTGAAAAAATATTTAGCAATTTAAGTGTCTTATTTGTGATCAAACAAATGAAGCTTTGGTGAGCAGAAGATACTTCTTTCATCTGAATTGTGAGGATTAAACCACAAACTGAGGTTTAAGTGATAATTGCTTATTCGTTTTCAAACAGAACAAGACGTCTCTTTAAAACATTTAAAAATCATCCTGACAGCATAACTGAAGGTGCAAACACATCAGGGAATGTGAAGCATGCTGACGTAAGAGTTATGTGAGAATGCATCTTACTCATGGGGCGATATGAAAATCTGTGTTGGGGGAGGTGTTTTTTTTTTTTTTATTGAGAAAAAGATGAAAAGTGTACAAGTGGAAGCTTAGGAAGAACAGAAGTGCACAGAAACCGAGTCAGTCTTTTAAAAAAAGCCAAGACGTTATTGAAACATCCAAGGCCAAGTTTAGTCTCACACAGCACTGCTGAATGGACTCTCCCTTTACATCTCTACAGAGAGAAAGTAAGTATGCTACTTTTCTTTTGCATATGTTAAGGCCCTGGTATACTTCAAACAAAGTTCTTTTCCGTTCTTCGTTTGAGGGCATAAAAGCTGCAATTTGAACTGTGCGCAGGTATGCAAACACATACAGTTGAAGTCAGAATTATTAGCCCTCCTGTATATTTTTTCCCCCAATTTCTGTTTAATGGGAAAGAAGTTTTTTTTCAACATATTTCTAAACATAATAGTTTTAATAACTAATTTCTAATAACGGATTTCTTTTATCTTTGCCATAATGACCATACATAATATTTTTCTTAATATTTTATTTTTTCAAGATACTAGTATTCAGCTTAAAGTGCAATTTAAAGGCTTAACTAGGTTAATTAGGCAAGTCATTGTACGGTTTGTTCTGTAGACAATAAAAAAATATATTGCTTAAGGGGGCTAATAATATTAACCGTAAAATGTTATTTCTTTTAAATTTAAAAACCGAAATAAAACAAATAAGACTTTATACAGAAGAAAAAATATTAAAGGAAATACTGTGAAACAAATCTTTGCTCTGTTAAACATAATTTGGGAAATATTTGAAAAACCAAACAATTTATTTTGACTTCAGCTGTATATTTTAAAAATAATCATTTGGACTTGAAAAAAAAATTGTTGAATCCACTTAACTTTTCTAGTCATTTCAACTTACAATCAAATGGACTAAAAGTCTTAGGTTAAACTTTGTATAACAAAAAAACAAACAAAAACAAAAAAACAAAAAAACTTTAAGTAAAAACATTTGTCATAACTTTGTCAATTATTTTTAACAGTATTGTCCATGGTGTGTTGATGTAAGTCAAGTATACTTTGGGTTATTGCCTCAGTTAAAGAGGGTGTAAAAGCGAGATAAGAAAAAAAAAAGAAAAAAAAAAGAAAAAAAAGAGAGATGCACAATATAATAGTCAGATCTTTTGGTATTGAATGATAAATGCAAAATTTCAACGTTACAATTTCAGTCAGATATGATATTAAAGCAGATAATTGCTAGTCAAATAAATTTACACAAATTGAACCACTTCAGATTTGAATGGTGCAATTTGCATGACGTGACACCCGCATCTGTGTGTGATGTTTTTTTAACAGAGAAAAAAAAAAAAAAAAAGATATCAGAATCTCTTTTTTTTTTTTTATTGGAAAAGGAAAGATCAAGATGTTTCCTTGCAGTTTATTTGCTTTGTGCAATTATGGTTTAAAAAAAATAAATAAACATCTGTCCACTACAACCTTTTATGTAATTAGTTAAAACAAATTAAATGTTTTTCTGCGTATATATAGGTTTAAATTTACTTCCAAATATAGTTATTAATTATATGTATCAGTCATATATTCAAAAGACGTATGCTAAGTGCATCAACTATATTTCTGTGTTGAGAATCTCTAATGCCCAGCCAGCTGGGTGGAGAACGTGTGTGGTGTGTCCTGTCAAACAAAGCCAGAGTGATTCAGCAGCGGGTTTAACAGGTGGCTGCTTCCCGTAAGCCTGAAAGGGCTCCTGACAACAAACACAAGTCCAAAGATATCTTGCATTAGTGCAGCAGGCTTCCTCAACATCACCAACTGACCAAAAGACACAAACATTGGCCAGAAAAAGGAACAAATACAAATGGAAGTTGTGGGAGAACGGCTGCGCTCATAAAAAAAAAAGATGTGATTTTAACAGAGTACAGTTACACAAACCAACTTCTTGTTATTGTAATCCAGCCAAGGCCTAAGAAACAGACAAAGCTACTGTTCACAGCTGCATGTAAGGGAGTCCACGGGTCAAATCATTTTATAACAACATTCTACACATTATACCAGAAAAATTAAGATCCCTGTGAGATACTAAAATATAAAGGCAGCTGTACATTTTCCCATTTAAAGACACAGATTTATAATAATTTAAGTTTTTTTTGGTACACTGTAATAACATTGAGAGTTTAAATAAAACAGCTAATGAAATGATCATAATCACCATTTTATCAATTCGTCAGAGGCATGGTAAGTACTGGAAATGCATTCTTCGTATGAAATGTTCTATATGGAAAGAAATCAGTAACCCATAAGTAATAGAACCATTATTTCTCAATATTGATAAACTTATTCACGATATGTGTGCAGCATAATTTTTCTAACAATGTATACAATGTAATATATAATGATAGCAGATTGAAACGTACATTTTTCTCCAGTGTGAATGGATGTACCTTTCCATATCTGGAGGTGGCAGGTAGTCTGTATTGTCATTCCACAAAGGGCAACCAGAAATAGTGTTGCGCACATACAAATGCTGCCTAATGCCCAACGATCAGCTGTAGTTAGTTCTCCCAAAAATGAAAATTCTGTTATCAATTACTCTCACTCATGTCATTCCAAACTCCTGAGACCTTCATTTGTCTTCGAAAGTACAAATTAAGATATTTCAAGTGAAATCTTAGAGCTCCCTCATTCTCCATATACAGCAAGGGACTCAACTCTTTAAAAAAAATACCAAAAACATCCTCAAAACAGACCATATGCCTTCAATGGTTCAATCAGAATATTATCAAGCTGCGAGAATACTTGTGCACACATAAAACAAAAATAATGGTTTTATCAAATAGTTTATTCTCCTCAGTGTCAGTATAGGGAGCATGTTTACAAGAACGTGCCTCTACCCGAGGATGAGGGAGCTCTCAAATATAACCTAAAACATCTTCATTTGTATTCCGAAGACGAACAAAAGTCTCAGGGGTTTGGAACAACAAAAGGGTGAGTTATTAATTTTAATTTTGGTAGAACTAACCCTTAACCCTAACTTAATTTCTTCATGTTGTCCCAACACAAATCAATTTTGTGTGAAATTTTTCACAGTGTAGTTGGTTTTGATGGCTTAGGTTTTTTCAATATCAAATTTGTCAATTTGTTGTGTTTTGTATTTACTTATATACTTTAAACAGTTACATTTTTCAGTTAAAAACTTTAATTAAAATGTCACTTTTATATCATCCCACATTGTTTCATGTGTCCTATTTACAGTATCATTTCAGGCTTCTGAAAGAAGGAAACAAAAGGAAACAAAGTGGTGATTGATTGGTTTATATGTTGATCAGATGATATCGGAATGGTCTTTAACCAATGAAAGCTGCAAAGGAGGCCAGACCTTCTGCATCGAGTGTAAAGTGAGCTAAACTAAACCACACAATCCAATTTTGTTTTTTATCTCACTCCCTTCATCACAGCAGATAACCTCTAGCATTTAAAGGGTGTTTTCATTCCTGGGAAGACGGTTAACGGTTAGTCTGTTGGTTTAATGTAGTTCATGCAAATCTGAGGCATCTAAAATGACCAGGGAAATGCCTAGAGCAGTTTCAGCATGTTCAACGAACCAGACATCGAGACCTTAAGAACAGTTTATGTTAAGCAAATGCTGACAAATGGAAAATCCACCTCAAACAAGAGACGGAAAGGAGCAGATGAAAACAAACCACTCTGTGTTTTGGAAGGGAACATGGTGCTCCTATGTGACGACTAAGGTTGTTCCCTGTGGTATTGCTGGTAAAGGCTATTATTGCAAACTGATGGCCTCTTATCGAACAGACCACGTAAGGCCACACCAGTGTGTCCAATTCACTGTTATTGAGACATTACCAGGCAAGGTCTTTCTCTCACCACAGGAATGAGCTACAAGCTTCATAAATATCAGTCTCCCTGCTTATTTTGCATGACATTCATGCTGAGAGACGTATGGAATTCAAGTTCTGTGTTTTAGGTCAGATAACAATACCCTGAGGCTTGCTGATGAAGACTCTATATGTCGGAAAAACAGGATCCATAAAGCAGTTTGGGAATTGCAAGCGAGAACAAACATATACAGACGCAAATGTATTGTTAAGTGGCAGGACACCTATGGATCAAGGTCAGAAAGTAGCAGACAGGACGGCAGCCAACTCAAACAAGGAAACGGGTTGTCCAACCACACTGCCAGCTACTGAATACCATATATGCAGTAATTGAATAATGGTTTAAATGTAGAGCACAACCAACACTGATGGGTTTCCCTCAATACACGACTCCAGATTCAAGCAAAACTCTCATTTTGAGAAGAAATAATCTAAAAACATGCAAAGCAGACTCAATATCTATCAGAAAGGTCAGAAATCCAATGTGAAGAAAATGCCACAAATTACAACCTTGGAGGCATGCATGTGAAAAGATAGCAGGCGTTGACCTTCGTAAAAGCGTGGCGTTAGTCCTTTGTATTTGGGTTAGCTCTAAATCTGAGAGATATCACCCGTTTCTCTTATGAAGATAACTTGATGCCTTGTGCCAGGAAATAACATGTTTTCCAGTTGACAGCATCGTTATGGTGTTAAAAACAAGTGCTGTTGCTGAAGTCAGAGATATATTGACTATAAACACAGTCCTGTATTACGGGCTCTCAAATAGGTTTATAGTGACAACGAGAGATCACAAACTGCAATGTTTGTGTCAAAATCTTGCCATAACATTACTACTACCCTCATTCAAATTTTTGGTAAATATTATTCATATTTTAAAAAGGAAAAACAAGGACTGATCCAGCCTTCAAGATGTATTTTGAATATCTACAGTAGGCCTTCACTAATAAAACATTGCATTTTCAATTACATCTAGTTGCTGTGGCTTTAGCAGATGGCACTTTTTTTCCACAAATGCTTCAGTGTGTCATAGCGGTTGTGTTGGTTGCGTGTTACATTACAATCAGTGTCTGAGCCTTACTGGCGGTGGTGTGTATAGTAGCTGCATTTGTCAGGATAGTTCCAGATGGCCTGGTGTTTTGTCTAAGGGGATTAGGATTATCTTGTAGACTCGCAAGACGAGTTTAAGAGCGATCATACTGTCTCTGACTACACACAACTATCAAACTGCTCAGACAAAGAGGGAGATGCATAGTGGGCCAGACCACAATTCAGGAACACTTGAGCTCCGTTAAAAAAACATGCTACTCGACTCCCTATGTAGACAGCATCTTTATAAAACTCGAAGTATACTTTGGTTTTTATTTAGCGCATTTATTGTGTATAGTCATACACCCATAGCACTTTACAATTGTATGAAAGGGTCTTTCCTCAGCACCACCAGTGTAAAGCATCCACCTGAATGATGTGACGGCAGCCACAGGATAATGGTGCCAATGCACTCACCAGCTGCAGGTGGAGAGGAGAGGCTGTAATAGAACCAATTCAGTGGAATTCAGTGATTGGGAGGCCATTATAGGTAAGGCAGAGAAAGGGAATTTGGCCAAAACACAGGGGTTACACCACTACTATTTTATGAGAAGTGTCACAGGATTTTTAATGTCCACCGAGAGTCAAGACCTCGGTTTAACGTCTCATCCGAAAAGACGGTGGTCATTGACAGTCCCCTTCACTATACTAAGGCATTAGGACCCTCACAGACAGCAGGGTGAGCACACTCTTCCCTGCTGGCCTCACTAACACCACTTCCAAAATACAAGACTATACTCAAAGGAGCAAGTTGCGTTAAGGAATAGTTTATGATGCTTTTTTATCAATATGAGCACATGTGGACAACACTAAATGAAAGAATTAATGGAGCCGAAAAAGTTGAGCTTGTCCACTTTTGACTACTTCCAAAGATAGTGAAAAATGCATTCAAATAGACTGCTTTTGTAAATTCCCATGTGGTCAAATGTATTCAAACGGCCATAAAAGATCATCAACTGTCCAGCAGGGCACTGTTGTTCCCAATGACTATTGAGAGCAGACAGCTGAATTTGACTTTGGGAATCAAAACAGAAACGTTTGTGGAAGCAACTGAAACCAAATGAACCTCTTAATATTGGTTCTCATTTGATACTCATTCGCAACTAATTTCTATAGAGAATCCCTATGAATCCTATTGTACTTACACGCTGCTTAGAGAACGTCACATTACTCAAATTAAAACAGCACAAAATGGCTAAAATAGCCAGTTTATACTGAGAATTGTTGTTTAAAATATTAAATTGTTGTTTTTCATTGAGTGTAGCAGAATTACATTAATAGTCATGCCATTTTTCTAGGTTAAAACATAGAACTGACTTTGCATCATTTATTGTCCCTCTTATAACAACACCTTTTCCAATTGAAGTTTTTTTTTATTATTATTTTGTGTATTTGTGTTCATTAATGTAATGCATCATGATCATATCAGACCATAAATCTTTCACTATGTGATCAACACCTCAATTCAAAATGAAATGAAAAGATGTATCCCTAAATAAAAATAAAAAAAAGACATCATTGCTGCATTACACTATACTACCTATAAATTGGCCATAATTAGGTACTTTAAGAATAGCCTCAGCATTAGTTGCATATCATTTTAATGAATCCTTTCCTTAGTATGACACATTGACATTACGGAAGACATTCTGCAATTTTTCTGCAAGTATGTTTCATGTGTCATACAGTGGAAAATATGGCTCATAAGAGCAGACATAAATGTCGTATTCTTTTGATTTTGCTAGCAGAAACATTGCAAACCTTTCGCATGAAATCAGTCTACAATCTTCCATAGACAACACAGCTTTCAAAGGATGTCAGAGAAGGTCTCTGTTCATACACTGGCAATAAAATACCCCCTTTAAGGCATCTTGCTATGTTTTGGAACAACAAAACACAGCAGAAAAATAAAAAAGAGTTTATTTAAAAAAAAAAAAAACGAAAGGAACTTGTCAATAAAAAATATTAATCTAAATTTCTGACAGAAACAAACTTTCTTGACAATACTCTCGCTTCAGAATGCACACGGATACAGTTCCCTATCAGGTCACAGTACAACAGGTTAAAAGACATGTTATCAGCATTCCTGTTTATGCAATGCATCGCATATCTTAACTGACATTAATTCTCCACAGTGAATGGAGAATAACTTGAAGCAGATTTTGCCGCATGGCTATTACTAACTACAACACAAAGCTGACCTCTGGTAAGCACTGAGTGTACAGACTGTTTCACTACACTCCAGAACAACATGATTCATTCTTTACACTATCATTACTGCAAGAGAGAGAAAATGAGAGCTAGAGACAGATAGTGGAGGGAAATCGAGGAAAGTTGAATATGAAGACATTACCCTCGCATTCAAGTAATGGAGGGGAAAGGTAAGAGGAGAGGGGGAGTATCAGAGAAAGTGAAGGAGAGAGCAAGATAAGACGATGAAAGGAAACCGAATCATGCATGTAGGCCAGGTTTCAGAGGTTACCGGACCTTGACAAGAGGCCAGCGGAGGGAATGGACTGTCTAACCGTGACCCTCATTCACTTCATACAGATACATGTCCTGATAAGCCCTATACGAATACAAACTTTCACCAAAAGTTCAAATAGACTATTTTAAAGTGTTTAGAAACATTTTTTAAAGAAATTATTATTCATATTCAACAAGGATTTACTGAATCATTCAAAAGTGAAAGACATTTGTAAATTTGTAAATAAACGCTGTTCTTTTCACCTCAAAATCTATCAAAAGAACCCTAGAATTATAGATATCATGGTTCCCACATGCATACTAAAGAACACTGACAGGTATAAGAAATGTTTCGTGTGCAGGAGTAAAACAGGAGTAATGGCAGTTACAAAACATATCTTAAACTATTAATATTTCACTACATTACTGTTTTACTGCACTTTTGAAAATATTTATATAGCCTAGGGAGAGACTTCTCAAAATTAAAACATCTTGCTTTTCGCAAATAATGTACTCGTAAATATGGCGTATTAAAACTACTAAATTGTGCATAAAAAAACAAAAACAAATCCATAAGAAATAGTATATCATTGTTCAAATTCAAAACGTTTTCATCTGGGTCAAGTTAACCCTAGCCTAACAGATATGGACTCCCTGATATGGTTTTTTTTCAGTGCTCTATATAGACACAAATATCTTGAGATCAAATGAGCCGATATCAACGAAATGACAACAAATAAAGTATAGACGGCCAAAATTAAACAAAAATATTGCATCTGCATACTGCATCAAAAAAGGGCCCGATATTACAAACACCAATATACTGACTTAATATGGGTAGTATATTAATCACCTTGGGATTTCTTTTATCATACCTATCTACGTCCACTTTAAATGGGCTAGTATTTGACTGAATGACATAAGACAATTAAACTAACAATCTTGACCCAATTCTCCAGTTCTCAGTGTGCTATTTAAGCATTAGATCAGCTGGTTTTCTTTTATTCAAGGAATGATTCAGCAGTTGGGAGAGAAAGAGAGAGAGAGAGAGAATGGGGAGAAAGCAAAGAGAACAGCAGTATTAAACTCGCTAATCATCCCAGCGTGAAGTAAACAAATGTTCTTGCATAACAAACAAAAAAGCAAGCTCAGTGTTCAATAAATGGGCTGTAGGAAAGTTTTGCTCGCAGTATCTTCACAAATCAGTTTTTCACTGATTTATGATGTTTCAAACTCTGGTCTATAAATGGACACATTTTGAAGATGGTGCATCATGCGCATGGTCCATATTAGTTTTGTTTTACAACCACCTTTGACACTTTTACAGCTGTTTTCTTTTCTTACTTAACAAAATGGAAAATCTTGGTTTCTCATGCAATGTCACTACCATTATGCTCTGTTCACACTACACAGCTTATGTCACACACTGTAAAAATATTATTTGTTTTCAATTTTTTTTAGTGGAATCAGATTTTCTTGTCATCGCAACTTACATCAATCAAATTGATAAAATATTAAGTTAAACTTCGAATAGCTTAAAAAATTCTGTTGAAACTTGATTAACTTATTAGAATGAGTTAAAGCAACAGTGGAAGCAGGAGTGTAAACAAGTGATGAAAAAAAAATGAAAGGGAACGTGAAACAATTTGTTGCATTTCAACATGTTTGCTAGCTGCACGTGCTCCTATTGGTCAACACCATAGAGTGATTGACTCAGAGCATTAAAAAAATTTAAACATGCTTGTCAATTTGATGTGAAGCATCCCAAAAGATGTGCCAATTGTCAATCACTATTACATATGACATGATATTAGCAATCAGTTCTTACTTCTCCATTCCTACTACACTGAAAAAATGCTTCATTGCAAATTGTTGCAAACAATTTATATAAGCTGAATTTAAACAATAAATTCAGTAATGTTCAACGTAATTTGTTTTTGTTTAAATTCAGTTGTTAAAATGTTTACAACCACATACTTAAAAAATCTTTGTAAATCGAATGAATATTTTTTTTTCAGTGCATCATTCACGGATTACCATAACGTGCAGTCTGAACTAAATATTTCTCCTTTGCATTCCACAGAGGAAAGTCCGAACTGGCATAACAATAGGAGGAGTAATTAAACAAAAAATGTTTTCATAAGCAGTGTTAAAACTACTAAAACACTTTTAAATCTGAATATTTCATGAAGGAAACAAACAGGTGTCACGAAAGGTCAACAAACCCCAGCTGACTGCTGTTTGTCTTTTTTTCCATTCACTTTTGTCGCTGAAAACTCCCTCATCTAAATGAGCTGTTATCAGTCAAGAGGAAGATCAGCTGATCCACTAAGACTTTCCCGCCAAGCTCTCAAGGAGCTAAAATAAAACCCACACAGGCGCACATACACATGGATGAGAGGCTCACCTCGCTCTTACCGGAATCACCGACACCCGCTGCAGAGTCCAAATCAGTGACCCAAATCAGTGTAAATGTGGGACAGCCACTTGCAGGCACTATGTAAACACTCTCCCTTCCAGCTATTGTATGTGTGATGTATATTTAGCCTAGACAGGGAGGCTAATGAGGGTTATGTTGCGAACTTGCTGAGATTCCACACTTGAGAGCATACATCGACATGGAGCAGGGATCAAAAGTGAGAGAGGAAGAAAAAAAAGAGGTAGCTTGTGGCTCACAGCCAAGGATTACGAAGTTGCACGCCGGTATGAGCAGGTATTGGTGGCTCATCGCCCAAGCAACCCCGATGACTTCATTCTAAAAGTTTTTCTGGTTCATTTGATCAGATGATAAACACAGATCTGTTCAGAAGAGTCATTTAAAAAATAAAAAGCACTTTAATTACATTTGCATAATGCATGCCGTAATAGACATATCATTCTGTAAAAGCGATGCAATAAAAACAGTTAAACCAAAAAGCAAATGCAGCGGAGTCTTAGACTTTGAGTCTTAGATATTACCCATTCACACTCATGAACGTCCAAACTCATTTCTACAGACAAATAGAAATTATTTGGAAAAATGTTCATGCTGCTCTTTTCCACAATATAATTTTGTGTTTGACATGAATGTGTTTTTTTTTTTTGATTGATGTTGTAAGAGAAAAGGCAAAGGCACTGAGAATGCTGAGAAAGAATGTCCACATACGCTTCAAATCAGATATCCGCTGACCATAACTGATCAGACGATTAATATAAATGTAAGACTTGCAAAAAAAAAAAAAAAAAAAAGTCTGCATCAGATTTAACAATGAATAAATAACCTCTATTCTCAATCAGCAGAGAAAAAAAGTGATCCAGTATTCCAAAAATCAGCTGTGATGTATTTGGAGTTCAGTTAGAACAGCCAAAAAGGTTAGCACAGCCCACCACAGTATGGTTTAGGAGGGCAACAGAGGTGGCTAGATGTGGTTAAAAAGACCACCACTCAGGCAAAACAGCAGCAGGGAAGACATCTGTCCAACACAAGAATCCAAATCCAGACATTAGCAGTAACCACCAGCCTGTGGCAGATGGGGAAAAACCACCAAATCCAGGGGTTCAAACATCACAGAGCCTGAAGTAAAGTTTTGCTACTCCACAGGGAAAGTGGAGATATCTCTGCCGCTCACTGCAAACCAATCAATCTCAAAGTACCTTGTCATATTGATCTGAAAAATACATTTAGAGTACTTTCATTCCTTTGGTCCATCTCCAAGCTTGAACCCCAAAATGCCCCAGTGGAGGCAGCGAGGGATGCTATAGTCCATCACAGTCATTTTGATGTTTGGCAAGTTTTGTTTCCTGATCTGTCGCCTGCTCTGCTTTTCTCTTCTTACGGACTTGATAAAGATGGTTTTTGGACTTCTGGTGAGCTAAGGGTCAAGACAAGTCAAGTATTAGCATCTTATTTCATCTTTTAGAACATATGAGAACGCACTGGTTTTACTAGATTAAAAACTCACCTGTCCATTCCAAGTCTCCAATGATTACCTTTCCACACAGATCGCACATGTGATGACTGCGCTTATTGCGAGACTCCACCCCCTCTGTTCTGATTGGCTGTGCAGATGGTTGCTCTCCCTGAAATGGTTTAAAAAGACAGGTGATTAAAAGGTGACTGAAGCTTGTTATCAGCCTGAAACACTACTTGGTCTTTTACCAAGAAAAAATCTAAACACCCAATGTCCCCAAGCTAGAAAATGGCATCACAACACAATCACAACACAATCTATTATGCAGAACCACCACCATCTTAATCAGTGATGTGTAAGGAAGACATTAAAAGGGAACGGAAACAAGTAAAACCTTTTTGAGGCAGTCCAGGATCTCTAGAGCAGGAGTAAGTACAGTAGTCTCCCAATTGGTCACATCAGTCACATCCAGACCATAAACATGTGGCACATTGCTAGCAGGTCCTGAAGATTCAGATGATAATTTGATAAAAGATGACACTGATGAAATAGCATCTTGATTAAACTTGTAGAATAATTGTGGTGCAAGGCAACAGGGTGAACACGGTGTACTTGTGTTTTTCAGATTAGATCTGATTGAGAAAAGTTAATGGTTTCACCTTAGGGTAATGGTTACATTATGTTAAACTTTCAGCTTGAGTCCACTGGGGAAAAACAATGATCATGATTTGCTGATTGGTCATAGGGGGAGTAAACAACCTCAGATGTCATACAAACCAAACCAGACAGCAGCTTTTTCAATTAACTTATTTTTATGCGCATTTTAGAAAAAACAAAAATAGAATAAAAATGCTAAGATGCGCAAAATGCTCACAAAAATGCGCACAACCTAGGAGAACATCTTTGCATTATAAGAAAAAATGTTCATAACCTATGATTGAAAAACATTTACTAAATAAATTCTAGAATGTGCTTAAAAAAAACCAAATGTGATTTTGCTAGAAGCGATCATATAATAAAAAAACAACAGCATTCAATGGACAAACCAGCGGACCGACCAATATTAAACATCTGATATGTTGTTTGGGTCATTCTAAAATCCCTTAGCCAAAGTCCATAATCAAAGTGTGGCAGAGTCTTGAGTGCCTACGCTCCCAAAAATCATCTCGCATCTAAAAAAAGTCACTGCATGTTCGTCGCGTTCCATAAGCAAGTCATTTATTAAACCAGAAAAAATTCCCACAGCAATATTTGATGCCAGCTTATCAGGAAGTGACTATTTTTTTCTCTGAAACTCATCATATGGAAACTTTATTCGCAAATTATTTATTCAATAGTCTAGAGTTTAATTTGCATCTTTGGATGGAAACACAGCTGGTGAAACATCTACATGGACAAATTCATCACAATTACATCTATTACACGGCTTTCCATATAGATCTAAATTTCTTGCCAAATGAATACAGAATCCAGACAAATTATAAACCACAAAATTATATAGTCTTTTAAATCTTTTAATAATAAGTAAAAATGTCAAAGGCAAGAAGGTATAAAGGGAGAGAATATGCCTGGCTGTAGTGTGGTGCAGTGAATCAGTATGGAGTGAAGAGGGGAGGGCCTGCAGCAGTCTGAAGCTGCTGAATCACTGCTGCTCGATAATTGACAACAGTATTCTGACACTGTCAGCAGAGACGACCTCACTATGCCTCCCTCTAAGCTATTGATCAATGCACAATACAGCAGACATGCACAGAAAACGAGAGGCCTAAAAAATTAAGCACATGCAGAGGGAAATAAAACAGGCACAAGCATAAATTTGCTAAAATAAAAAAAAATAAAAAAAGGTTTAAAGAAAGATTTTCTGGGTCAAAAAGTCCAAGGTACTGTTTGGATTCCAAACAATTGTTTTTCCAATTATTATAAAGAGAACATCTTATGATTTAAGGCAGTGGTCCCCAAACTTTTTAGCACCATAGACCAACGCTATTTTGGGTCAATGCGATTGTGCAATTTTACCGTGGCCCGGGGGTGGGAGGACGGGCGTGGGTGTACATAGATTGCTAGGCGGCCATCAACCATTTTCTCAGACGATGACAAAACATTGCTGCAACTCTGATACAAGTTTTATTTATGGAGAAAATTATAAAGCACTGCAGTGTTTGGGTGTTCTGTGTTTGTTTGAGATAATTAGTCCACCGAAACGTGTGTATTCCATACAAAGAAGCTGATCGGTCAGTTCTTGTCACGTGACTCGCAGCATTCTAAAAAGTTGAGATGTCAACTGGGTGCGTCTGATGTCAATTGCTTTCATCGCTCCCAATAAGTGCACGCAAGCCACACATCTTCATTGGAAATAATGAACTTGAACACGGAAAAGACGCAATATGTGAGCGATCTCCAGCAGTTGATCTTTAACCATTTTCTTTTATACCTTAGTAAGACCTCAAAACTGACTGAAAGAGTACCACTTCGGGCTACAAATACCAAGCTGGACCTTATCGAAAACTTTGTTGTGAGTACTAAACAGAACGCACTTGTAACTCCGCTAAACAACCAAAAGGTATGAATTACCCAAATGCATAAACATGGCCTTAGTATTTGTAACTAGTTATAAAAAACACTGACCAGATTTTCTGAAACTTAAAATAAAGTGAAGAATGAAAGAAAATAGTATAAAATATATTAAAACATGACTTTAAGATGAACTTATACATATCTAACCATAAAAAATAAAAATAAAAAAAATAAAAAAAAAAGCTGGTCACCTGAAAAAGGGAAAATTGATTTAAATATATGCCCTGCTGTTAGAGAGATTTTTAAAACTAATGAAAGATTAAGACCTGCTGTCATGCTTTACTCAAATCCTCCTACTTCTCTGATTAGACCCAATAACCACATAATCCACATGAATTATAGGTTGAACTCCATAAACACCATCATGAGGTAACACCATGCAATAAGGCATTTATTGTATTACTGTATCAATGAAATGTTAAATTGTGGTGCATATCTAACTGAGGTTCTAACTTAAGGACGAAAAAAAAAAAAAAAAAAAAAAAAAAAAAAACTTGCTCAGCAACTACTAATCCAATTTCATTTGATTCAAGAAAGTCAACTGCGGCCAGTGAGCTGTCACTATGACCAATTGCAGTGGTTAGGCTCACGGAGGCTTAATTACATCCTAATGTAGACATGAGCGGTCAAAATTTCCTGCTGTGATAACCAGTTTCAAAGCAGTATCTCTCGGGCAAAGATATTTTTAGAGCAGCTATTTTCAAACATTGTCTAACTGAACTGTCAAACTACTTGTATACATCCTGTATTTACAAAAGCTTGTTTTTCTTTGACTTAATATAAAGTAAATTTGACAAACAAACTGAAATTAAACTCAAAAGGTTAATTAATCAAAGTTGCTTAATTGCACAAGGGTGCTTAATTGATTTTTGTTTGCCTCCAAGAAGTCTGTGCTAGCTGGAACAATTGTTTTATTATTCAAGATTTTTGTGAAAGAAGAAACCCAAGTCACAATGATACATATCCAAACTCTACTTTGAGGGAAGAAAAAATAATAATAATAATAAATAAAAAATATCAAGGAAGTATTTAGTTAGTTCTTAAAAATAACTATGCTAAAAGTTGCATTATTTGCATAAAATGCAAAGTACAAGTAATTTAAAACCAAGCTTATCACAGAAAATCTAAATCTGACAAACACTTCCTCCACGTCTGACAAAAAGGAACAGACAGTTCTAATCTGACCCCCGGTCAACCAGTGGAATGACTCCAAATGCAATTAATATGCTCATCACCCTGCGTTTGTTTACAATTAGAGCAAACACAGATGACAACAATAATTATTATGTAATACTGAAACCCAACAACAGCATCCATAATATTATACAAGACACTAAAAAAGCTCTAAAAAAAGAAAAAAGTAATGGGCTACAAATTAATAAACTGTGCTGACTGCAGTAAATCAAATCAATCAATAAATAATGATGTATTTTGCATTAACAAATTGCCCAAAATTAGATAAATGAATCATGGTGAGATGTCTTAGAAAGTCATTCATTCACAACTTAGAGTTAAATTCTTTCAATTTGCCCGTACATGTTTAGCAGGGGCATCAAATGCACAGGTGTTCATGCACACAAGAGACCCAAGCTTCCCACTTAACTCATGTTAAGCATCTCTTTACCCCAAACTAAACCTTGTTGCCTCTTGCCTGCTTCACTCTTAAATCAAAGAAAGTTCTTCAGTCTTTATGTCTGCCATTGTGCTTAGTAGAAAAGAGTGGCAGCAGGTGGGCATGCACAGAGACACCTGGCTTACCTGAGCCATGTGGGGAGTGGACCACATTCTTTTTTTTTTTTTGTATCTTTTTTTTGTACCTCTTTAAACCTCTCCTTTTCTCTATGGTATAGAAATGAGAAGGAACAGGGCAACGATGGCCATCTGGGGATAAACAGATGCTGAACGGAGGGCTTTCCCCCTATGTCCAAAATTCAAATCTCAGTGAAATCAAAGTCAAGTAATCTTGCCAAACCTGAATGGTGAAAAAGACGAGAGAACAAGGGTTTTTAACCACAGAGATCTCAAATATCTGCCTCAATGAGGCGGGGCCACTCCAGCGCACTCACGGCGTACAGCCATACGGCTGCCACCTTTTGAGACAAAGACCCCTCGCTCACCAACTGGCAGATCCCTGAAGACATGGACATTAGGAAACACACAGAGCAGTCACACCTGCTGCTGTTTGCGTGATAAGAAAGCTTAGGGTAAGAAGAGACGAAGGAGTGGATATGGATTTCAGCACAGGACACCTGTTGTAATGCCCACAGCTGGAGGATTTTATCAGTCTTTGACTGACATCCCAAAAAGGAAGTGAGAGCTGAAAGACCCAGTGAGACCAAATGGTTAAAATAAATAATCATCAGACGTCCAGCTGGAGATTGCAGCCTTGACATCACAGCTGTGTTTTCTCTCCTTACCACGCAATTATGCAATGTATAAGTATATAAACATCACAATAATTAGCTGTACAGAGTCCACCAGTGTATGCTGTCTAACAAGCTCATTAACAAATGTTCATACATAAACTGTACACAAATGGCTGGCGGACGTTTTCAAGTTGAAATGCATTTTAGGGAGTACAGGGTGTGTCCCGAGGTGTGCAGAGTGTAAGAGGACCCTTTTCCATGTTGCACCTGTCGCGCATCCCACTCAGGTTTCCCCTATCATTGACAAAAGGTAAAAGACTGTTATTTAACGCTCACGTTGCCTCCCCAAATCATCAACTGAGCTGTTGTCATGGTTACACCCAAGCTGCTCTGCCCCATTTCCCCGAGGAAGCACAGGCAGAAATTCAGCTCAGGATCACGTTAATCCCAAATTTAGATTTCACACTATCAACTAAAGGGTTCAAACCAGCTCAACAAAGTAGAATGCTGGCTATTTGAGCTGGCTAAAAACGTTCTTAATTCTTATAATTTTTGACTGCTTTGAGGGTGATGTTCTCTTCAGAACTGTTTGTTTGGGTCAGAAAGATAAATATACTGATTGGCCAATTCATGCCAGTCCAGACATTCTCAAAGCCCAATGAAAAAAAAGGAAAAAGAAAAAAGTCAATCACACCACAGAGGCTTGGAGGACAACGAACCCAGGTCTGCCCTCAATGACCCCACAAGTCCTTATCCCCAAGAGGCCACACCACAGACTCCAACCTCCTGCCACCCATCTGAATTCCTAGCGGCGCACTAATGCCTGCAGGATTAGACTGGTCAGCTGAGGGCCCCATGAGGCTCTGGGATGCGTGGGGTGCAGAGGCAGGGATCAGTTATGCCACTGACAGAAAGCCACAGATTAACCAAGCCAAAAGCAGGTCAGAGTCCAGGAAGGGTGGGAAAGAGGTGGGGATGGATCCAACTAGTTCAACGAGAATGAAACAACCTTGAGTGGTAATGACTTGAGACCCACTGGCCTGGTGACCCTTTTAAGTACGGCAACATGAGGTGATCAGAGTTTAAAAAGAGTAGCGCTCTAGTCCAAGTCCAAGGCCTTATTTTCAAGACTATTTGGATTCTATTTTCAGGAGCCTAGACTGTAACTTGGATAAAATGGACTTGAGTCTGAGCCTTGTCTTGTCTGAACTTTTCAAAGAGGAAGTGTAAAGAGAAATGTTAACTGCTACCCATGTTCTAATCTAATTAGGATGACAAATAGCTTTATTGATGGAGCAGAAATTCAATGCACTAAAAGACTAAAAAATGATAAAGCACCATCTAGTGAAAAAAGGAAATACAACATTATGAACATTACCAAAACGCAGCTCCTTGAAGAACTCAGAAGAATATTGTGCAGTCAGCATACAAACACAGTAAAGGCCAAATTAACAGACCTCTCACCTAATGCCAACTAACCCTTGTGCAGTCCAGCCACATATGGCGGGACACAAAACTACTCTCAAAGAGGGCTAGCCACTGTTTCTGCCTAATCTCATTAGGGCTAACAGGATTGCTTGTAGCCTCTGTGGGGATGGGGAGCAAGGGGTAATCAAGGCCAAGTTCCTAAGAAACAGAAGAGAGAATCCAAAGGAAATGCATGGACAATGTTAAGAAAATTGGCGGTAAATGCCAAGAATATGTATAGTGGAAGTCAAAGGTAAATCCAAGACTGTTATTTGGACAGTGCTGCAGTTCCTGAACAAACAAAAAAACCTATATAAACTTAAGAATGTGTAAAAGTGTGTATAAATGTGTGTATAAAACCTTGGCATAGCTTTTATTGACCCACTGTGTAGCTGTTAAAGTAGCAAATTTCATGTCCTGTATGAACATCCCCTAAGCCAAAAGCACACACCCCATTTTACTTCAGCCTTTATTACACATACAACAGTATTCAACTTGTACACAACTCTTATATAGCACCCTTCACATTCTTTCTCTAAAAAAAAAAGATCTTCACACCCTGACGTCACTAGCACATACAGACACAAACACATGCACACACAGCTGTTTAGTCACTGAAGGGTCCGCTGATTTGTCTGTTGTCGGTGAGAAAGTAAAAGAACAAATTGTTCAGACTGACCACGTCTTGAAAGGCCCAAGCTTTATGAGCATTTGATCTTTTATCAGCTAAAGGCCAGTAAATACTGAACCCTGAGACTTGGAATTTTGAGGCTGTCTGTAAGGGAGGGGTAGCCTTCAAACACACATACCATATTTCTACACAACTGTTTGTCTGTTTAATGGTCTGTGTGAAGTCCATCTTGTTAAAACTGGCTGTGACTACCTAACCATTGGACCATACTGAAAAAAAGATGCGCGCGCACACAGCTCTTGTAACCTCTGGGGAGGACTGAAGCCAATATGCAACAGAAAAGCCACCAGTGAGACCAATATGTAATGTGCACCAATGAATTCAGAATGGAGAGAGGTGAACTGCACACTAATAGCAGCTGTGCTTCCCTTGAGAGTGTGTGTAATCCAAAATTGAAGCCAGTGGCTGCTATGTACTTTGAACTAGAGCAGCTGCTGTGTTACAGAGGATCCAGCAAAAGAGACTGTACGTCACAGACCATTAAACCCTCAAACACAAGCGACAGGATAGAAAGGGGAGGAGGACAAACTCACATCAAAGGACGGTGACTTGAGAATGGTGGAAACTTTCACGCAATGTCGCTCCATTATTTTATTGCAGGAACAATACAGACAGAATAAGCACGCTTTACTGCCTTGTAGGTGTCAAATCTGCTGCCTGAATTACTACACCACACAAAGGAAAGAGTGTGTGTGTTCAGTGAGACTTACTCTTGAGGAATCGGTTACGGACCCATTTATTCTGTTTCCGGGCGTAGCGGCGGGTCACCTGCTTGAGAGACTCGATCCCTGTGAGAGGAAATAATGAGATCAATATATGATGACCATGCCACGTGAAAAGAAATTGCCTGCAATGGGTTTACAGACAGTTTAGAGTGCTTGATAGCAAAATCTAGAGGACAAGGCGAAGAGGAAGAGGCAATTCCATTAAAAGCCTCAGCTGCCCCCCTCTCTCAATCCACTTCCCCTCCAGTATATCCTCTTACCACTGCTGCCAGAGAACACTGGCCTATGTCTACAGTAGTCAATATCTGAAGTGGATCAAAACCTTTCAAAGTTGTCCTAAAACTATAGACTAACACTCATTCTTGTCTTAGGAAAACCCTTTTTGATCCACATTAAATGTTAAAATCAAATTGATGATTTCCTAAACAAACATTTGGATTTTACTTGTTATATTTAAAAGGGATATAATTTTTTGTGAACACTGATCATTCACTTTGCACTGACGTCCTTTGGAACAAACGGAAATCATCTTTCATATTCGCTCAACCAAAAATAAAAACTCTGACTTCAAAATTTGGGAAAAAAAAGTTATGGACGTCAACGGGAATACCATGCATGGTTACCAACATTCCCATGTAGAGGTTGAGCAAATAAAACTTATATTGTATATATGGCACAAAAGGTAAACTATCAAACTTGTTCAAGTGGTACTCACTGCAGAGCCACATGGGCAGAGCTGAGCTGAGCTCTAGCTCCTCCTTGCTGCACTTCTTTTACTAGTGATGTCACTGGGGGTTGGGGTTAGGGGTGGGGTGAGGGAATGCATTAAAACAGCTTAAAGGAGGAGGAGCTAGAGCTCAAGCTCCTCCTCGTTGGAGCTCAAATGGCTCTGCAGCGAGCAGCATCTCAACTTGTTTGACACCAGAAACAATTTCTGCGCATCTAGCTGAGTTTTATATTTTACTATAAGTATTTGCTCTGACATTTTGAATAAATGGAGGGTCAACTTTTGTTTATAATGTCAAAATCATACCGTACCCTCAAGCCTTCTGAGCTTGTGTTTGCTCACCTTCTCTTATCTAAAAAACTCCTGTCTCATCATGCCACGCTGAATTTTACAGTAACCCGTGGCACTAAAACCTGTAAAAATATTGCATCACAAGCTCTTTGTGTGCTTCAAGCAATAGGCAACAGAACTGAGCACCTCCCCTTCAGTTTGAAGCACACAGAATATGTTGCTTATCATATGTTGCTTATTACTGTTCAAATGTTTTGGGGTGGTATTATTATTATACATTTCTTTTGAAAGAAGGCTATTATTAAACCTGTCACGATAACTATTTTATGTTGTACGATATACTGCATCAAAATTTATTGCGATAAACGATATTAATGTAATTTTAAGATTATTTTATGCCACTCATTATATAATGCCAGAATGACAATACAATATCATCACAATGCAAGTACACTCTTCCAAAGAACACATAATATTTAATTCTTAAGAATATTTCATTTAATTATAGTCGTTTTAACAATTTAATAATTAGGCATTGGAAGCAGAATTTGAAAATGCATTTCTTAAATAAATAATAATAAATGTTACGAAACAAAAAAACGAGGCTGCAATATCTGCTACCAGATCTGTTTCAGTTGACTCCCACATAAAAATATACCATATTAATTTATAGTAAATACTATAGTGTTATTTTTTTAACCATACTGACACTGACACCTCCAATAGAGATGGCACAATTAGCTAAAATGTTGCTAGAATTGGTTTTTATGTGTGGGCGATATATACTGCATCACCAAAAATGATTGAGGTCATGTCAATGTGTTGTGCGGTAAGTCGATATATTGATATAGGCCTAGCTATTATGCTCAACAAGGCTCTATTTATTTGATCAAAAATAGCTATAGTATTCGGTAAAAAAAGCTATATTGTATTATATTCAATTAATACTATTATTTATACATTTCAGCCACCATTACTTCAGTCTTCGGTGTCCGCAAGATCCATTTGAAATCAATTTAATATGCTATTTATGTTATAGGAAATATTCCAATCTCATTTTACAT
Organism: Danio jaintianensis; assembly: GCA_903798115.1. Taxonomy (NCBI): domain Eukaryota; kingdom Metazoa; phylum Chordata; class Actinopteri; order Cypriniformes; family Danionidae; genus Danio; species Danio jaintianensis. The sequence goes on from CAIGQV010016734.1 coordinate 6,939,534, forward strand.
TGTGAACAGTTCAGGCTACATACTATCATTTCTGAGCTCACCTTGCTGGGAGTGGTATTTACACAAAAATGTAATTCACAATCTTTCGCATCAACATCAGATTAACACCAACCAATCCAAAAGCAGCATTATTATTATCTTCATGGCCTATTGACAAGTCCGTAATGCTCAGCACTCAACACAAGTGAAACACACTCATGAGCTCTTAGCTGACATGAACAGCGTTATGAGTGCACCAACTTTCATGTCAAGCGCGCCGGTAATTGATCTCGACACCAATTCAAGTGACTGACACACACAC
>CAIGQV010016734.1:6939934-6980879 GCA_903798115.1 Danio jaintianensis
GGAGCACTTGATAAGGACTGCTCCTAAAATACAGATCATTCAAAGGCTTTCATTGACAGTACATTTTTGGCTAGTCCACAGCTATGCATTTTGTCACGTCTGAAGTAGTGTTCGTTATTTAATTGTGTGCTTGTTTACACGTGCGTCAGACATGCTGGCATCAAAGTTCCCACTCTAAGCCAAATTCCCTGACTTCCATTGACTAAAAACTTATTTAAATAAAAATTTAAAAAGCTGTTGAGCAGTCCCTCCAGTGTGTTCAGATTACAATTTAACGCGAAATCAAGCAATCCAATTTTTTTAATTATCGCAAATTTCCCATAAACTTTGCCAGGACACGGTTCATTTTTTATATTAAATAACAACATATTTCCATATAGAAATTGATCATGCGGTAGGGTAGCACAAAATTGGAAAAACCTAATATTGCAATATTTTTTATTCTGCGATTATATATTGCGATATTATGAGTACAATTTCACCAGATCACTTGAATTTCTCTATTTGGAAAGAATTTATTATTTTAGCTTGATTGGGATGATTCTATAGGAGATATCTGCATAAATTGTAGTGAAATAAACAGTGTTTTATTGTTTTCTAACTGTATTCAGGAATACAGTAATTGAATAATCAAATGTAAAATAATACTGGGTAGTCTTCACTGTATAAACAATTCGATAAATGCAATCATTATTAAAGTTACAAACTGTAAACTGTAACTTCCTGAATGCTTTTAAAATCCTCATACAGTCACAGGCCTCAAAAAAACCCTTGCAAAATGATATCCAGACTCAATAATCCAGACTCAACATTGCAGATCCTGCAATGTGACTATTGCAAATGATCACATTGCGATACCAATGAAACGATATATTGTGCAGCCCTATCATGTGATGCGCGATACATCAATCTGTCACAGACATGGCAAGGCACTTCGCCTTAGGTGTTTTGAGCTGTTCAGACCCATCATGTGACATTATCAAAATTCACATTAAACCATAGCAAAATGAAATGCCACAAATGTTGCAAATTGAGAAAAGGCACTGCAAAATATGTAAATTTTAGGCCATAATTACCAAACATTTTGTCCACAAAAAAGCAGACCAAAAGCACGCACAGACAGTATTTTAAGAGACGCATCCTGGCGACTGTATTTGGATGCCAAGTAGGAAAGGAATAAAATGGCAGTGAAATATAGATTAACCATAACGAAAAGCAAAACACGTAAAATAACATGATTGCGCAACACAAACAAATAAAAATAAACGAGAAAACAAAAAATAAATAAATATATATATATACACATACACATACATGTATAACTAAAACGCTCCAACTACTGAAAAAATGCAGAAACTCTGCACAATTCACTATGTGTGCGTTTGCTGGACAGTCTTTCACTTACACTGAAGTTACAGCTGAAGCCCCTATTTCACTGCTATGGAGAGCTGTGAACTCCATTTTTCTCTCTCTCTTCTCACTGTGGACCTTTGACCTGCTGGAGTGAGGTATCTTTTCCTCTCCTCTCGGTTATTACAGCAATAGTTGTGGATCCAGAAATGAGCGTGTCTTCAGAGTGAGTTTTCACAACCACGCCTATCATGGATCAGCTGTGATCGCCGCTGTCTTTATCAGTGTCACTCATCGATGAACAGCGCCAGAGCGTTAGAGCTAATCACAGCCTTTTCTGTTGAGCGCTTGGCCAATCATAGGCGCTTAAAAACTCGCCCGACAACGCTCAAAAAGCAAGCGGAATAATATTTATGTTTGTTTATTTGCTTTAAATGCTCATGTTGCTCTGTTCATGTACTTGAGTTTTGTTTGATACATTCAAAAAGAGTGCTTTGTTTGAGCAAGTAAAAATTAAAGGTACAGTTCATATATCTGACTGCTTGTATTAAAGGACAAAATTGTATTACAAATACATATAAAATCCATTTATAAATTATACATTTTAATGTAAGTAATGTTAAGTAATATATAAAATTGTGTTTGAAAAACATCGTAAGTGCACAGAGATATCGAATTGAACCAAATCGATGGCATGATATTCGTAACTGAACCAGTGTAGGTTCACACCCATATATGGCAAGCAACATCTAAAATGACACACAAATCCCTAATATTTCATAACTTGGACAAAAATGATATAAAATTCCCTCACTTTCATTTTTTTTTAAATTCCATGATATATCAGGCATTCCATGACCCGTGGGAATCCTGTGGCATTAAGATAACTAATCATTTCTGTAACGAGAAGCAGTTAGCTAAAAGAGAACAAATCAAACATGTACAATAGACTTTGTATATTACAATCTTAACATTTTTATCACTGTCGGACTAAATGTTCTTGCTTCAAATGTGTTGAGATTGTTCAAGGACTGATTTGCTTGACTGTTACAAAAGAACTGCTATGGCGACCATGAGAATGCTTTCAGAATGGCTGTCTGTGATTCTGTTTGCTCTCTTTTGTGTGAAGTCAGGAAAGCTTTCATAACTGTTCTCACGCAGAAAAAAATTCCAAGAACATCAACAATCTCACTAGGTTCATTCTCAAGGCCTGAAGCGACAGCTGTTTAGTTTGAAAACAAAGAGATTTAAGACACTGAAGTTAAAGCTAAATTAAAAGGTGAATAACTCCTTACCCTTATTCATCAGTTTATCACGTTCTTCCTGACTGATGTTCTCGTTGGTTGTCAGGTACTCGTGAAACTCTTTAAAACCAATAGACTGGAATATGCCATGTTGATAGTTCTGACTGCAAATAGAGAAGAAAAAAAAAACTGATTCCTTATAGACTGCAAATTATCATCATTGTACAAGTAAAAAGTTGAAGGACAGTATTAGATTTATTACTGAAATAACTGTGAGTAGCCTTTGCCTATAAAAAAAAAAACAGCACCACAATGGATAGAATGTTCCAGGCTGCCACTGCTAGTGTTATTTACTGGTCAAGCATGCCACACATTTTACGGTCACTTACAAATAAAAAGAAAAAAAAGTGATAAATGCACCAAAACAAGGTACTTCATTGCACGGTTCCACGGTTCGGGGGACAGAATTTCAACAATTTAGCTAAAAAAAAAAAAAATGTAAACAAATCAAAATGGACCTTAGAAGACTGGAACAGCTGATGTTCCTCAATTTCTACTGAAGCATTCAAATGGAAGGATCAGAACATCGATCCATTGTGCCTTGTATCAATGGTTTTTAATGCAACTGCCTTTCTTAGAATTATTGTTGCTTACCATGTTTATTTCTTAATGACCACAGCAAACTCATCTTGTGATCGCTTCTTCCAGCAGGATAGCGTCAAAAGTTATAATAATCTCAAACTTTTTTTTTATTTGAACATGACAATGAGTTCACTAAACTTGAATGACCTCCACAGTCACCAGATCTCCATTCAACTGAGCACCTTTGGGATGTGCTGGAAACCGATTCATATTGCATCCAACAAATCAGTGGTAATTGTGTGATGCTGTCATGTTAATATAGATCACAATATCTGAATGATGGTTTCCAACATCTTTGCCACAAACAACTATCGCTGTGTCCTAACTACAAGTGAGACTGTGATGGGCAATAAAAGGTATCTTTTCCATGTTAAAAAGAGTTTGTCCTAACCATCCATAACAACGATGTACAAATTTCCTGTTTTAGAAATAGTTACCATTTCTGCGACGTCATGGCTGAAACAACAGCATAAACTACTATGACAATGATCACCTCAGCCTCATGTTATTAGTTTGAATATCATTTTATGGGACATTTATTGCCATACTGAAAGCGGAATCAAATAGTTTACATAGATTTTGAAGAAAAAAATAATAATAACTAGCAACATATAAACATTACAACTGTGACTTTAACATCAGTCACTCAGCATGTACATTTAAAATGTATTAATTAGATAATAAACCAGTCAGTTTTACTGAAAGTGCAGTGCATTATTCTGAATGACTGGTATTTAAATGCGTCTGGTGCAGACAGTCAAATAGCTTTTCGATAGAAACTAGTCATTGTGTTGTTAGGACACTGTGCAAGGCAGATCTAAACCTAATAGGGGGTCCAACCCAGTACTAACAACCCATACCAAGTGGCCAGTAAGTGTAACAAAAGAAAAGATCTATTTCGTCCAGACTCTAAAAGTGAAATCACATCCAATGTTTAAAAGGTCTCAATTTTAGATGGAAACGCAGTCACTGGGTGCATTAGAAGACCAGCGCCTGGGGTAAAAATGAGTCGCCATACAGCTCAGAAAACTGAAAGAGAGATCAACCAGTCACAGGGACACAGACAAGGGGAGAGGGAGGGGGATTTATTGACAGGACATTGCGAGATAGAGCGAGAGGCAATGGAAAGGAGAGACAGGGCGAGTCTGACCTTGCTGCCTTGTGACTGCTCCCTGTGTAAGGTGAGAGGGTTGGCGGAAGGGCGGTAGATGCAGACATGAAGAGGAACTGGGGGGAGGAAGACAGTGGGATGACGTGAGGAAAGAGGAGAAAAGCGCTTGGGTGGCAACTTTTAAGACGAAGACGTCTGAGAGGGGAGATGGGGGGGAGTGATCGGCTGGACGAAACACTGGGCGGTTGGCCATCAATCAGTAAAAACCACACCCAGAGCGGCCGAACCCCAGACACTGCTGTCTCATCAACATCCACACACACACACACACACACTGCAGTGCAGTCCATCCGCCAATATCCCTGCACAACAGAGCATGTGAACGCTCCGACAATCAATAATTAATCATCTTATTAAACAAATATTGTTAGTGGAGCGGTAAATACTAATGCACATGACCATATCACATGTTTCGCTGATGTTCTGATTGCTGCAAGATTGAACGATTACAGTGTGATCTGCTGGGTCATATATCTAAATCCTGATTGCCAAATCCACTGACAGGCACTGCACCACTGTGTGATTGTTTTTGCAAAACTACTACAAAGTAACCAGTAGTTGCTCGGTCAATTCTGTGCGATTGCTAGAGTGTTCTTGAGTGCACCTTACCAATATGATGTATTATGAGTGGTTACCATGACATTTCTAAGTGGTAGCTACTGTACCATTAGGTGCCAGGTCATTTTTATGTGACTGACATGTCTAGGCATCAGAGCTGTAAAGTAAAATGATTGTTAAACCATGGCTCCCTAATATCACAAAATCTATGTAAACAAAAATGATTTAGCTTAACTTGTTTTCAGGCGGCATGGTGGTTCAGCGGTTGGCACTGTCACCTCACAGCAAGAAGGTTCGAGTCCCGGCTGGGCCAGTTGGCATTTCTGTTGGAGTTTGCATGTTCTCCCCGTGTTCGTGTGGGTTTATTAAATATGGTTGTTGTTTTGTTTTTTTTATGGTCACAAGTGAGTTTCAGTTTAATATTTGTTAAATACGAAAGTCAACCTCCAAATATCTGTAATATTATGGAACTTATATAAGACTTTGTTATGTCCCCAAACTAATGTCCATGTTCTCTTTAATCAGTTTTACTGCCCACGCGAGGAGAAAAAATTAAATAAAATTTTTATAGAGAAACATAATAGAGTTATCCCACAGAATTTGATGTACCATTGACGTTAGTATGGGCTAACAATGTGGGAAATGTTATGTCTTGAAGTTTAAAAAAAGCAGCAAAGATAATAATAATGGTAGCCATTAAGATGCATTCCATGCTCTAAAGATATGTCCACATGGCCTTGGTGGTGTTTGATGAAGTATGAAATGTTCGGTTCAAAAACAATTAGCATGAGGAGACATTCATAAACATGAACTGAATAGCTAATACACCTTTAATAAGTCTAATGCTAATGGAATCATGGTCACATCAAATGTTACGCAGCAGTAAGTCCAAATTAGTATCTTGCTAAATATGCATCCTTTTGTAACATATACTCTAAAATTACTTAATTCCTTAAGACAGTCATAGTGACTTTGCTAAAAAAAAAAAATCAGTTTGCATTACGTCAGTTGTTGCCTGACAAACCCTGGATTCCCACCACCATTACTTCACCAGAACGCTCTCCAGACAGGAACAGCGAGTGCTAAACCTGCTAGAACTTATTAAAATAAAAAGGTCTGACATGCAGAACAGGTTCAGCCAGTGAAACTTTGCTTTCTTGTATACCTCTGACAGTTGAAGAAAAGACAGCTGTGCGGCTATTGTTTCAGGTAGCTTGAGTGAGATATGTTTCACGTGTTTCATTCAGAGGTAATACAAGAATTATGAACACAAAACCAATCTGACCCATTTCCATATACCAAATAGAGGATCTTAAACTTTAGAAGTGCCCAAAAGACGAGTGACTGATATTGAACGCCAATGACTAGACAAATTGAATTATTAAAAGATACTCAGGAATCATGCAAGCGACAACAAATTACAGCCTATTTTGAAATGCAAAATTGTTATAGTAAAACATTGTTTTGTTCTACGAAGTGCATGTAAGCCAAAGCCAGCCAATGCAATAATCAACTTAGCGTGTTCATAAATTATTTTAGAATTTATTTTTAAATGTTCTGCAATAAAGCAAAGACATCTACCTGCTTTCTTTGATCATCTTTTCATTGAAGCGCAGGTGAAAATCTTTAAGCTCATCAATCAGCCCAAGTGACAACATCTGATCCACACGCTTATCCAATCTCTCATCCAGAACTACAGGACAGTATAAAGAAGAAAATTAAATAAGAACACCCAAGAAATGTTACAGAATCGCTCTATAATATTTGGTAGCTAACTACCATTTGTTTTGCTGTTCAGCCAAAAGATGCAAGGGTCCTGGAACCGCAAGGGACCCCCAAGACAATCTCCTCCATCCTGTCCTCGCTGCTCCTCCAAAAGTCGACTATGTGGAACTCCAGTGTCCATATACACCTGCAGACTCCTGTCGATAAATTATCCAATCAAATTGAAATTTTACATAGGATCAAAATGGCAACTGATTTCAATTAAAATGACAATGCCTTTCTCAAACACACAAAGATTTTCTGCATACCAAATAACCTCTCACGTGAACAAATGTGGCACACCACATATCAAACAAGAACATGATGAACTGCAAACAACAACAAGTAAGTTCAGTCACGCTAAAGAGAAAGTGCTTGGAAATTCATCGAGCTTGTCGTTTCTATAAATGCAGCTGATATCAGGAGGAGACATCAGCACTCTGAATGGTGGGAGAGGAGCTCAGCAATACTGCAGACGCAGTGGCACACAGGTTGGCATCAATTAACCAAGTACACAGTGCTCACAAGAGGTGCTAATCGGCCCCTTGATACCAATCAAACACCAATTGAAGCATGTGAAAATGTGTGTGTAACACGCTTGGAAGCCACAGCGGCTCTCCCACACAGGTGGAAAAATAGATGCAGCCCAACAAAAGACATTTACCATGGCAAGACAGCATTCAAGTTCAACTTCATTTCTGCTTCTTTTAAGAGAAAATGTGAGGGGGGAAACTAAATAGCATTTACTGAGAGAGGAATCGATGATACATGTAGTACACAGGATGAGGTGGACAAAGATCTGGGCTGATATTCAAAGTAGGTTCAAGTGCCATGACCACTGTACCAGCACTGCGCTCTTAAGGAATTGATAGCCATAATTAAAAAAAAAAAAAAAACCAGAATGGGTTCTAAAAATATACGTTAATTTACATACAAAGTCAAGACTATATGTTATATGTTCCATCCCAAACACATTATATAAAAACCAATGGATACTTAGATTTTTTTTATGCTTATGCTAAGGCAGGGGTGCCCAAACTCGGTCCTGGAGGGCCAGTGTCCTGCAGAATTTAGCTCCAAATATGTCTACTTCAGGTGTGTTTAATTGGGGTTGAAGCTAAAATCTGCTGGACACCAGTCCTCAAGGACCAAGTATGCGCACTCCTCTGCTTAAGCTGCAGTCATACTGCACTTTTCGCCCCATAGACTTCCATTCATACTCACGCGACAAGTTTCGCTGTTCGCTGTGTTGTAAAGTTCAAGCTTGGTGAACTCTGACCTGCGAAATCGAATCACGTGACTGCGTGAGACCAATTGAAGATCAAAACATGACCTCTCTGTACAGAAACGTAAATTAACGAAAACGTAAAAGAAACGTAAAACAAACTATAATGTGACCGCGGCGTAAGATATGAGAACAGTGTATGTGATGCAAAAGCCAATGTACTCTTTGGGCTTTGCACCAAGATCCAACCTAAACCAAACTTAATCAAAAATCAAATTTGATTGGTTCAGGCCACAGCAAATAATAAAAAAAGAAAATTATGCAATTGGTCAGGGTTTATTTTGTATTCACACTTCCATTTTTAAGTCCAAAGCAAGAAATACAGTGCATGTTTGAGCATTACATCCTTTTTATGGTCATATTGTGTTACCTGTCCTGCTATAGATTTGTTCAGATGTCTGTGGTCCATGTTACTTTGAACCACACAAACCTTTTCAGATTTATCATCCTCTTATTTGGTGTACATCATGGGTCTCAAACTCGATTTCTGGAGGGCCGCAGCTCTGCACAGTTTTGCTACAACCCTAATCAAACACAGCTAATCCAACTGATCAAGGTGTTCAAGACTACTAGAGACTATTAATTAGGTGTGAGTTGGAGCTGGTTGGACCTAAACTATGCAGAGCTGCAGCCCTCCAGGAATTGAGTTTGACACCATTGGTGTACATCAAGGTTTAGATATAAGTATTCATACATTTTTCAAATAAACACTAACAAATCACACCAGAGTTTGTTATAATCCAACCAACTTTTTTCTGTAAAACATATTGCTATTTCACCTACACTTTTCAGAGATGAAAGACAATACCATAGCAGAAGGATTAACTAAAAACATATGTGGGCAGGATACGACTCGATCATTGAATCTCAATTACGGTTTTCATAATCATTGGAGGCCAAAATTGAAATCAAATTGACAACAGCCCTAGTAAGAAGCTTTTTTGGGTAATAATGATTTGTCTCAATGCCTTGTGTTATCACAAAAGTAAATACCTTGCAATCTTTCGTAAATCATGAGGGTGCAACATGGCTGCCATGTCAGGATCCACCTCCTTCAACCGTCTGTGAAGTTCAGGACCGCCCAGCTTCTCAAGCCCCGTTCTCGAATCAGCACCCCCACCTTTTTCTGGCTCTGTGTCACTCCCCTGCTGCGTTTCAGACAGAGGAGGACTCGATTAGATCATCTCTGTCAATAGATGCACAAAATTCTTCTTAATATTACTAAAACTTACTAACCAATTTCAAAACGTAGTGAGCTGCCTCATTGACTACAACCAAGGAAGCATCTTAAACATCACAGAATGTCAATTTAGAATGCTGCCCATGAAGGCAGTCCACTAGGTTTTGAAACAGAGCTATCGGGTATATGCACATGTACTTTGAATTTTCAGTCAGCCAGTCCATGCGATTCTGGTGAACTGTCACAACATTACAAAATCGCCACGTTTAATATCTGATTTCTTAAAAAAAAATTTCAATGCCTGATTGATATATATCAGACCGGACAAGAAGCACTGCATTAAATTCCATTTTTCCCTGCAATGTCTTTAAAATATGAAAATTTATTTCACCCCAGTATTTTCAATGGCGTTTCTGCCCTATCCCGCTGCTACTGACAGCGCTTGCATTTACACAGATATTTGCACTAGATGTCACCTATGCTATTGTTGTCTATTGGAAGGAATGCGTCAATAGAGCCGCCATTTTGGTACAGGGTAGCGCTCCTTTAAAATGAATGTGGGACCAAGGTGCAGTGGCGGACTGGCCATCTGGATCCATAGATATATACACATATATCTATGATCGGGAGTTTTCCCGGTGGTCAATATGAAAATATATATATTTTTTTTTTATTATGAAAATTATAATTTTACAACACTTTTCTACATCGATGGATAAGTGACCGCACGGGTATTGCCGACAAAGCAATGTTTTTTTTGTGCAATGTTGTGTTTGTGTATATGGAAATGTATTATCCTCCCTCCCTGTTAAATTTCATCTAATCCCTGTCCTTAAACAAACCCCCTTTCACTTCTAATTCTAATGGAGGGAGTGATTAGTTTGTGAATTCGTGTGAACCATCGATATCCCTGTGTCTCAATGTGCACATCCACCTTTCTGATCTAAATGATATATTATATATTTTTAATATTCAATAATTTAGGGTGGAAAGTACGCACGTTTAGGAGCAAGCAATGTTATGTTATTGGGCACCCTTATAAGATAAACGTTCACTGACAATAATACAAGTTTCTGGAATCAGTGTCTTGTTGTCATATTTCATTCACATTTTTGCTTATTTTTTTCAACCAAACTAGCATAATCCAAGTATTTAGCGCAAGTTGGTGCTACTTTGCCTTATGGTCAGTGCAGTAAGTAACTATCATCATCAATAACACTTGTTTAGCACAAAAGTTTGTAACATACAAAATCGTAAAAAACAAAATCTTACCTACGAAATGTTATGCCTTTATGCTTTAAAGTCCAGAATATTCAGATTGGCTTTGGTCTTGACTAAGTGCAGTTGAATGACATTTGTACTGGGAGCACTGTACAAATATGGCTCAGGGTCCGTATGCGATATCTAATGTATATATCTATGGTGTTTACACCTCGTTTTACACTTGAACAACTAAATGAACAATTAAGTCTATTTAACTGATTGTATTTTAATTACATTACAACATCGAATTGAATTGAAAATAGTCACATAAACCTTTCACCAGAAGTTTATCGTTGGCTGAAAAACACAAGCTGTGCATAAACCCCATTGATTAAACACAAGAAACACTGAAATCAACATTTACCCCAGTGTCGATGAGCACTTTCCATAAAATGGACTCAATGTAGTAGTTTGTGCCTCCAACAATGATGGGGAGCTTTTCCCGATGATGCATGTCTTCTATGTAGTATATTAAGGAAGTCAGACATCTCCCAGACAAGAAATAAATTTTTCAAATAAACATCCTTTGACGCCACACAGTTACAAGCAGTGCATAAATTATGCACAAAGATCATACGTGTGCAACCATATTGGGTTAGGCTGCAAAGTGCACCACTGCTTGAAATGCAATATCATACTCTCAGATCTATAGCTACACCAACAATAATGTCCAGGCTTGGTGCCATGAGAGGGCAGTTGGTTCAACATGGCTACTGGGTCTGTAATAAATGGCATCTCCACGGAGCAATTTGATATATGCTTCAATACGAGAAAATGCATCAGCACTCCCACTCACTCAAACACGCTCTCAGACACACTTCCAGGTCACATGCATCAAAATCAAAGTAGCCCGGCAGCACAAAGAAACTCGTCCACCCCACCCACATCACTGTGATCCTTGGGGATGGAGGTGGAGAAAACGAAAGAGGAGAAGAGAAGGGAGTGAGAGGACAGCATGTGGAATGGGATGGGGAACAGACTGCAAGAGATTTAAGTAATTGAGTATTTAAGCATCTTTATATAGATGTGATTGAATATGACTCTAGATTATTCCTTTTCATATCCGTATTAGAACTGCAAGGACTTGGGATGTACTGAAACTACAATATATGGTTTTTCTGTGATTTATATTGTGAAAAAAAAAACATGAATTATTGCCAGAACAGATACATTTGTAAAAACTGAACCATTCTACTGGATTTTGTTAGGGAGTGAATTAAAAAGAAAATTCACTTTAGTTTAAAATGTTTTTAAAGAAAAAAAAAAATTAAGAAAACAAATGAATACATATTTTTTAAAAGATAAAAATGAAATATTACTGTAGTATATTTTAGACAGTAATGTAATGTATTTTTTTATTTAATGCCATGTCAGCAACCAAGGCTTCATGGCAAGAACATTTAAATAATAAATCTACAATTAAAAACAACAAACAAATGAATACATAAATTGAATAAAAGATTTTTAGAGTTAATACACAACAACAATTCTACCATTTTTCCTGGTGTCACTTTGCTAAAAATGTCCTTAGGAGAGTTAATTAAAAAAATTTTTTTAAAGCCTCACTAAAAGCAGGACAGTCCAGCAGAATGTGTTTTAATGCAAGCGGAATTGTATTTTAGAAAATAAAACATAACTTTATCTACTTCTATAATTACCTCTACACTTGAGTTTTCATAGGCCATACTCCCACTGTTCTTGACTATAACTTAATTACATTACAATAATTATTGTGATTATTATTAAAACCAATATAGTAAACAAAATAAGCATAATAAAATATAGTACAAAAAATAATAATAATAACCCGCATAGAAATTTTACAAAAACAGGCCTTAAATACATGTGCCAATGACAAAATTTCACTTTATTATATTTTTAAACTTTGCAATTAAATCCACAAATCAAATGCGTTCCGCAATGTGATGCCTGGTCAACTATGATTCCCATTTGACCTTGCACATCCTGAATTTAACTCTAATGACAGCTCTAAATTACTTGAGTAATATTTACGCCTTCCTTTACTCTCATATAAAATTGTGCTTTTGGTTTTAAGCATAAAGTCCAAACTGTTCATTTACACAAATCTCGTAAATGTCTTGCTTTACTTATAAATTAAATTTGACAGTCACACTACGCCATTACACCACTACAGTCACTTTTATTTTGTTGTATCATGTCATTTTAAATGTGATTGTTACTTCTGATTAACCTCAGTCTTATGTGTGCTGCACAGTAGGTTTTGTTGTTCTTCAGCATGGAAGCAGGACCAGCGTTCTCATCTCCCGCCACTCCTCAACTGTTGTGCATGAATGTCTGAGGCGTCTGCGGCAGTGCTCCTCCAGACACACACACACACACCGAGAGAGAGAGAGAGAGACCCACCCCACCTCCTCACAGCATCTCCCTCAGCTATTAATATCCTCCTCATCTCTCAGCAAACATCTGCAGCAGACGGGCGGGGACAGCGACGCGTCTTTCTCTTTCTCCGGTACACGCATTTCTAGTTATGCCCTTGCATTTACTGAAAGAGCAAATGGAGGGAGTTACAACCCAGCGCCCACTCAGAAAATGCCAGAGCCATTCATGTGGCGCACTGGAAAATGCCACATTCCACAAAAGACGCAAAAATTTAAAGATTGGGATTTGCATTCAAACAAGGCGGCAGTCTTCACAAAAGCCGTGTCACTGATGTCAGAGAAGCGACGACATTTTAAAAGAACAATTACTCAGAATGATCATTAAGAAGTTTGCAGATCATATCTTTAATGGCTGGGTAATGGCCCATTAATTTCTTCCGCAGAGGCTAAATAAAAAGCATTTATATTTAGAGGGGCCTGTCAACTAAATGAATCTCTACAACCGTTAATTATGGAGAGCATAGACAGGGCATATTGGCCAGCTAGTCAAGGGGTTCCAAACTATGATGCAATTGGCTTGTCAAACTAAAAGATGGTCAAAAAAATGGGAGACAACTGTATACCATTACTAACATAAATCAAATTGCAACAGATGCAGCCTAACCAAGAAAGATATACAATTATAGCTATATTAGCATCCAAAAACATTTAATCCTCTGTTACTTTTAGCGCTCAAGCTCATTGATGTCCAGTAGATTTTGAATGGTTCATTTGATCATTGGGACTTGTGGAGCTACGCATCGATGGATTTGCTCTTCAGTGTTTGGACTTTCAGCAATGAAAATTAAACTACACTGAACTAAACTAAACTGAACTTCAACTCTGAAAACTGGACTGAAAGTTTCAATTTACTAGAACTTCTATGTTATGCTGCTTTGACACAATCTACATTGTAAAAGCACTATAGAAATAAAGAAAGATTGTTTTAGAACTGACTCCTATTAGACAGCTTTTTTACTGTTTATTTTCTAATAAAAATAGATTGCTTGTGTTTTATAACTGTTTAAAACTGCCATGAATACAATTTAAACCCATTCACAACATAACACAACAATAGCCATGTTTCCATCCAAAGAAGAGAATTAGATTTATGCACAAAACATAAAACATTTGTGAATAAAGCAAAGTTTCCATCCAAATATCAAAGAGAAAAAAATGGAATTTGCTGTGGTAGGAGAAGCCATTGTGTGTGTTTCTGTTCTTATATAAATAGAAATATATTATTTGTACAAGGAAAACTGATCGCTCGGTGGCTTCAAGGTTATAATACCAAACCAACTTCAATGAAGTACTTTGGCTAAGGTATTTTAGAATCTCCAAAACAACATTTCTGATGTTGTGCAATGTGGTCAGTCTGCTGGTTTGTCCAAAAATCTTGTCGCGTCTATTTTGTTATCATATGATCTGAAACACATGACTTTTTTTGCTCATGCGGGAATTTATTCAGTAAATGTGTATCCATCATAGTTTATTCACATTTTTTCTTAACAGATACTCAGCTGTGCGCACAGGTTTATGCTCATTTTCAAAATTTAGACACATTTTGGTGTTTCCATTAAATCTATTTTTTATGGAATATCCCAAAACGCACATAAAAATAGGTGGATGGTAGGATAACTAATGTTACTCTGAGATGTATTAATGTTCTGCTTCAAGTTTGTCTAGAACTAAGTACATTAGCGAAACAGGAGGGAAAAAGTACACTTTGTGCATCTCATGACTGACTTGTTAAAAAATAACCAGTCATTTCTACATGAATCAAGCACAGACATGGAAAAAAATAACTTAAATAATTTCATTCACTCAAGCAGACTCTGGAATTTGATTCTGAAGGGTGTATCAACAAAGGATATGAGAGAAAGAGCTTTGTTCCTGAAGTCCACTACTGTGTATCCACTAACCAAAGGATCCACAAAGCTGATCATATGATGGTGACATTGGGCTTGCTCCTCCTCGGTAACCTTGTTGGTGATGATATCCAGCCCTTTGTAAACCTGCAACGAGAAACCAACCAGACGATATAAAACAACGAAGGTTAATCCAGGACATAAAGGCTAAAACTCTCCTTGGAGAAGAATTGCGAATATCACATGCTTAGTAGACCACATAACTGTCTGTGCTTGATTCATCATGACATGATCACTGCATGAATCCTTAAAAAGGCACCATTTTAAATACTGGAACCAGTGGGACAGAGGTAAAACAGGTCACTGGCACTTATTTGCCTTGTCCTACATAGCTACTGTCACAATTCTATTGTTCAGCTTGATTACTGCATAAAAGCAGAAAGACATTAGCATGTAACCGAATAGAGAGACATGCATCTACAAACATAACAGGAAAAATAGGATTCGATTATTTGAATAAGAAGCTGTTTTCCATTCCCAAACCCAAGTTATGTGGCAACGATCCTTAGTTGGTCACCATAAATGCACGGTTCTTTGGTCACTCAAGAGCGTCAACAGGACTTTATCAAGGGCATGCGTGCACATCCACAGCTAAACTCAGACGGGCTTACGGTAACTCCGCTGCCCTTGCGTGCTGAATTCGGCAAGTTAGGAAGAAACGCTACTGAATTATTAATATCTTCTCCCCTGTGCTCTCCACAGGACATCCCTGCCAGCAAAACGGAGAGAACAACATATGAGGAGAGACAGGGATTCAAGCCCATTCTCTCCTATTGCAGTATGGTAAACACTAACAAAGAGAAGTGATTAAAAAGCGCAGAAAGTCTTAATCACCCCAGAACTTGGCATGGTACTTCAATTCTGGTTTTTACAGTGCAAATAAAATGGCTGCTTTTCAGAGCCAGCCCTCTTAAATGCAATATTTCGACTTTACTGGCCTCTAACTCTGTGAAAACTTGGAATCAATAACAGCTGGTTTTCAATCTTGAAATAAAAACGCAATGCAGCTTTGGACCACTAGGCTTGTTAAGACAGTTTTAAAGCAGGGAGTTTACCAACAGCCTCATAAAATTTCAGAACTGTGGATTTTGGGTACAGAACGCAACATTTTTGGTCACTGCTAACAAAAACAAACTGGTGGTTATAGGTCAGGACAAGTTATTAACTATATGCTGTAGGGCTTAAAATTAAATCGCAAATATGATTAAGCAAAGCTGCGAATGTCATGAACAACTTATAGGAAGCACAGTTAAACCAAATTTTGTGTAGATTTACCGTTAATGCAGCTCCATTTGAAAGCACATGCTGGAGTTATACTAGAAACTGCTGTTATTGAATGAAAATCACCTTTGATTAATCGTCCAGACCTAATATGATAAGCAAACATGAGTATGCAATTATTTTTGAAAGGACAAAGATATTTCTCCAAAAACACAGGAGTTACCCATGAAAGCATTTTAAAAGCACAAAACACTAAGCCCATTTATGGCTTATATTAACATGAATTCCATTCACATGGTGGAGAATGTCAAATACAAATGTAAATTGTCTCTAAAACATTGAGCATGTCCGATTTTAACCGTACTAGAAAATGCATTTGATCAAATTGCTTTCATACTGAAAACACACATGGTCAAATGTGTTAAAATGACCACAAAAGACCACCTGCTCTCCACCTTCTGAACAAAAATGTGATGTGATGTGAAAAGAGCTCCAAAAAAGGTATTCATACGTTGCTGCATTTTACCAAAAACATGGATTATGACTGAAATTGCACTTGACATTCGGTTTTTGTTTGCTAGGCCGCCCATTGTAAGCCACATAGCAATTTCATTAAGTCAATGGAACTCAACCGTCACTCTGAGCGCTCATGTAAAAGTGATGTAGTAGAGCTTAATAAAGAGTAGTCTTAATTTCAGTTGAATACAGGGCCCAAGACTAGATTCTCAGCTACATCATGTACTCAGTCTGGCATCAATTAGAGATCAATACAGTAAAGTATATGTTCTGAAAGGCCAGCATGCTGGAAGCTACAGTTCAACAGCGAGGGCATATCAGGTCAGGTGACTAACAAACAAGGGTGGTGGGACTATTTTACTAATGGTGGAACCAGAAACTGATGTAGCAGAACCAGGTGGGTTGGGCTTATATGCATATTTAAAAAATATAGAAAGCATAATCATCATAAAACTCTTATACTGAACAATTAAAAGCAATTGGCATATTATACTGAATATTTATTTCCTCATAAACTGCTTTATTTATTAGATAAGTTACTGTCATTTGGCCAAAAGATCTGCATGTTCTTCTACAAAAGTACTATATTCTGTGAATTAGAAACTTGCAAAAATTGCTGCGACAAGCACTGACACATTATTGAAATATTTGTTGGACAAATGTTTGTTGAAATTTGAAAGGTAAGTTTGGAGTTTTTAAAAGGGACGAGAAATTTTAATTTTGAGCTGAGACATGTCTTAAGCTGAAAATCTACTGCATACTGCTAAATTAGAATTACAGCCAAGTCAGGTTATAGAGAGTTGGACCAGCAGGTATTGTTGGTGGTGAGAGTGAATATTCACCTCAATACCTCGGCTGAGGTGATTTCCTTGATAAAGGCACCGAACCCCCAACGGCTCCACGGGCAGCCCCCTGCTACAGGTGTGTTCATGGGTGTAAGTCGCTTTGGATAAAAACGTCTGCTAAATGCATAAATGTAATTGGGACATATACAAACCTCTTATCTTGCTTTCATCAAAAAACAAAAAAAGCTGTCTAAAACCACAATATATAGTTCTGCAGTTCGGAATTTAGTAATCAAGTGTGCCTTTTATTATCAGCTCTGACAATTTACATGATCTGATTGTACATAAGTTGAAATGCAAAGAATATAATTCCACACAAATACAACTAAATACAAACACTTATACAAGAATGTGAAGTACAGACCCAATAAAAGGGAAAAAAGAATTGCAATAAATACAGGATGCAAGGTGTTAAGTTAATTCCTCAAAGAAAAACCTTGACTTGTACCACTAATAGGCCACAGCAAACTTACAACTACAAAAACAAACACTATACATGTTTTCTCTTTTCTCAAAAGGTTGTATAGAGCCCCTAGCATGCACGAGCAGCCTACGATAAGACTAAAATGACATAGAACTGACAAGAAAAAGAGGGAGGAGGTCTTGGTGTATGTGTGGGGTGAAAGAAATGACAGAAGGCTCTGTGAATGTCGAGCCTGGTCATGTGGCTCTCATTTGGGGCCACGTTTCTTAAGTGTTGCCGGCATTAGCTGGTTTTGTTCCCCCCCGCACCCATTTATTACCCCCTTTCGTTAGGCTCTGTACCAGCCTCTCACTGATACCAAGCCCACCCTGCAGTCCAAGTGTCCCCAGTCTTTCTTCCTTTTTTTTATTCACTCTAGTATTTAACAAAGAGAGCATATTTAATGTGAAGCAAACACAAACACTGCTGTGAGGAACGGAAGTACAGTTTGTTTCTCTTGTCATGCTGTTATGCACTTCGCGGTCAATCAGTTTACAGATTTTAAAGAGCATTTTCCTCACTGACGATTTGTGGACTGACATTTGAAATGTTCAGCAGTCCAAAATCACAACATATTGCAACTTGTTATATGGGTAAAACTGTTAACGTTGGCACAAGCTTGCCTCAAGGCAAACTGCTTAATGCAAAACGATGGCAAGCTCCTTCAGATAAAAAAAAAAAAAGAATAAGAAATGTGATTTCTGCGTTTTAGAAACTTTTTGTAAACATTTTAATGGTTTCATGTAAGAGTACAGCACAGCGAACAAAATGTACTTTTAAAGGGGACCTATTATACAAAGTCTGTGAACTAACCAGCTTCTAATGGTAATAAATTATTATTAGTATTTTTTATAAATCACACTTGATAAAAACAGTCTGCAGACACACTTTGATTGGCATTCTCCCTTTGTACATGTCACCAGAGGCGGAAAGCTCCGCCCATTAGTGTCAATCTCTCCCTCATTAGCATAGGACATTAGTCTTGTTATTGAATCTGCCATTATGCTGACACACAGGCATTTATAGCCCCACCCTCTTTTGAAAAGAGGCCTGGGAGCACAATCTCATTTGAATTTAAAGTGACAGTCACCCAAATGGCACAATTAGGATCAATGAATAAAAGGGGCAGTTACAAAGAGTTATAAAACATAATTTGTTGGGTATTTTGAGCTAAAACTTCACATACATAATCTAGGGCCATCAGAGACTTATTTTACATTTGTAAAAAGGGACATAATAATGTTGGAATACATAAATAATGGAATTACAGATTGTTCAATGTGTTGTGATCATTTTAGACGAAACTGGAATATGATAGGGTATGATACTTTTTTCTTGCAAATTCTTGCAACCTCATTTCGTGAAATGTAAATTGTTTTATGTTAACTAATGTCAACTCCCAAAAATATTTAAAAATAGATGACAAAATGAAAATGTGTCAACTAGAAATAATTGGAAATAAAGTTACACCTTAAAACAACAAACAAAGTTTTCGTTTATTCCTCTCAGCCTCATTTTTGCTTGCATCAAATATGAACCAAGAAGTTTTTCGATCTTACTTTCTGATGAACCATGCAAAATTTCAAGCTGATTAAATGATTCTTTTGCAGATTAGCCTCCCTGTTGCGCTTGCCTCGGTTTGTCTGCTTGAAGTTGCAATGGTGAGGTCCTGCTGTCGGGTCTCATGCCCTTCCATGACTCAAATGACCGGCATCTAAATCCTATGCAGCTGCCTATGTGTGTGGTGTACACATGTCCTAGAGAGCCAGAGTGTCTAACTGAAACTCATTATTAATGAGGACAACTGGTCCATAGTTGGGGGGGGTAACAGAGTAAATGCGGACTCCATATTTTACAATTACAATTTTACATTTTCCAACTTTTATATTTTTTATACTCATATACGCAAGAACTAAGCAGGAGATGGATGACACAGTGGTCACGAATCTAATCTGTTTGTCTGTGGACCACAGCCCCAAACAGGGAGGGGACAATTTTTCTTTGTGTGTGTGTATATATATATGAGAGCTGAAGAAAGAGGCAGACAGAGACGAGGGAAAAAGGGGGTGAATGGGAGGGTGTAGTGAATCCAGTGACCCACACAGTAAACACTTAGATGAGTCCCCAGACAATGGCTTTAGTGTTGAGCTATTAGAGCCGGCCGTGGCTGATCCACACAGCACCTCAGGCCACGCACGAGACAGCTGCTCCCCGCTATTCATACAGGGGGAAGGGCCATGGAGAGGGGGGATCCAAGCAGTGGCAGGATGACAGACAGCAGGACTGAAGCTTGTCTACAATTGATTTTTTTTTTTTTTTTTTATCATGACAACAGACTTCATACAGAAGGCGAATTTTGATGATGATGAAAGCTGTGCCTGAAATTACAGACTGTCTAAGTAGGTACAAGGTGCAGCTTGTGCAATCAATAAATAGAATACATTCTAATTTATATGAACTATGATGTATAATGAAATCATGAACAGAATCGAGAGTCCAGTCATAACATGAAATTCATAGTTTAAAGGAAAGAATGTCAGAATATGTCCATTTTAGAAGAGTAACTCTAAATCCATTGAATCACAAGGTTAGTCTCTGTAGATCTTAACATGCAAAAAGACTGTTATGAAGTCTGGTTGACTGTGAATAAGCAATGCAGATTTGTCATCTACACAAGCTATGAAGAAAAAAATGTAATCCTTCAAAATAACATTTAAAAAGTTATGTAGGTTAAGCCCAACTATTGATATCATTACCATCAAAAAAAGGTATTCGTCACAAAATTGACATTTAAAAAAAAACAACAGTTCCTGACAGGTCAAAAAGACAACAAATCAGTCCCGTCTTTCAGGTGCAATCTATATATTTTATCTATAATAGATAATGGTAACACTTTATATTAGGTGTGCCTTTTACACATGTTCTGTGTACTTACTAAAGTAATTATAATTAATTATGCATGATTACACGCAACTAACCCTAAACCTAATCTGCATTCTAACCCTAACCATTAATGTTACTCAGTAGTTAAATGAATAGCAATACTTTAACAAGATCTTAAAATAAAGTCTGACAGAGCAAATTTACAAGGCTAGTAAACAAGGGCTGGAGCACGTCATATTCATCTGGTTTAGGCTTCTGCAAACTTCTATCAAATTTCCTTATTGCGTTTAATTCCTGAAGCTTTTATCAAGGTATTGTGATAATATTGCCCTAAGGTGCAAAAAAAGATGACTTTAAAAGGTGCAGTATGCAAGTTTGACACCAAGTGATTGAACTAGGTATTGCACTCCTGGATCAAAACAAACGCAAG
This sequence comes from Danio jaintianensis, assembly GCA_903798115.1. NCBI lineage: Eukaryota > Metazoa > Chordata > Actinopteri > Cypriniformes > Danionidae > Danio > Danio jaintianensis. Next base: position 6,961,077 of record CAIGQV010016734.1, read on the forward strand.
CACAGGTTGCCAGATTGAGAACAGGATTGAGTGATTTAAACCGTGTTCTAAATAAAAGCAACGGCACGCGATAGGAGGAATATTATTCATATTAAAAGGAGTTTTTGTCCTAACAAACACCTCAAATTGATATATTAGAAACGGCTTCTATTTCTCACAGCTGATGACAATGGTCAGGTACACCTCATGTGCTTTATTCAGTGTTAAATGCTAACAATGTTAGTTTGAATGCCATTTTACATGACATTTATTGCCATACTACTGAAAGCAGCAGCAGATAGTTTACCTCAGATCTTGAAAAAAAAAAAAAAAAAACTTTGAAATTGAACTTTAGAAATAAAACACATATGAGTGATTCAGCATGTACATTTAATAATGTTAAAGAGGGTTCATGTGTATTAAATAGATTATAAACCTTCCCATTTCGTGAGTGAGTGCATATTCTGTGCTTCTGAATGGCTGTATTTAAATTTCTGTTGTGTTTCGCCTGGTGCAAACAGCCAAATTGCTTATCACTGCGTATCTAGTCACGAAACGTGTTGTTAGGACACGCAGTTACAATGTAACCAGCTCACCTAATGTTTGCATTTGTAATATTTATATTATTTGCTAATTAATAACTTCATGTGGAACTGAATGTGCGTCTCATTTTGGAGTCTGCTACTGTCAATCGGAGGTCGCATTTCGGTCACGGACGCATGCTTTCAGAGCCTTTCTGAATGAATGGATGAATGAATGAAAGAAATACGCGGTTTTCCACAAAGGCAACCCGGGGTGCTAAAATATAATTGGCTAAACTGGCATTGGGCAGGTTAAAATTACCAAAACAAAGACAGTGTTCCGGCACGGAAAACACATTTTCAAAGCAGAATATCTGACTTCAGCATTGTTTTTCAGATAAACAAGTATGTTCATTTGGCATGTTTCTTAAATATCTGCAAACATATTATAATATTTTTTATGGTTCTTCAGAAGAGTGACAAAACTTACAACACCTTTAACTGGTGTAATAACCAAAAAACTCTTGGCGTGTTGCTTTCTTGTTATTTAATATCAGCTTAAAGTCTTATCTGGATTTTTGTATTGCTAGAGGTGATAATTATTAGCCCAAGGACTCTCTCAACAAGATGCTTTTATTTTGTTCAAATGTATGTCATATTGACAGAAAATGTATTACATTAATGGATGAATGAGGAGAAATGACTGGTGCAGCAGTTTAAGAGATGGAAACTAGAAACTCCTAGAGTCTCTCCAAAACCGTACCTCCTACTACACACAGTTTTTACGCCCCAAACAGAGTCATTCACTCGCCAGCGACTCTCCATCCATTTCTTCCTCTCCTCTAGGAATGGCTCAGTGAAGCCAGACTAATAAATCATTAACAATGTCGCTCTTTCCCCTTGCTTTAGCGCTATCAGGCAGTCATCATTTGTGGAGGCTTGCTGAATCGCGCTGCACTCAACACCCCACCCACAAACTAACCCACTTCCGCACCTCATTTCAGGCTTTTCTAGGAGGACATAACAGGGCACCAAGAGAGATGAGCAACTGAGAATAAATGAGGGACGTCACATATTTCTCGCTTCAGTCTTAACTAAGAGATGAGTTTAACTGGATATCAGGAAGATATCGAGCACCGACAAGGTTTCATAGACACCAGGATGAATACAGACGTCACAGCGGGCATGTGCTGTGCCGCCAGTCCTAGGCAGCCAGACAGACTGACACAATTGGATTTTCATTCATTCAGCTCAAATTGAATTTAGCTGCTGGTGTGTTTGGCAAAACGGGGGGAAATGGTTCCTTCCAAAAGCATTTAGTGCCTGAGCAAACAGAGACTAACCAATTCGGCACTTCAATGCAAAATAGGTCACATTAACCCTTCTCTATACTCTGTGTAATTCAATTAGGTTATAAACCATTCAATTTATGTTTACAGTTGTAGTACCGTCAGAAATATTCGATAATAACAAACCCTAGTCTCTGGAAAATATGGAAAAAACATCTTAAAACAAGCGAAATGTACTATGCAACAAAAAAAGACATAAAAACGAAACATTTTATTTAATACATGTGTAATTTAATATTTTTTTAAAAGTTTGTTCAATGTATCAATACCATAATAGTATTTTAAATACACTCAAATAAAACTGGTTTACAAAGACATTAAGTGAAAAAAAGAAAAGATGTTAAACAATTTACTACTAGTAGAGCATCAGACATAAACAAATAAATTTCATTTTAACTGTCTGATATAGCAGCTACACATGACTAAACATCCATTTCCCACTACCATTTCAGCACTGGAAAATGGAAAACAGTACCGTTTGGTACTGAACTCAATACTTTTGATAACCCTAGTTTCTGGAATATGTGGAAAAACATCTTAAAACACAAGTGGAAAGTACTATGTAACAAAAAAATATGACATCAAAACAAAAACTAAGTTTAAAAAAAAATTAAGTGTAAACTAATATTTAAAAAAAAGTTTGTTCAATGTATCAATACCATAATAGTATTTCTAAACACACTCAAATAAATCTGGTTTGCAAGGAAACAAAGTAAAAAAAAGGAAAGAGATGAAATATCATTTACTACTAGTAGAGCATCAGATGTAAACAAAAATAAACTGTCTGATATAGTAACTATACTTGACTTCACATTCATTTCCCGCTACCATTTGAGCACTGGAAAATGAACTCGATTTGAGCACTGGAAAATTAACTATGTAACAAAAAATATGACATCAAAACGATTTTTAATTTTTGAATTAAGTGTAATTTAATATTGTTTTTTAAAGTTTGTTCAACGAATCAATACCATAATGATATTTTTAAACACACTAAAATAAAACTGGTTTGCAAGGACATGAAGTAAAAAAAAAAAAAAAAAAAAAAAAAAAAAGGAAAGAGGTTAAACATCATTTACTAGTAGTAGAGCACCAGATGTAAACAAAAATAAATTTCATATTAACTGTCTGATGAAGCAACTATACATGACTAAAGCTCCAAGAAAGCATTCATTTGAAAACCAGACTGATCTCAATAATCTCTGGGTTTTGTTCACAAACCCTGTGGGTTTCCAATGCTGTCCGTGCAGTTTTCAGACAGTGGGTTCTGTCTGCTTTGAGATCTGATCTATTAATCCTCAACACAGAGAGATGTTAGGATGAACAAGTGTTCATACAGATGAAATACCTATTCTAAAAGCTAGAGAAAAAAAAACTGTGCAGAAATGAGACAAATGCTTTAAAGACACAAGTCCAGCAGAGTATTCAGATCAGGCTTATAAATGATTCTCTTTGAATTACAGTTATGATGTGAAACAGGACAGCACCGAGGAGTCAAGGCCTGTCATTGGCAGGGGAAAGTTACTTGAAGTGAATGAATGAAAGGCAGCAAATCCTTTAGTGTCCAAATCACCTTTAATGGAGTGTTAACATCATGTCATAAGGTTAAATAAAATTCAGGTAAACAGTTATTGAATATGTGAATGGACGTTCAAGGCTCTTGCTGACAGACAGGTGAAGTCGTTGGTCTTCAAAGAGAATAGAGATCAAGTGAAAGAAAATGTTTCAGTCAAGCTGCATTTATTAGAAAATCCACAGCTAGAGCTAAAGAGCAAGTGGCTGCTGGACCCCAGATTGACACTGAAAGGGTTGGAAAAAAAACTGGGTCACAAATTAAAAATCTAATTAGAAACACTTCCAGTGACACTCACCTGTAATTCATTGTGGTTCACAAGTGTTGCAAAGCTGTTTATGCACACATTTATACACCAAACATGAGGTCATTTTAGGGGATTCGCTGAAAGCACAGATGCAATTATCAGAGCACTAGTTCTTGAGAACATCTTGTGAAACATGCTACTGCATCTGAATTAATTTAAACAGATGCTTACATTTGTCTACATTTAAAGCAGAGATGGCCAAAGGTTGCCAAGTGATGACCTCTGGTCTGGCTCATGCCTTTTCAAAAGAGAACACAAATTCCATAAAAACATTTTTTGCTTAAAATCTGACAAAGTCTCAGCTTAAAGAGGCAGTATGTCCGAATTTTCATGTATTTCATGTTACTTTTTTTTTTTTTAATTTATTTAAATGTTTTATGACTTGACTTGATGTTTTATAGTCAAAATATTCTTACAGAAGTCACAAATTGGTTTCTCTTCCCCTTTCAATAAAAATGAGATGAGTGGGTAAGACACGGGAAGTAGAGGATTGAAACATGCTTCTTTATATAAAGACATCAATTTTAAATCAGTAACCCATAAGTAATAGAACAAATTTTTTTCTGCCCGTCATTCCCGGTTTGAGTTGTGTTTTGGCCACAAGATGTCAGTGCCAAACTGGCCCACTTTGTTTCACAGCCAAAAAAAAGAAATGGATTGATGGAATAACAGCACATGAAGGCAGCAAAAGATGTGGTGCATTGGGATGCTTGTGTAAAAAAAAAATAATGGATATAAGCTGTACCTTAAATGAGTAAAAACATTATCAACCATAACTTTTGCAAAAAAGTGCAGATACTGCAAGTTAATGCGTGTTAGACTAAAGGCCAACTTATACTTATGTATTCAAGGCTGGTGGTTTGAGTGTTTAACAAGTGTCAAGTCCCACAAAGGAGCTCCAGATGGATACTTTTATTTTACGTTTACTTTGATTAAGTTGTTCAATAAGTTTGAGTTTGAGCTCCTTCTATAACAGCATCGATTGCATTTATGGCAAAAACCCAAAACACAGGCAAAGAAACTCGAAACACTGCAACATAGAAACCTCACTGCTTGCTGGCATTTCAGAAGTGCCAGAGCAGCACAGCGAGCGTGGAAGTATAAATGCTCACATCTCCATCAGCTACATGCAAGATGTGCAGTGAGGTACGACTATCACTCAAGAAGTATAAATCAGGCTTTATAGGTGCTGTACGAAAGTTTTTGACTCTTCTAAAGCATAAGAATACCATAATATGTTTGCAGATATTTAAGAAACATGCCAAGTGAACATTCTTGTTCATATGAAAAATAATGCTGAAGTCAGATATTCTGCTTTAAAATTGTCTGTTATGTGCTGGAACGCGGTCTTTGTTTTGGTTCTCTTAACCCGTCCGCTACCACTTAAGCCAATTATATTTCAGCAGCCTGGGTTGCCTTGTTGGAAAACAGTGCATTTCATTCATTCATTCATTCAGAAAGGTTCTCAAAGCATGCGCCCGTGACCGAAATGCGACCTCCAGTGGACAGTAGCAGAATCCGAGATGCAGATTCAGAGTTTCACATGTGGTTATTAATTAGCAAATAATATAAATATTACGAACGTAAACATTAGGTGAGCAGGTTACATTTTAACAGCGTGTCATAACACGCTACGTGACGAGATTTGCAGTGATAAGCAATTTGGCTGTTTGCACCAGACGAAACACGACGAAGCACAGAATATGCACTTACTCACGAAATGGTAAGGTTTATAATCTAATTAATACATATTAAACCCCTTTAACATTAATGTAGATGCTGAATCACTGATACAGTACGTGTTGGTTTGCATTATTTCACACTTCTCAAGTTCAATTTCAAACGGTTAATTTTATTTTCAAGATCTGAGGTGAACTATCTGCTGCTGCATTCCGTAGTGTGGCAATAAATGTCACGTAAAATAGCATTCAAACTCACATTGTTAGCATTTAACACTGTATAAAGCACATGTGGTGTACCTGAGGTGATCATTGTCAGTTTTTCCTGTTGTTCACCTGTAAGAAATAGATGCCATTTATAATATATCAATTCGAGGTGTTGGCTAGGACAAAAACTCCTTTTAATATGGAAAATATTCCTTCGCTTTTATTTAGAACACAGTTTAAATCAGCCTTTAGGTTCGAGACTCGCTCCTGTTGGTCATCTGGCAACCTGCGCTTGCATTTGTTTTGATCCAGGAATGCAATACCTGGTTCAACCACTGGGTGTCAAACTTACATACTGCACCTTTAAAGATACAATGTCATGCTTATGACTATTCTTATAACTGCAAAAGTCAAGCACATCTTGTCAGTAAATTTCTTCAGGTGTAACGTTGGCAGCATTTACTACAAAGAGCTTTAGTTCACTGAGAAGTTACACAAACAGCTGTCAATATCACAGAATGATTATCTGTCTATTTGAATATCGCATGATAATATTGCATGCAATATTTTGCGTAGCTTGTCAGTGAACTATTGCAGTGTAATATATGCTGCTCCATCTTGACACACATGCAGGAGATTTACTGCAGATTAAACATCCGACTTTCCTGACAAATGCACATAAAAATTGCATGCAATATATCAGCTCTACTATTAATTTAGATTTATAACAAAATGTATTGTGTAATCATTCGTATTTTAAATAATATCAAAATAGGTCAGGATAATCAGAAATCAGATTATTGTAAGACAGTCAGAAGAGTATTTTGTTTTTGCCACAGTAGCCAAACAGTTACAGGTGCTAAATTTCTGCTGTCGATTGGTTTGATAACAATAAAAGTACTGCATTGCACCAATTTTATAATCCTATTATGAACAATAACATCACTGCTTTATAAAACCTTACAGCTGCCCTATGCTATTTGTTCCCATTCTGTACAACTGGGCTACCTTCATTTAGCAAGCCATTGCATCTTAAACATGACAACAGCATGTGTGTCTGGGTTTTCCCCGAGTGTCCCATTTCACTATTATCCATGTTACCATGATACCTTTAAACCCTTTTACACTGATCAAAAGCTGACACCAGCAAAGTGTAGTAAGAATCAGCTCCGCATCAGTTAGCTCAAACAGCCACTAAAGTCCATTAATAACTGTTCACGTTGATGTCTCGGAGTCCTTCGCTTTTTTGAATGGCCTATTAAAAAGGCCGTTGGGATCTTGAAGACCTCGTGTGAAAAGCAGGATGCCCTAAGCATCTAAAATCCCTTCTTACTTTTCTCCCGTTACAGCCTTTGCGACCTCAGTCTGGGTTCCCATGATCAGTTAGCTGACCCGAGGTCCATTGAACCTTGCCCTCCCTGACCTTTCGTGCTCAATCCAACAGCAAGAATTTGGGTACAAGACTTCAACAGACCATTATTCAAATACTCATTCCTAACCTGACCGCATAAACAATCGGTCGCTCTCTCGGCTTAGTCCCATTCTATCCCTCCGTACAGTACCGCCATTCAAAATGTAAATAGTGTCCTGTGTAAGCCGCATGGCCACTGAATGTCCAATGAAAGCTTCTGCGCATAATAGGCGTGTAGGCACCAATTCAGCACGTCAATATCGGCTTCCCAGCAGTCTGCCTGAAACAGTGACCAGACCTCAACAAAACAACCCAACTCACCCTTGCACAAACTTGGATTTTCTATCTATGAACAAATGCAATGCTTATCGAAATGCTATACGAATGTAAAGCACACATTTGCTAGTGAACATTCTCATTGATTCTTTGTGCTTCTTGTGGAGCGTTACACCAGCAAGGGGTCTTGGAGGAGCCAGCTTGCTGCTCAGTGTGTGAGCAATGGATGTGACTGCACTGCAGCACAAGGGGAGGAATTTTATTAGCGTAACCCAATTAACTGCACCAGGTGACAGCCATGCCATTCTCAATAGAGCAATACATCCTCAAGGAGGCCGCATGAGGGAAGGACAACCAGAGTTTCACATTTTCAATGGAAAATACAAAAGGCGTTTGCCTTTATAACAGATGTACTACATACAGTCACATTATGGATGGTCAAAATAGACTGGCAGCACATTTGAACTTCCATAGGAACCACTGACATTTGCTTTTTGCTCACATAAAACAGATATAGCTGAGCTGTCATGTTTGCTGATCAACATTTATATGTGAAAAAGCCTCAATTTATTTGATTTTGACTTTAGAACTTTAAGTTATGAGAAAAAAAAAAACTTTACTCAAGAGTTTGTTTGTAATCGGAGCGTGAGTAAATGTCAATATCTCATTTTGGTTATGATGGATCTCTGGTGTTTTCCAAAATAAAAACTCTACAGTTTAATATTAACATGGCAGAAATGAAGCTTTAGTCATGTCCAAATCCTAGATATGTAGGACAAATTGTGCACAGATGAGTAATATTAACTGGTGAATTATGAGCAACAACAATAGAGAGGCTTGACTTTGCAAACAAATCAATTAAGTTATGGAAAAGCACAAAAAAAAAAAAAATCTTGTTAAATTTCTAAAGGAAGCTATATAAAGAGACGTTGACATAATACTTTGCCGATGATGTAATCTGCATTTAGAAATGTAATTAGTAAACTAACATAATTGTAACTATCCTTGTCAAAATACTTAATGGCGTGTCCTGACACACTTTTAAATTTCAACCCATTAAATACAACTACTCCCAGTTCAAGATTGGGAATGGGCCAAATTTTCACATCCTGAACAATACTTTAATATATGATTAAACTGACCCAAATTCAACAGCAGAAAAAGTCCCTTTCTACTGAGAATAATAGACAAGCCTATATGCAAATGTGGTACCAAACCTTCACTAAGCCCACCCCCTGAGTTCCCAGGCCTTGTTTTCAGGGGCCCTGAGAGGACAAAAAGAGTCCATACAGCCAAAGTCTTTTTATGTGTTACAGACACAGACTCGCCTGCAGTACCTCAGCTCGTTCACCTGAACGAGTGCAGTTCACTCTGTGCTGCAAAGAGCTGGATAATCTTGTAGTAAAACTGTAATTGCTTAAACGCTAATGCAATGAAACAATAAGGCTTCATTGTAATTACTCAATATGACATGCAAGAACAGCACAGGCCCAAAGTAAACCAGATGAGTCCATTTAAAGCAATATTTCAAAGCAACTATGGGCAAGTAGCACGTTTAATGTTTTCCAAATAACTAGTTGTAATCAGCTACTTTCAGAGAAGTTAAAAATCAATAAAACTACATTTTCTGAGATTTTAACAGAGGAGTGTGTTTCACACACAGCATAAAAGAAAGATTGGCAGTTTTTTTATTTTTGAATCTTCTGCATTTAAAATCTGCACTGTGTTGATGTTACAAGAAGTGATGTGAAAAACGACCACAGTTTTATGGGATGCATCAGTCTCTCTAAAACAATGAATAATAATTAGGGGTGTCAAAAAAAAAAAATTTCTTCAGCGCACGGTGATGCAGATGCGGACAATTCGGTATCGATTCAGTAATAGATCCTAACCGGTTATTACGTACTGACGTCATTTATCTCATTTGCGCTATATATTGCAGTAGCTTACTATGGCGAAGGAGGTGAATTTAATTAAAAACACTCAAACTACTTAAAAAATTGCAGAAACTGTGCACAATTCACTGTGTGTGCGTTTGCTGGACAGTCTTTCACTGACAGCAAAGTTACAGCAAAAGCCCCTATTTCACTGCTATGGAGAAAATGAAAGCTGTAAACTCCATTTCTGTCTTTCTTTCTCTCTCTCTGAGGACCTTTGACCTGTTGGCGTGAGGCAACTTTTCCTTTCCTCTCGGCTGTTACAGCGATACTTGTGGTTCCAGACAGTGTCTGCAGAGCAAGTTTTTTCCACCACGTCTATCATGGATCAGCTGTGATCGCCACTGCCGTTTATCAGTGTCACTCATCTGTGAACAGCACCAGAGCGTTAGAGCTAATCGCAGACTTTTCTGTTGAGCGTGTGGCCACTCATAGGCCTTTAAAAACTTGCTCGACAACGCTCAAAAAGCAAGCAGAATAATATTTATGTTTGTTTATTTGCTTTAAATGCTCATGTTGTTCTGTTCATGTACTTAAGTTTGGTTTGACTCATTCAAAAAGAGTGTTTTCTTTGAGCAGGTAAAATTAAAGGTACAGTTCATATATCTGACTGCTTGTATTAAAGGACAAAATTGTGTTACAAATATTTATATATAAAATGTATTTATAAATTATACATTTTAATACAAGAATTCTTGTGCTGTGAAGTAAAATATAAAATGGTGTAACATCGTCAATGCACCGAGATATTGAATTGAACCGAATCGATGGCATGATAATCATAACTGAACCGTGAGACCAGTGTAGGTTCACACCTCTAATAATAATAATAATGAATTAAATAACAAAAATGTGTTTTTGAAATTCTGAAAAATTGCCTACAATCGATAAAGCTTACAACCTCTAGACTGCAATCTCGTATGTTGACTGCGACACGCATGTCTGTCAATATTTTAAGGACAAAATAAAAAAATCTATTGTTTCATATTATGCTCTATTCTTTCATTTGTGGTGTCAAAAAACAGTTCACAATAATACTTTCATCATTTTTATGAGTACAATATTACGCACCATTATGGGATTGCAGACCTAAACATGAATAAAAGCATCTTGAAAAAGTTGTAATCTTGAGTACAATTTTAACATTTTCCATTTTATTTAGCAACATTTTATTTTTATGTAGGACCTGCAATTATTTTTTGAAAAGTGTTTATTTTATTCATATTTATTTTATATTTCAAAATTTTTAATCAAACATTTGCCTTGAAGTTCTAAAAGCGAGAAATATGATCACATGTGTTTAGTAGATTTCTGAGCATATTCATTAAAATGTAAAAAGAAATAATCCTTTACATGTGGGGTCAATATATATAAACTATAGATTGAATTTACAGAAATAGTGCTATATCATGAAATATATCAAACACAGGGTTTCATAATCCAGGGTAAATCTGGTGCCAAGCTGAAGCATGCTTCTAAATTACAAAAATTAAATGCTTCTTTATTCAGAAATTAAAAAAATAAAAATAAAAAATGATGATAACGTTAAGTGTAATGTGAAAGTCATATTCTAGTAACAAAAATAATAACAATAATATTAAAAATCTAATTCTGAAAATTACTACCACTATCGTATAAAGTAAAATCCTCAATTTGGCTGACAAAACATGTTTTTAACCACTGAAATTTTATTTCTTTTCTTTTTTTTACATTTTATTATTTTGCTATTGATAGGCTACTCATCACAACTAATCAGCTTTTTTGGAAAGGGTCTTTAAAAAGAGTATAAATGAATGTTTCCAATGCGTTTAAAAAGATTTTTTTCCAATGTGCTGCCACTGAGGTCATATTTCATTTGACTGGCTCAGAGCCACAAACATGGCTGACTCCTAATCAAGGATATCAATGAGTACTTAATGTCATAGCAATTAATGGGAATGTCAATGGACCGTTTTCTCTAAATATTACTCTAAATAGACTTTAATACAGTCTGGCACCAGATGGTGAACAGGAGTTTCATAATACACCATTCACACTGTTATGCAACAGTCCTTACTGTGGTTATGCCAAAGACATCCCCGGCTTTAGTCAGAAGTATTCACACAGAACCAAATCAATCTTTCAAAATTACGGGTAGACTACATGATCCCATATAACAACATTAACGTATTTGAGTTAACGAAAACATTTAGACATGAGGAGGTCATAAAACTGAACAATCACCATTAGGTTGCATCGAAAATCATCTGAAATAAGTAACCAGTTCTTAAATGGTTGCCATAAGCCTGAGGGTCGTGACGAATATGAGAAAACTCGAAGATATGACTAGCTTTATGATAATTTTACGAATTATGATCGCGTGGATCATTGTCAAAAATGGCGACCAGTGGTGAGCACGAGGAAATAAAATAACTCGAAATCTACCAAACGTACAGGACGCGCAGTGCAGAACATTTAAATAACGTTTCTGTCAACCTACTTTCGAATTATTAGCCTATGTACACAGTTTAGAGTCCAAAATGTTTGGCCTACTGATGTTCTGTTTTAATGCGACATAAAACATCCTGCGTTTACATCCAAACCAAATCAAAGCCTTCAGTAAATCGCGGTATTCTTCAAAAACAATTAGATATTTGATTTTACAGTTGTATTGTTTCAGAATTACCTGTCATTTATTAATCACAATGCCCTTTCACGTGCTAGCCTGTTTGATAGACGATGCAGCAGATTGCTCCACTCACCTGCATGGAATCGGCGCTTATAATTTCCCCATTAAGTCTTTTCCCGACCTCGATAGCCAGTTTAGATTTGCCAGTTCCAGTGGCTCCTAAAATCACCACTAAAGACGGCCTGATGCCTTTCTGAAGTACACGCGTGGCGGCCGCCATGACAGCAAGCTCTCAAGTCTCTGGCACGATCTACGCATGCGCGTTGACGACGCTGTGGAGGAGGGAAGTGTTTCCAAGCAACTAAAACTGTTTCCATAGGGACGAGATTGAAGGATTCAATTATAGCAGGTACGGCAAGGCGAGGGTCTTTCATTCAGAAATAGGACAAAGTTCATACAATCATACAAAAAGTATTAGGAAAACAGAAGACGTAATATATATTAGGACAATGAAATAGCACTGCTTGATACAAATGGAAGAATCAAGTACATTTATTAATAAAACGTATTCATCGCTGTGAATAGTTGATACTAATACATTATTACAAACAAATTAGCAATAATAATGAATTATTACAATAATACTAACGTTATAGAACTGTTAGCCATATAGCATAGCATTTCTTTTATTGTTCGTTAGCAGAAAACTGCAGGAACTTCTTTTAAAAGCTTCTCTTATGTGAACAACAGATTCAATTACAACACTTGCAGAGATGGAGTTTGTGTGAAGCAATGTTTACCATGAAAGGAAAACAAATGAGCTGCTCATGTGAAAGGTAACCGTGCTTCATCACGTTACATATTTATATAAGGGCATGTATGTTTACACAACAGTGATGTACTTTAAACAAGGAATTTTTATTTATTTATTATTACTTTGTGCTTTTCATAACTTTTATGTATAGATAACAAAGTTGTTATCCTATTCACATGAATCAGCAAAAAATATTAAAACACTGTATTACTCATGCTAGGCCGTATCATGTAAAAGAAAAGTGTAGTCTGCTATTGTTGTTTTGGCTGTGAAGAATCCAAGTCAAGTCAAGTCAAGTTGGCCTTTATTGTCATTTCAACAATATACAGTGCAGTACACAGTGAAACGAAACAATGTTCCTGCAGGACCAAGGTGCTACATCAAACAACATAAATTGACAACATAATACAGGACTACACACTACTATAAAAAATGTGAAGAATTAAATCAAATGAGATAAGACAAACTAAAATAAAAATAGTAATAAGAGCGCAAAGTGCAGTGCACATTGAAGGCGCATTCATGAAGTGCACACTCATGCACACTGAAGTGCACATTCATGCACATTGAAGGCGATCAGGGCCAAAAGTCTCTTAAATATGCAGAGACCTTCATGAAAAAAACAAACGTCTGATGAATGTTTGTCACATACATACATTTAGTATCAAATACAGCCATTTTATTGGCTGTTGTGGTTGCTAATGCAAGGCAAGTTTATTTATATAGCACATTTCATACACAATGGTAATTCAAAGTGCTTTACAAAAACAAGAATAAAAGGAACAAGTATAAGAAATAAAAACAACAACGAATAAAAATGATTAAAAACAGATTAAAATGTGTTAAAACAGGTTTTAAAGGAATGAAAAAGAAGAGAAAGGCATAATAGTGCGATCTTTGAATGCTTTCAAAGGGTAAACTGTGTGTTTCGTGTAAAAGAATTGGCTCATATCACCCTCCATACATGCATGGCTAATAATAATAATACATTTTATTTATAATGCGCTTTTCTAAAACCCAAAGCGCTACAACATATAGAGTCATGATTTAAAATAAATGCATCTATTTATAGCATATTAATTACTCCAACCTGTATCATTACAAAATATATAATTATTGATTCTCCCTAATTTAATTTTTTTGTCCTTTAGATTTTCCTTTCAAAATGTATGTTTAGCTCAGAATATTCTCAATATAAATTGGCCATGCAATATCTTCTAAATTAATTTTTGAGATGTATAAAATAATAATAATAATAATTTTTAACAAGTAATTTAGGTCAGAAGTAATATAAAATAAGTAATCTAGTTTACTTTACTGACAACAATTTTCACAATGTAAGTTGTAATTACAGTCACAACCCACAGTTTTATATTTTTAAAATAATTTTATTAATTAGAATTAATAAAAAAAACTGGAAAGTAACACTATTTCGTGTATATTCATCAGTGTTGAAGTTAACTTAGTGGGTTCATTTTAGATCATTTGAGCTCTAATAATACAGTGATGGTATAATAGTGTACTCTGGTTTTATTAAAACAAACAGCTTTGAGTTTTCACTCTTGTCTGATAAGTTAGTGCAGTTTTAAATCATTTAACGTGCAGCTTTGACAACACTGTTGACTTCAGCAGGTTGACCTGTGCACCTTCCGGAAGAACGCGGGTATGAATAGCTCTCTACCGTCTCTATGGCAACAGAGTGTTCTGCACCAAGGAAAAGAGAGATGCTCGTTGCCATGGCAAAGAAGGGCACTACGACGTGTCAACTAAAAACGGCTTGCGCTAATGAAATGATCAAATCCAGTTCACACACTCTTACAGGTGTTGGAGGAAAATAGCTCTTATTCCACACACTGTAAAACCTATTTTCTGGCAAAAGTCAAAGCTAAAGTTATTTCAAAAAGCAATCCCTGCCCACCAAATATTTTAAGACAAGCTTAAAGTGATAGTTCAGCCAAATATCATTATTTTCTCAGCTTGAATTGACTTTCTTCAATATTCAATATGTCAACATTCACTTTCATTGCATCTTTTTCTTAAAGTGAGAGTCAGTGAGGTATCTCATGTTGTGTTCCATGTAGATGTTTGGAACAACATTCAGGAGAGAAAATAATGAGGGAATCTTTATTTATGGCAACAGCTTTATTTATGGTAACAATAATAAGATATACAGGTATAAAATAAAAATTAACACCACAATTTCTTTGAATTGACTGGATTTACAAGGTATATGTTTGAGTAAAGGGGCAGCGCGGTGGTGCATTGGTTAGCACTATCACCTCACAGCAAGAAGGTCGCTGGTTCGAGTCCCGGCTGGGCCAGGAGGTGTTTCTATGTGGAGTTTGCATGTTCTCCCCGTGTTTTCTCCAGGTGCTCCGGTTTCCCCCACAGTCCAAAGACATGCGCTATAAGTGAATTGGGTAAACAAAATTGGCCGTAGTGTATGAGTGTGAATCTAAGAGTGTATGGGTGTTTACCAGGGTTGCGGCTGGAAGGGCATCTGCTGCGTAACACATATGCCGGAATAGTTGGTGGTTCATTCCGCTGTGGCAACCCCTGATAAATAAGGGACTAAGCCAAGGGAAAATGAATGTTTGAGTAAAATGTTAATATTTGTTTTATCCTATAAAGGTCTGATAATATTTCTACCACCTTTAAAAAAAACTATTGTCATTTAGAGCTTTTTTGACAGAAAACCGACAGTTGGTCAGCAACATACATAACATTCAGTTTATTAAAAGCACAGCGATACCTATAGTTATAGTTGTGAACCTACATAAATGGTGTAAATTTTGTAATTTTGTTTTTTTAACTTTTTTGGCTTCAGGATCACTGGTGAACGCAACCACATATGAAAGCATTGTGTTGTGCATTTAAAAACGGCAAGGGAAGACAAACAAGTGGAAATGATTTGAACTGAATTTATTTATTGTTTAGCCAAATGTGAGTTTATGTATAGGCTTATGAGGTACAGAACACAAAGTGCTTAGACAATGCTGCTGCCATTCTTCTCCCAGTATGACACCTGACAACATGGGATGAACGTGAAAAAACAAAATAATAAACAAAACAAAAACAGTGGGTTACTGGCGGCATATGTACCCTGCTATCAGATACTTTTTATGGACCATTTTTATGGCCATACAGTTTGTACAAGCAGACGTCACCTCAATCAATTATTGGTGATTGCTGTGAAACATGGCCTTTATTTATTTTATTTGTTTCTACAAAATGACAGTGCATAAACGTCAAATTATAAAGTCATAAGTAAGCATACGCCACCAGTACAACCATATTAAATAGAACCAAAACAATGATACAATCAATTCTGTAAGAAAATATAATTAGTACAAAAATTCTTTCAGCATTTTTTTTCTGCCACAAGAGCTATAGCAAGCCAAAGCAACTTCAGAACACAAGGTAATAGGCAGTGAAAACAGCATAAAGTGGCTAGTGATGAAAATGAAATGATAGTGTTAAACTTTTTGATATATTTTTTTTTAAACTTTTTTTAACAAAAATAGAAACTTTGAGATACTTTAGGGAAGGCAGGTGGGCCAACCGAGTTTTCGGACAAATGACAGAAAAATAGAAAATAAAGTCTATTAACAGTGCTGATTTTCATATTCAAAACACAGAAGCATGTATTTTTTTTACACAATGTCCTGTACATTACTGTTATTATATACATATGTCCAAAGAATATGCCACAGTTTATATACACTGCAAGGCTGTGCTGGACACGGTCCTGAATGTTCAAGATAAGAATAATATACAAGAACAATGAAAACAGAGAGAGAGAGAAAAAAACAAAACATGGAACTTAATGCAACAAAGTAACAGTGATGCAACTTCCTGTCTGTTAAACTTACTGTCATCATGTGGCAATGGGGGCACACAGCTCTCCATAAATTTAGGTTTATTTGGGTAACAAAGCACTATTAATGGAGAATTTAAATATTTAACCACACAAATTCAAGATTCTGCCACCAAAAAACCTTGACGGTTTAGAAGATCAATTACACATGCATATAAATTGCTACATTTCAAATTATGCCTAATTTGGCATGCTAAATTTAATGAAATAATACTTCCCCGCCCAAGTACTTTAGCATAAATGCACAAATTTACACACATTCAGGATTTAAATCTTTGAATTACAAATGAAAACGACCTCTTTGGAAAAAAAAAAAAGTGTTTGAAACTTGGTAGTGTCCACTTGAGAACGCCAGTACCTCAGCTTCCATAAGTACGTCTTTCTCCCCCGACAACTGCGAAAGGCAAATGTGCAAAGAACGAAAACTGAAGAACTAATCTCAAAATATAGTCTATTCCGTTAAATATCCCCATGTTTTCAAAAACAAACCAAAAAACAAAACAAAAAAATGCAGCTCTACACAGTTCCTATTGAAAACCTAGACGGACTAATCAAGATTAGATTTATGCACGTTTCAGTTCCGCGAGTCTCCGTAGTAACTGCTGTTGCTTGCTTTTCAGCTGCTTCTTCTCCTGGGCCTTTTGTTTGTCGCTGACATGCAGTGTACGAAGATATTCTGTTGCCTTAGTCAAGATCACAACTTTGGGCGTCTTTGGACAATCAACCAGGCCTGGGATCTCATCCCGTAGGGCCAAAAAGCGCGAGCGTAGGTCATTGCGTCTTTTGCGCTCCAAGAAGTTGTGCGTCTTTCTCTTGTCTGTGTCCTCACAGTCCGAACTCTGCGGGCTGGATGGTTGTGATTTGAGGTGGTAGGATGTATGTGTTGGGGAAGCAGAGACAGTCTGAGACGGGGCAGGGACTAAGGGGGAAGGTAATGGACTTTTTCGTTCTGGGGTTTGAGGTGTGGAAGCCAGACCAGTTTCTTGCCGGATCTTTTTGCTGGGCGGCTCTTCTTCAGGATAACTGTCAGGAGAGCGGGCGGCATAGTTGTGCTGTTGCTGGTGAATGGAGATGTGGAAACGCTTCATGCAGGGGTCGTGTGGATCTGCTCGAACGGTGATGGTCACTGGCTTGCGGACGTTCACCAAACGGGACTTGCTCTGCTTATGTTCCACCGTCACCACATCAATCTCTTCATCATCTGCAAGGACAGAAAGACAATTATAGATTGACTGTAGCTAGATGATGTGCAACACCAATTATGTTATAGTTATGCACGGTTTACACCTGGTATGATGATGCGTTTTGGTTGATCTGACCACAAGAGTACATGAAGTAGACTAATGTCCACTTTCAAACACTTTCCTGACTTTCTTCAGTGGAAGGTCTGTGTATGAGCTTTTACAGATTATTCAATCTTATATTGCAAAATAAGTCATTTAGATATGAACGTGAAAGAAAAAAAACATCTCACAGCCAAAAAACGTCACCAAACACAGTGAGTTTGTATTAGGCCTGGAAACATTGCGTCTGTCATGTTTTCCATCTTCGAATCAAATTTACAATAGTGAGGCTAGTGAGTTCAACATGCGCAGTATTGTTCAACATTGAAAAATTAGATAAGACAAAAGGAGATGGTTTTCTCAGAACAAAGGCTGTTTAAAAGCATTACACTGTGTGATCATTTACTATGAAACCAATCATATTGAATGTGTTCTTGACTGCCTCTGGGAGTGGTCGAAAGTAGACAGCTTTGAAATGTTTCAGACCCTGTTTAAACCTGTATTTAGCATTGAGAATTTGTGATCGGATCCACAAGAATGTATCATAATGCGAGATATAAACAGGGCTTTGCATGGGCCCCAAAACTATGAATTGAAATTACTTTTCCATTTATTTCCTTAATCTCAACAAGAGGAAAGTAAATGATGCTTTGATCTGGCACAATGAACTTTGAGTCACCTCTGATCTGTATTTTGATAAGAAAAGCATCTGTTCATAGTTCCCCCTTCTCTGATTTCACTACTTACTTCCAGCACAGAGCACAAAGCCAAATAATGCTCACAAAATCAGATATTCACCATTAAAAAAATAAATAATAATAAATAAATAAAGAGGCGACGCGGTGGCGCAGTGGGTAGCACGTTCGCCTCACAGCAAGAAGGTCGCTGGTTCGAGCCTCGGCTGGGTCAGTTGGCATTTCTGTGTGGAGTTTGCATGTTCTCCCCGTGTTCGCGTGGGTTTCCTCCGGGTGCTCCGGTTTCCCCCACAAGTCCAAAGACATGCGGTATAGGTGAATTGGGTAAGCTAAAATTGTCCGTAGTGTATGTGTGAATGAGTGTGTATGAATGTTTCCCAGTGATGGGTTGCAGCTGGAAGGGCATCCGCTGCGTAAAACATATGCTGGATAAGTTGGCGGTTCATCCCGCTGTGGCGACCCCAGATTAATAAAGGGACTAAGCCGAAAAGAAAATGAATGAATGAATGAAATAAATAAAGATATTCTGTGAATGAGATCAAGTGTTGATTTGCACACTAGTGACCACAGTATGACTGCACAAACAAAAACTGATTAAACATTCTTCTAGTAAGGCATACAAGTTTGGGACTTCTTTATAATGACAGTTTTAATTCCGGCTTTTATGAATGTGTCATTAAAATGAACTTATACAAATAACCACTATAGCTCTACTATGGCAGCTTCGGATTCTGACTGTTCATTCATGGACAATTAAGTGGCTATGAACGCTTTAGGATTCAAGCACCCTTATTATTGTTTTTTCCTTCTTTTCTTTTTTTACTGCTGATCACGCACTACTAGTAGGCACCACCCCCAAGTAAAACAATTTCTCCTTTTGTTTTAGTTGGGGAACGTGGAAGCTCAGCACATTACTGCATTCCATACATATTAAAGATGAAATGCCAAACTAAATCCCATGGCACCAATGAAACCGTTCTATTCAGGCATGGCAGATTTGGACACGAATGAATAGCAACAGCATTACATCAGGATCAGTCAGGTGTTTAAACGAGACGACAACACAGCAACAAATTCAAATACAAATACATAATTTACTTGCTTGAGTTTCTTCTGTTGAACCCAAAACAATACATTTTGAAATATGTTGGAAACCACCATTGACTTGCATAGTTAGTATTTGTTTTTCCTACTATAAAAGTCAATGGTTATATGTTTTCAGCTTTCTCATAAGTATCAATTGAGCAAATGTTTATTTTTGGGGGGGGGGGGGGGGGGGGGGGGGGG
>CAIGQV010016734.1:6990208-7001329 GCA_903798115.1 Danio jaintianensis
ACACACACACACACACACACACACACGCACACACACACACTTGTACAGCTATGTTCATGGCACTTAGAGGGGTGTCCAAACTCAGTCCTGGAGGGCCGGTGTCCTGCAGATTTTAGCTCCAACTTGCCTCAACACACCTGCAAGGATGTTTCTAGAAAGCCTAGTAAGAGCTTGATTAGCTAGCCTAAGTGTGTCTGATTGGGGTTGGAACTAAATTTTGCAGGACACCGGCCCTCCAGGACCGAGTTTGGACACCCCTGCTATAAACCTAACGATTTGTATACTGTACAGACTGTATTCTATCCCCTGCCCCTAAACCCAACCCTCAAAATACTTTATTCTGTGTAATTTAAGAGCCATTTTCCTCTTGGGGAACAAAAAAATTACCCACAAGGTCAAAATTTACTGGTATTGCTATACTTGTGGGGACATTTGGTCTCCACAACATAAGAAATACAAGGTACAGACACACACACATACGCGTGAATATATGATGATCGTGGCATGTCGTCTAACTATATGAAGACATATACATTTGAACTTCATCTTATGTGGGAACAATTATGTCATGTCATATAATGACAGAAACTCAAGCGTCTTCCCAACAAAATTAGGGTTTAGTCTAAATACAGAAACTCTGGCATAAATATATTCCTATTGTTCAGTGGAATGCACTTCTCAAATTACTAATCATAACCTAAATAATGACACAGTAAAATCTCTATTTTACAGTATAATTACACATTGCTCCTCCCGTGTTTGAATTCTGAGTAAAACCTTTTTTTTGTCAAACAGTTAATACTTGAATAATGTTTCCTGATTATTTGGACTTTTTTAAAATACTACACTTTATTTGAACTACTAAAATGGAGTCCATAAAAACTAAAAACATCTAAAAGGACCCTAGATTAACCATCTTAATGCACATCATCTTAACTTACTCGAGTTATTCTCAAACGCCTGTGCAAAAGTCGGTCATGAAAATTACCTTCCAGAACTGTTTCACAAGACCGTGTTCTCAAACATCAGGCATCAACACAAGTCAACATGACAGAGTTTGTTATTGTGTGTCATCAGCATGTTCTGGGCCGCAGGTTATTTTTATTATAGGGGAAAAAAAGAGCTACAGTGATTGGCAGCAACTTCCATTTTTTATTACTCTTAATTTGTGCCAGTTTCCTAGTAAGTAATAATTTGTTCTCATGAACACATGGGATGGAAATGATGCTTTATTCCATCACAATCTCAATACTGTTTTTCAGAATTATTGTATATTTCGGCATTGACTTTCTGTACAATTCTATGTCTTCCTTTTCATACGATCTGCTTATGCCTCAATGACAGTTTTCTCTTTTTTTGAAAATCATAAGCCTCTAAATAACCAAAACTAAAAACATTTTCCAATGATATTCTTTTTTAAAATTCATTCATTCATTTTCCTTCGGCTTAGTACCTTTATTCATCAGGGGTCGCCACAGCGGAATGAACCAGCATATCCAGCATATGTTTTTTACGCAGCGGATGCCCTTCCAGCTGCAACCCAGTACTGGGAAACACCCACTCTTACATTCACACACATACACTACGGCCAATTTATGTTATTCAATTCACCTATAGCGCATGTCTTTGGACTGTGGGGGAAACTGGAGCACCTGGAGGAAACCCACGCGAACACAGGGAGAACATGCAAACTCCACAGAAACACCAACTGGCCCAGCCGGGGCTCGAACCAGTGACCTTCTTGCTGTGAGGCAACAGTGCTAACCACCGAGCCACCGCGCCACCCCTTTTTTTAAATGCATTTTTAGATATTTTTCTCTTTTTTACGTTTATGTTGAACTGCAGATTTCTGAAAGTCATTGCTGATACTAAATCAGCATCTGAAAACAAACTCACATTGATGGAAAATTCAGTTTCATGTCATTGATGTAGCATCTGTATGTAAATCACAAACTTGCCACCAGTCTTGCTTTTGTATTTGTGGCTTTGAATATGTGATTTTAGGACTGAAGTTAGAGAATGAAATTCAAATCAAACCCTGCGCTTCTCATGAATATATAATCAGCCTGACAAGAGGGTGTGGAGGTTTTTGTCCAGCAGCCGCTATTGACCAGCGGGGCTGAATGTGAGTGGGAGGGTCACGTGGCCCCTTTGATTGATAGATGCTCATTAATTGGAAAGGGTGTGGGATTTTTTACCGCATTCTTCCCAGACTCAGCCTTGGGAGAAAGCCGACTGTCAGCTCTGTTCTGGGTACGGCGTGTACTTGTTGCAAACTGCACCTTGGCAGCAGAAATTGGGTGAGAGAGAGACTGAAAAAGAACGAGAGAGAGATAGATGAAGAGAGAGAGAGAGAGAGAGAGAGAGAGAGAGAGAGAGAGGTGGTGCATTTCACAACAACAGCCACAGAGCGAAAAGATTTCATAACTGCTATCTGACAGTGAGAGAAATGCAAATGCTTCTAAATAAACAAAGTGAGCAGCAGTTATTTGACCGTTTAGATATACTTCCACTGAAATGCCTATTTGCATATGAGTAAGAAATGCAGAGATAGTATAAAGCTGCACTACATCATTCTGCTTGATACGTTAGTATGTTTGTCTGAGAAAGCCTAGAACATACTGATCTACTATTTGAGCTTCTTCATCTTAGAAATTTGAGACAAAATTTCTTACATAGATATCTCCTACAAGAAGTTTTTAAGCTACAGCCGACTTTTTATGCTATTTAACTGATCACACAAGTGGTCTTCATAAAACAAGTGATCTCAAAATCTTATAGACTTGCATCGATCAATTCACGTTAGCAAGATTTTGCTAGCAACATGCTAATTCATGCTAGCATTGTGATAAACGTGGTACAAATGTGTTAATTCATATGCTAAAATATGCTAAATATATGCTAGCAATGGTAAAAACTAAAGAATTATTCTAAAAAATGATTAGTAAGGTATAACGTACATCTAGGAGGTTGTTATCGCAAGAAAAAGTACAACAGGCTTAAGCATAAAGCTGGCAGAAACAAAAGCGACAGAATGGAGCATATACTTGCTATTATTCTATAGTCTTTGGTATTATTAGGTCACAATATAGTGCCAAACAGTCAAAAACAGCTGCGACAGAGAAGCATATATGGATGTGAACATATCTGACGATGATATCAAGTACCCGGATGAGCCTGTGTTATTAAATTCAGCGGTTGTTATCTGGGAATATTATACCTTGCAACGTTGTGACTGACCCATCACAATCAAGTCTTCCAGAGAGCCGTGAAATAGTTCAAGCTATCAACATGTTAAATATTTTAACAATGTTTTAATTTATGGTTTCAACCTTCTTGTGGTAACTATGTAAGCAATATGCTAATCTAAGCTAACTAAAGCATAACGTGTTAGAAAAAGGTTTACAAATAGCTAATTCATAGTAGCAATATGCCAATTTATGTTAGAAACATAATGATTTGAGATACAAAGACATACTAAGAGCATTCTAATTATTGCTAACAATGTTAACCACATACTCTTAAAACAAGCTAACATATCAACATTAAAGAAAACATGATTTTAAAACTTTTTTAGACTAGTTCTAACTTGCAGACAAGGCCCATCTATGTTTATCTACAAACTTTACTATCTAGTAACGCAATTCAAATTTGCATGGGAATGCACCTGAGGCCATTAAACTAACATACATAGTGGCATGGATTCTTCAGTGACAAATAAGTATAGTATGCTGCAGTGAATTTGTTATGGATGTCTTTTTAAAATTCAGTTGATATAACATTTGCATTATGTGCCAGTTACCGTTATGTGAAAACTTCTTCTTTTCACCTTTTTAAAAAGCAAAAGAGGAAGCATCGAATTCATAACTTCAGTTTTAACTTTTTTTTGTTTGTGTACACTGCTGGAACCAAGGATAGTAAAACCTGACGTCATTGTGAGGACCAGTAATATATTAATATATTAAAATGACCTTGGGCAGCACAGTTGCTAAGTGGTTAGTACTGTCGCCTCACAGCAAGAAGGTTGCTGGTTCGAGTCCCGGCTGGACCAGGAGGCGTTTCTGTGTGGCATTTGTATGTTCTGCCCATGTTCGTCTGGGTTTCCTCCAGGTGCTCCAATTTCCCCCACTGTCCAAAGACATGCGGTATAGGTGAATTGGGTAGACAAAAATTGGCCCTAGTGTATGAGTGTGTATGAATGCAACATTGTATAGGTGTTTCCCAGTACTGGGTTGTGGCTGGAAGAGCCTACGCTGCATGAAACATATGCCGAAATAGTTGGCGGTTCATTCCACTGTGGCGACCCCTGATAAATAAGGGACTAAGCCGAAGGAAAATGAATGAATGAATAAAATGACCTTAGCGGACCTATGTGAAAATTCAGAAATTATTGTATTTAACGACACAAGTGGCCATTATGTGAATTGCAGCCAAAAACTTGTGCACCAAAAATGTAATTCAATGGCCTGATTTGCTTACTACAAACTTTTTTCATTCTTCTATTAATTTCATTCTTTGATTATTAGTAAAATGTCTGCTTTATCTAAATATATGTTCATACACTTTTTTACCAATATACTCCTAATAAATATCCAGAAGCCATCCACGCTGTGACATTTATGAATATATAAATGCTGTAAAGGTTTTGCCAGCATCATGGCGACAGATGAGGTCATTAATATGAAAGTATATTTTGAGACTTGTGAAGTCAGAAATGTTTTTTTTATGTTACATTCTGTTTACACAGAAACAATAAAACATAGTAATACATAAAATGTATTGCATGTAGCTAATTTTTGTTTTAATTATTATTTAAATTGTTATGCAGAAAGAAATCTTTTTTAAAGAACTAAAAGATACTAGCTTAGCATTAAAAATATATAAATATAAGTAAGTTCATGGAAATTGTCCATAAACTTGTATGTGTGACATTTTTTGTGTGTGAAGAAACTAATTTAAAGAATGAATGCATAAATAAGTGACTACCAAAAAAGAAAATGTGTTAACATAAATACTTAATAATGGACGCCTGTGCAGCAAATGTTCAATGAGTTGCACATCGACCATTGTAAGTTCACCTCTGTCAACACATATTTTGTCCTTACTGTATATGTTGTGAACTAGATATTATTTTTCAGTGCATTATTAATTTGTATAATACAATTTTACTTAATTCAGAGCTTTACTTTATCCAGCCTTTTCTTGTATTTGCCTTTAGGCATAAATGTTTTTCTTTTGTTTTCTTTTTGTGTTTCAAATCAGCATTCAATAAGATTCTCCATCTGCATTTCAATACAGCCTGCAGACTTTGGGGGAGACTGAATTCTGCCGTTGTGCATGTTCATGTCTGTTTGTACTGGTTTTATGGAGAACTGATTGTGCATATGTACATTTAGCAGTACAGTAGGGAGTGATTCCAAATCCATCTCCTCCATATCCAGGGTCAGACTGGCTCGCTCTCTTATCCTCACCCACTCACTGAGATCTTCTGCTGGCTCTGCAGTCTTGGTCTTTACAGTCTGCCAGACAGTTGCCCACCCACCTGCTTACACATACGGATTTACATGTACAAATTAAGCGCTCCAACATACTCACAGCTTATTAGAGGCACACCGTATAATTTGCCTGCGAAATCACTGTTTTGATTTTGAAAGGGGTAGTTCAGCCAAAAAATGAGTGTTTTAATTTTATTTACTCTTGTCGTTCCAAACATGTTATTTTCTTCTGTGAAACAAGTAAACAAAAGAAAAGCTACACTCAAAAACAGCTCACTATTGGAATGCACATAAACGTAAATTACAAATTAATAAAACTGAAAAGACAGGTGATGATACTAATGAGTAATACCTTATGACAAAAAAATTGTAGTGGTGAGAAAAAATGTGAACAAAGAAAAATATGTTAAGCTAAACAATGGCTGGAACTGAGACAAACATATATGTGATATTAAATCAATCTTTTTTTACCCTTATTTTTTTCAGAGTAAATTATAACTGTTATACACATTTCTTACAATGTGTAAAATATTACTGATTATACTTATATAATTGATTGAACCTTCTTATTTAGAAGCTTATTCATTTCCAGTTTTTCTTCTGACCCTCCTAATTAATTTGATATGTCATCAAATAATTATTGTTGTAAATAAATTGTTGTTAGGGCGACACGGTGGTTCAGTGGCAGCACAATTGCCTCACAGCAAGAAGGTCGCTGGTTCAAGTCCCGGCTGGGTTAGTTGGCATTTTTGTGTGGAGTTTGCATGTTCTCACCGTGTTCGCGTGGGTTTTCTCCGGGTGAACTGAATAAACTAAATTGGCCGTAGTGTATGTGTGTTCATGTGAGAGCGTATGGGTGTTTCCCAGTACTGGGTTGCAGCTGGAAGGGCATCTGCTGTGTAAAACATATGCTGGATAAGTTGGCGGTTCATTCCGCTGTGGCAACCCCTGATGAATAAAGGGACAGAGTCGAAGGAAAATGAATGAATGAAAAAATTGTTGTTAAACTGAACGCTGTAAAAAAATTCTTGCTGACTTAAACTTTTTTAGAATCAAACAAACTTTTTTAGTCATCTCAACTTACATCAATCAAACTGACTGTTGTGTAACTTTAGTTGAAACCTGATTAGCTTATTAAAACGTCAAACAACATAAAGATCTTTGTTGTCTTGACTTTTTGTCATAAATTTTTTTTTACAGTGAATTCTTTATATATTCTAAAAAATTTAAAATGTCTAAGACAAATCAATGACTAAATTAATGCAAATAATCACACAGTTTACTTTTTGTCATTGTTTAAAGTATGCAAATACAGTCTAAAACAGCAAAGTTATTAACCCTCCTGTGAATTTTTTTTTATTTTGCAAATATTTACCAAGTGATGTTTATCAGATCAAGGAAAGAAAGTTCACAGTATTTCCTATTAGATTTTTTGGGGGAGAAAGTTGTTTTTCTTAGTTTGGCTGGAATAAAAAATGTATTTTTAAAAATGTTAAAACTGCTAAGGTCAATATTATTAATTTTCTCATGATATAATAAACCATTATAATAACCCCTCATACCATTTTAATAACCCATTATAATATCCCCTAAACTCAACCGCCATTGGTACTAAAATGTATGAATGAGATCGTACAAATGTATACAAATTAGACACTCAATCAAAAAGTTACGAATTCTACATTTTTTTGCGAAAATGAAAAAAATAAAAAAAACCTTCAACACACGTTTGACCGTAGTTTCTAGGTAAAATTGATGTTATGGGGAAGTATGACATCAAACAAATCATACTAAACTGTACAAATGAGATCATACAAATTTATAGGAATTAGTCACTAAATCAAAAAGTTACGAATTGCCAAGAAATAGCGTTGAAACAAACCAATGACTTAACCTAACTTAGTTAACCTAATTAGCCTAGCTCACCCATTAAATTGCACTTTAATTCTAGCATCTTGCAAAATAACTAATGAAATATGATGTACTCTCATCATGGCAAAGACCAAAGAAATGAGTTATTAGGAATTAGTTATTAAAACTACTTGGTGTCTTGGAAAAAAAACATATTTCCGCTAAACAGCACTTGGGAGAAAATTTCACAGGAGGGCTAATCATTTCACCTTCAACTGTATGTCCTTGTATAAGGCATTATGTAAATCTGAAGAAGAAAAAAAAAATTGTCAGGAAAGAATCTGAGACAGGGATCGGGTTAAATGACGTCCCCTGGTGCGCCTGTATGATAGGAATCTCTCTCCTCCTGCTCACCTCATCAGCATTCCTGGAAATCTGTGCAGCAGCCAAAAAGAATGATCACATCATTGATCCGACGCCGTCTTCATTTGATCATAGCGACCGCTCTTCATTTCCAAATAGATTGCAGACATCCTCATGTGACCTGACAAAATGAATCAACCTGCCAACAGAAGAGCCACAAAACCACAAAGGTCAGAGTAACTTTCATTAACATCCCTGATTCCGCACAGAAAATCTTACACTGGTAATATGAGTGAAGGTCATGGATATGATTATAAGATGCATCAAAATGTAATCTATAAACACATTAATGACTTATTTATTCTTTAAAAAAAAGCCTGAAAATAAACTCAATATAACAGCCGTGTGTTGTTGCATTAGCCTGCAAATTAATATTCTCTCATTATTTGCTCACCATTAATTTATGCCTAATCATTAAGCAGACACTTTTATCCAAAATGAGGAACATCCTAAGCAATTTATCACACAACAGGGCAACAAAATGTGTAAACCTCTTATTTCCCACATGGCTAATCTCATGTGTCTCTTTTTACAGCTGACTGGATAAATAGCCTCCATTCCAGCAGAGGAACAGCAGTTGGAATGCAGCTGGTGTTAACAGAGAAGCTACAAATCTGGCCTGCAGTCTGTTCGAAATCAAGATTAGCCTCACAAAGAGCACCGTTCAGCCAGGATGGTCCAGATGACCCAATGTGACCTGTCCTCAAACGAGATGGACCCTTGTATATCAACACAATGCGCATACAATGGTAGAGGTATCTGGCCTCAATGCTCATAAATATCAGTTCAATGTTAGTCATTGGAAATACCAGCCTGATCTCACGAGGAAACATAACTATTTTTTATGTTTTTATCAGTTTAGAATTCATACATAAATTTATTCGTAAGATTTTTAAAAGAAGGCGTGGCACCAAACCCCACCCCTAAACCCAACCGTCATCGGGAGGTGAGAAAATTGTACTAAAATGTACGAATAAGATCGTACAAATCTATACATATTAGCCACTAAATCAAAAAGTTACAGATTGGTGTGAGATAGCGTTGGAAATACATGCTTCAGCCTACATTTTTGTGAAACCACAAAAAATTACATCAACATACATTTGACCGCAGTTTCTAGGTAAAATTTATGTTATGGTGCAGTATGACATCAACAACTTTTGTTACTGATGATATTTACAGGGACATATTATTGATGTAGAGACGGCATGATGGCTCAGTTGTTACACAGCAAGAAGGTCGCTGGTTTGAGTCCCGGCTGGGACAATTGGCATTTCTGTGTGGAGTTTGTATGTTTTCCCCGTGCTTGCGTGGGTTTCCCTCCAGGTTCTCCAGTTTCCCCCACAGTCCAAAGACATGTGCTAAAGGTGAATTGGATGAACTAAATTGGCCATAGTGTATGAGTGTGTGTGTGAATTTGAGAGTGTATGGGTGTTTTCCAGTATTGGGTTGCGGCTGGAAGTGCATCCGCTGTGTAGTTGCCGGTTCATTCCGCTGTGGCGACCCCTGATAAAAAAGTGACTAAGCTGAAGGAAAATGAATGAATTATTGATGTATAAAGGGTCCATTTTGTGCAGTTGTTTGCACAATACCAAACAAATGCCACTAAACAACACAACAGTTTATATGATTAATAATTTAATATGTTAAATTATGCTATATGTTTATATTTTGTTAAAAAGTGGAAAAGGGCATTGGGTTTACTCACTTTTTTAAAGTAAAGTCAACTTTACAACACATTTTACAGCGCATGGTGATTTATCAAATGCAAGTCAACTGTTGATAACTGTTTTAGAATCAATATATATATATCATTAATATATAATATTATATATATTCCTGTATATATATATACACTCACCAGCCACTTTATTAGGTACACCTGTCCAACTGCTCGTTAACGCAACTTTCTAATCAGCCAATCACATGGCAGCAACTCAATGCATTTAGGCATGTAGACATGATCAAGACGATCTGCTGCGGTTCAAACTGATCATCAGAATGGGGAAGAAAGGTGATTAAAGTGACTTTGAACGTGGCATGGTTGTTGGTGCCAGACGGGCTAGTCTGAGTATTTCAGAAACTGCTGATCTACTGGGATTTTCACGCACAACCATCTCTAGGGTTTACAGAGAACGGTCCGAAAAAGAGAAAATATCCAGTGAGCGGCAGTTCTGTGGGCGCAAATGCCTTGTTGATTCCAGAGGTCAGAGGAGAATGGCCAGACTGGTTCGAGCTGATAGAAAGGCAACAGTAACTCAAATAACCACTCATTACAACCAAGGTATGCAGAAGATCATCTCTGAACACACAACACATACAACCTTGAGGTGGATGGGCTACAGCAGCGGAAGACCACACCGGGTGCCACTCCTGTCAGCTAAAAACAGGAAACTGAGGCTACAATTGGCACAGGCTCACCAAAATTGGACAATAGAAGATTGGAAAAAAGTTGTCTGGTCTGATGAGTCTCGATTTTTGCTGCTGCATTTGGATGGTAAGGTCAGAATTTGGCGTCAACAACATGAAAGTATGGATCCATCCTGCCTTGTATCAATGGTTCAGGCTGGTGGTGGTGGTGAATGGTGTGGAGGATATTTTCTTGGCACACGTTGACCCCATTAGTACCAATTGAGCATCGTGTCAAGTCAACGCCACAGCCTACCTGAGTATTGTTGCTGACCATGTCCATCCCTTTATGACCACAGTGTACCCATCTTCTCATGTCTACTTCCAGCAGGATAACGTGCCATGTCATAAAGCGCGAATCATCTCAAACTGGTTTCTTAAACATGACAATTGTACTCAAATGGCCTCCACAGTCACCAGATATCAATCTAATAGAGCACCTTTGGGATGTGGTGGAAGAGCAGATTCGCGTCATGGATGTGCGGCAAACATATTTGAGGATCCTGACATTATACTTGTCTAATGATGATCTGTGCCAGAACATTAACTGAACATTAGTTACAACTTTAATCCACAGCTTCTGCAAACTGTTACTTCATTTGTAACCACAAGGTATTGTATGCTATTGAACAAGAGCATAAACATTTTACTTAACTGAAAAGAACATTTAAAAAGACATAATCTCTTCTCCTCTGTGTGTTTGTCATGCATTGCTTGTCAAAAGATTTTAATCAAAATAGTTTTTTTCCCCATTTGATTCAGTTTGAAGGTTGCTTTTATTGTAATACAGTTCAAGAAAACAGCCAAAGAAGAAAACAGCTGTTGCCTTGCCAGAAGACAATTGCTTCCTAGGTGCTCACAGTGGGAGAAAACTACTGTTTTGTTGTTACATAGGGCAACGTGTGTGTGTGTGTGTGTGTGTGTGTGTGTGTGTGTGTGTGTG
>CAIGQV010016734.1:7019419-7064419 GCA_903798115.1 Danio jaintianensis
TTTCTTTCTTTCTTTCTTTCTTTCTTTCTTTCTTTCTTTCTTTCTTTTTTACTTCATTGTTTCTTTCTTTTACTGCTTTCTTTCTTTATTTCTTTTTTTTTTACTTCCTTTCTTTTTTTACTTCTTTGTTTCTTTCTTTTACTGCTTTCTTTCTTTACTTCTTTCTTTTTCTTTCTTTATTTCTTTCTTTTTTACTTCTTTGTTTCTTTCTTTTACTGCTTTCTTTTTTTTTTCTTTCTTTCTTTCTTTTTTACTTCTTTGTTTCTTTCTTTTACTGCTTTCTTTCTTTACTTTTTCCTTCTTTCTTTACTTCTTTTTTCTTTCTTTTTTACTTCTTTGTTTCTTTCTTTTACTGCTTTCTTTGTTTCTTTTTTCGTTTTTCTTTCTTTCTTCTTTCTTTTTCTTCCTTTCTTTTTAATTTTTGGTAACTTTCTTTTACTTCTTTCTTTCTTGCTATATTATGAATATATTCTCTATTTTGTTTTTTTGTTGTTTGTGAAGAGTGATGTGTGTTTATTTATTTTATTAGTTATTTTGTTTGTAAACAAACTCTTAAAAAGCATTTTTGTGCATTTTATGTAAATGTTTTTATATTTTACAAGTTTGCTAAAACCAAAAATGTTCCACAAGATTCTTTAAGAATACAATAATTGATTGTTTTCATTCATTCATTCAATCATACTGTATTTTCTTTAAATATATTACTGTAAAAAAAATAGTTCGACCTTAAATTTTTAAGTTGAATCAAATTAACTTAAACTAAAATCAGTTCAACTTACACTCAAAAAATGTTTGCTTGTTTAAACTACTTATTTAAAATGAGCTGAAACAACACAATTCTTGAGGTTTTTTTGGGACAGCTTAATTGTTTTATGTTCAATCAACTTAAAATTGTAAAAACCATCAACTTAACTTAATCGATTTGCGTTGGGACGACATGAAGGGATTGTGTGGAACCTAGCATTTTTTTCACAGTGTACATAAATTAAAACATCATGTTATCATTTCTATAACTTTAAAAAAGTTGATGAAAAAATATGTTGACATGACGTTTTGATGATATTAAACAGCAAATAGCCCTCTTTAAGATAGCAGTCCACCTTTCCACATTGAAAAGTCTCTAAAACATGACGTGTCTGTCAGCAGAGGTACAGTACACGTCCATCTCAGACTGTTAGAGGTCACGGATACACTTATTATGTAGTGTAAACAGAACCAGCATGGCCCGACATTGTGTATTGTGACCCACAGCCACATAGACACTTTTATTGGACTTTGAGACTATCAGCAGAGATTTTTTAATGTTGCGTGTATGAGGACTGCTAAACCTAGTGGGTGTGCTCATTTAACTTTTTTCAAATAATCATTTCCGATTCACATCTGAATGTGAGAGTTTTAAGTGGGCAAAATGTTGAATCTGAAGGGTAATATCAGCCTATGCATAAGTGGACATTAGAAGAGAAAATATAGAAAATATAAATACACATATACTTACATTATGTCACAGATAATGCATCTCTGACAGTGAGTAATGCGTATTTTGTATGCATTCAAAACCTACTATAAAATATGCATCGCAACAAAGCAAATCACTTCTTTTTTGTTTTGCTCTTTGGTACTGTTTTGATTTATTCAAAAAGTCTTGCTTTAGATACGCAGTTGCTGGGTGTGATTTGAATGAATGGACCTCCTATGTAGACATGCTGTGTTTTGATGGACTGGATATTGCTGTTATATGTCTTTTAGTTGCGTTTCACTTTCTCTGCGTTGGAAATCTCTTCAGAAGTGCATGTGATTAAATATTACAGCAATTTTTAGTCAAAATAAAAGCCAAGAATAAAACAACTTTCACAGATTTACGAAACACACTCACATCCACACAGTAAGAACATATGCAGGAATAGATTTAATAAAAAAATATATATTAATATATATTATAAATATATATTTGAAAAATCCACCTGTTTTGTGCCATTCATATGTGTTATGTTATTTTTAATATATAATTATCAGATGCTTCTTTCCTAAAACAACATAAAAATATAAAAAACGTTTTTTGTTTTTTTTGTCTTTTAAATGTACCAGTGTTTGGACACACCTGATGAGTCATTGCTATGTCTATTCTATTTCCACAGTGTTTTCAGTAGAATGATAGCAATATAATCGAACGTGGTTGTGTAAAATTAAATCAATAAAAATTCTAGTGATTAATTCAAATTAATCGAAAAAATTATTAATTTATAAATTTTACAATAATAAAAAAAACAACAAATCAGTTTTAAAATCTTTTAAAATCTTACAATACAAAAAAAGTAAATTAAAACAAATGAATTAAATAAACACAACTGAAAATCATAAATGAACAAAGAAATACCATTTTCCATGGCCTAAACAATAAGCTAGTGTGAAAAAAATACATGTTATTATATTCATTCAGTAAAATGATTAAAATAAATATAGCACTTTTGTAATATATATTAAGCAGATGTCTTTTCAGTTGACCTCAAATAAATTACTAATTAAAATAAAGAACATTTAATAAAAAAAACATCATTAATAAACAATATTTATTGAGCAATAAAAAATCTTTTAAAAAATAAAATATTCAATAATAATTACAAATTATACAATTATATTTATTTATATTTGATCCCATGTTTACATTTAATAATGTTTTATGACACTAGCTGTTTAACTGCTATTTTAAAATAAATAAGATAAAATATGTACAAACTCATTTTATTTATTTAAAAAGTTAGAGTGCTTTTTAGAAGGATCATGTGTCACTTCAGTCATAGTCATCACAGTTTTGCAATCAGTCATAATTCCTATTCAAATAGAAACCTATTTTAAGATGCATTTTCACTTATGTTTTAGATGATCAAATAAAAGCAGAAAGCAGAAGACGTTTCTTTAAAAACCATTCAAATATCTCAATTATTTCACATTTATGACTAGCAGTTCAGCCACAATTTACTTTTGTCCACTAGAAATCCTTTTCAAGTACCAATAAGCTTTTCAAAAAAGGATCTCAATATAAGAAGCAGTCAGGTGTGTCTTAACACTGTGCGGTATATTACATCCCGTTTTAATTAAAAATAAACTCATACACAGTGAACTTGGTGAGCAGAACTGACAAGGGTACAGAAGGTGCCTGTGCTTTAAAGCTATGGGCACAATGGAAGCAATTCTCACATACTGTGCACTCACACATATATAAAACCCACCGCTTGCTCGTGACTTTCCATAACACCTGTGGCTATGAATAGATGAGAACAGCAGTCATGACACTGATCAGTCCCGCGGCCTGTGTGTTTGACAACACACTCATGTGAGCCGATGAGAGAAAATGTATGTTGCATGATTACAGCGAGGCACTGCAGGCAACAATACTGTACAAAAAAAAACATGCGGTTGCCTTAAATTTTCCACATTGAATTTTCATTTATACACCTTTCTGAAGTCATTTTAACTGATTATATTAAACTGACTTAAAAGAGCTCATTCATTCATACATTCATTTTCTTTTCGGCTTAGTCCCTTTATTAATCTGGGGTCGCCACAGCAGAATGAACCGCCAACTTATCCAGCATATGTTTTACGCAGCGGATGCCCTTCCAGCTGCAACCCATCACTGGGAAACATCCATACACACACTCATTCACATACATACACTGCGGACAATTTAGCCTACCCAATTCACCTTTACCGCACGTCTTTGGACTGTGGGGGAAACCGGAGCACCTGGAGGAAACCCACGCGAACACGGGGAGAACATGCAAACTCCACACAGAAACGCCAACTGATTCAGCCGAGGCTCGAACCAGGGACCTTCTTGCTGTGAGGCGAACGTGCTACCCACTGCGCCACCGTGACACCCTAAAAGAGCTCATATTACCATAAAATGTAAATGAATGTAAGTTAGGGCTTATGATAATCACATACTGATAGCAATATATTTCTCTAAATTCAATCAATTATTAGTTTATATTGACCACATGTAAAGGACTATTTAATTTCTACGTTTTAACCCTCCTCAAAAATGACCGTGCACCAATTTAACAGGAGAAAAAAAACAACAATGATTTTTCTATCTTGTGTTTTTTGTTTTTATCTTATCTAATGAACCCAACATTAGAAAAAATAGATAATTTTCTAGTTTCATATTTTTTACGAAGGCTGTACACATTTATAGTAAAATGCTTTCCTTGGGTTCAATTTTGACCCATCAGCTTTAAAACCATTTTTACACCACAAAAACTACAACTGCACACACATGCACACTCTAACACACACACACACACGCACACACACACACGCGCACACACACACGCGCACACGTGCACACGCACACGCACACGCACACACACGCGCACACACACACACACACACAGAAACACACACAAAATAAGAATCTGCTGCTTTAACTTTTGTTTTGCTAAGAACTTTTTACACATATGCACATAAAATTAAATAAAGCTTTTACAAAAACTA
This sequence comes from Danio jaintianensis, assembly GCA_903798115.1. Lineage (NCBI taxonomy): Eukaryota > Metazoa > Chordata > Actinopteri > Cypriniformes > Danionidae > Danio > Danio jaintianensis. The sequence continues at coordinate 7,023,914 of CAIGQV010016734.1, forward strand.
GTGTTTCTCCACACTGATGAAGGAAAAACTAGATATTCAGAGTTTGTGATGAAGATGAGGTTGTTTCTTCATGCAAAATAGATTTGGGGATTGAAATTTAATTTAGCTGCTTTATTTTAGATTTTTTAATTATAGCAGGATGTAATATACCACACAGTGTTTAGATACAGCAGACTCCTTCTTATATTGAAATCCTTTTTTGAAAGGCTTATTGGTACTTGTGGACAAACGTGAATTCTGGTTGAACTACTAGTCATAAATGGGAAATAATTGAGACAACAGGTATATTCTCAGAAATGTACTAGTTCAAATGTGATCATACTGTATTTCTCACTTTATTTAGAACTTCAGGGCAAATGTTTGATAAAAAATGTAGAATAAATATGAATAAAATATAAAAAACGAATGATTAGAGGTCCAACAAAATAATAATAGAAATATATATTGCTAAATAAAATGCTAAATTTAAATATTGTACTTTTAAGATTGCAACTTTCTTACAATGCTGTTATTGATGTTTCAGTCTGCATCCCTGTGGCGTTTAATATTACGCTTGTATACATTATGAAAAGGTATTACCACAAACAGTGTATATTGTGACACCACAAAATAAACAATAGAGCGAAACAATACACTTTTTATTTAGTCCACATGACATATATTGTCATATTGCATAGCAATAATGTAAGTTAATTGATTATGTTATTAATATATGTTGTCTTGACCTATAATTATAATATTTTTACAGTGTTTTCATGCACCTGTCAGTTTTTAAATTTTGGCCTTTTCATAAAATGTAGTTTTTTTTCAATCTAATGTAAAGAAAACATCCAACATACAATTTTAAGTGTTTCTTTTGCCACACTTTTGTGTCTATAGATTTCAAAATTACATCATATAATTTAAGGCCATTTTCTCAAAATGAGTTTTTCTTTCTCCTTCACTGATCCATAAGTCTTGAACTTCAGCTGAACTCACATACACCAGTTCTATTTATTTCTATATTCTGAGAGTTTTTACTGAGGAAAAAGTTTATAGCCATGATTTGCTTGATTATAAACAAGATTTATTCAGCAAAAATTGTAAACTCTATGTAAACACTACTAATAGTAATACATAAAAAAGAAAGAAAATGAAACAAAAATAATTTTGAACCTTACATCATTCAGTGTTCAGATTTTTTGTGCTAGAAATCTATGCACATTAGCTTGTTAATATAATTTCAGAAAACTTTGAAAACAAAAAAGGATGTCATCAGTTAACTGGTAACTATGGAAATACTATAAGTTCATTCATTTTCCTTCAGCTTAGTCCTTTATTTATCAAGGGTCGTCACAGCAGGAATGAACGGCCAACTATTCTGGCATAAGATTTACACAGCGGATGCCCTTCCAGCCACAACCCAGTAAGGGGGAACACCCATACACTCTCACATTCACACACACTCATACACTAGGGCCAATTTAGTTTATCCAATTCACCTATACCGCATGTCTTTGGACTATGGGGGAAACCGGAGCACCCGGAGGAAACCCACACGAACACAGGGACTCGAACCAGTGACCTTCTTGCTGTGAGGTGACAGTGCTAATCACTGAGCCACCGTGCCGCCCACTATAAGTTCAATAGTACAATTAATTGTTACCCTATTCACACACAGTTGTCTTACCAAAGAAAAAGCTGGAAAGTTTCATTCATGAACAAAACCTCCTGATGTAAAAATCAGTGGGATGATGTTCACGGCAAGGTCAACACTATACTGACTCCACAAGAAACTTAGTCATGATTATAATAAGCTACAAAAGGCCATTGTTGCTCTAATGCAGGTAATTGGAAACAAGGAGTCAAGGTTCTGCTCATGAAACAAAGAAATATGGCCACTGTGTCATGAGGAAAAAGGAGAGCCATAAACTGCAGGGCTCCACATGTGAAATACACCAATAACTAATCTGTTTCATGTTGGGATTTGTTCCATGTGCTTGTACAAACGGGCAAAAAATGATCTCTGGACAGGCTTTAAAATGTTGTGTCGTTTTGTCCCAGAAAGATAAATAAGAGTCAGGACTGCATCGTTCAACCAATGGCAAACTCTGTAGCCATACTAAATCAAGTAAAAGCTGGCATCGCGTATTAAGGTCATATCTTCAGCAAATATTAGCAAAGCAGCTGGAGACTGTTTAAAATTATGAATTCTGGTTATGTTGGATAATGTGCACTGTAAAAATATCATTTTAATTTAAACTGTAAAATGCTATTAAAATACTAAGTTTTTTTTTACTAAATACAATGTTTTAATAGGGCGACGCGGTGGCGCAGTGGGTAGCACGTTCGCCTCACAGCAAGAAGGTTGCTGGTTCGAGCCTCGGCTGGGTCAGTTGGCATTTCTGTGTGGAGTTTGCATGTTCTCCCCGTGTTCGCGTGGGTTTCCTCCGGGTGCTCCGGTTTCCCCCACAAGTCCAAAGACATGCAGTATAGGTGAATTGGGTAAGCTAAAATTGTCCGTAGTGTATGTGTGTGAATGAGTGTGTATGAATGTTTCCCAGTGATGGGTTGCAGCTGGAAGGGCATCCGCTGCGTAAAACATATGCTGGATAAGTTGGCGGTTCATCCCGCTGTGGCGACCCCAGATTAATAAAGGGACTAAACCGAAAAGAAAATTAATGAATGAATGAATGAAATTAAAATTGTGAGATGTAAACTCAGATCTGCAAGATCTAAACTCAGAATCACGCTACTTAGAACGCACCATGTAGGTTTGTTTTTCAACATTTCTTTAATTTTCCACCTTTTATTCGTGAAAATGTTTAGGTTATTGGTTTGTTATTTTATGACTTGTGGTTTGTGACTTAAAAGAAAAAAATGTATTTCAAAAGTTAATCTGGAGTGACATGACTATGCTAAAATTTGAATATTCAAATGAGAAAACCCAACCCATTAGCTCCCCTGATAAAATATGTTCCCTTCGCAATGTTACTAAACATACAAACTTAGAATTGTGAGATATTAACTCAGTATAGCTAAATGTAAAGTGAGGTGTAAACTCAAAATTGCTGAAACAAAATAAATAAATACAAAAATCTGAATTCGGGCAGCGCGGTGGGTAGCGCGGTCGCCTCACAGCAAGAAGGTCGCTGGTTCAAGCCTCGGCTGGGTCAGTTGGCATTTCTGTGTGGAGTTTGCATGTTCTCCCCGTGTTCGCGTGGGTTTCCTCCAGGTGCTCCGATTTCCCCCACAAGTCCAAAGACATGTGCTATAGGTAAATTGGGTAAGCTAAATTGTCCGTATGTGTGTGAATGAGAGTGTATGGGTGTTTCCCAGAGTTGGGTTGGGACTGGAAGGGCATTCACTGCGTAAAACATAAGTTGGCGGTTCATTCCACTGTGACGACCCCAGATTAATAAAGGGACTAAGCCGAAAAGAAAATGAATGACTGAATGAAAAATCTGAATTCTGATTTTTTTCAATCTCTTAGTTCTAACTTTATTCATTAGAGTTAAAGGCATAGTTCACCTAAAACTGAAAATTCTGTCATGATTTTCTCCTCCTCCATGAGTTTCTTTCTTCTGTTGAACACACACACAATAAAATTATAATTTGAAGAGTGCTGGAAATCGGTAACCATTGACTTCCATAGTATTTGTTTTTCCTACTGTCAATGGTTAATGGTTTCCAACATTCCAAAAATTTTAGTTTTTTTGTGTTCAACAGAAAAAAAGAAACTCATAAAGTTTGGAACCACTTGTGGGTGAGTAAATAATTTAAAATATTTGGCTAAACTATCCATTTAAGAGGAAAATTTGAACAGAATGTGATGTATAAATAGAACCGTCAATTCTCAAAAGTGAGATCTATGAAATAAAATGCCACATTTACTTACATTTATTAATTTATTGATTATCCCAAGATGGAAATAAAAGTTCATAATTTGATCTTAATTGGAACATAAATACAGCACTGTATTGCCCTATGCTCTCAAGAAAAACACTCACACCTCCTCAAACACAAGCGTCTGCGACACTAAACGACACGACCCAATAGTCTCTTATCTAATCTGCTGTTGACACACATTGATTAGTGCATGAACCTGAACTCTGGAAGTTGTGTATATTTATGTTGGTGGACGCCCCCTTACATGTGAGTAAACAGTAAAGCCACATTCTCCACGTGGCATATTAGCCTGTATACATTCTGAATATCCCAAATCCTCACAGGAAAAACACGCGCCAAAGATTAATTGAAAATTTGCTTAAGTGATTTTATACACAGAAAACATTAAATGGAGGTAAAGTGCAGGTGAATAGGGTAAAAATTAACTACTAATAGTTATCACAATACAACAGCTAATTGAGTTATTAATAGATCTTTTTGGTATCACAATGTTTCCAAAAATGTTATGTTTAAATTATAATTTACTTAAAAAATGTGAAGTCAGGTTCAAAATTATTGTTTCAAATTTTTGTTTCTTGTTTAAAAGTTTTTTACAAAGAGGATTTTTTCACTGTTTTTGAACAATGATGTAATAGGCAAATGTATGAAAATATCCCTTGGTAAAAACAATATAGATAAGAATGAATCTGTGAAGCGGTGTAAGTGCTGCTGAAGTGAAAGTTTATGGTCCACCCAAAAAAATGATAATTTCCTCCTTATTTCCTCACACTGAAGTGGTTGTAAACATTTATGAATTTCTTTTTTCTGCTGAACACAAAATAAGATCTTCTGAAGAATGTTGGGAAAAAGCAGCCCTTGACATCTTATAGTAACAAAAATATATAATGGCTGTTTTTTTCCCCCAGCATTCTTCAGAATATCTTGTTTTGTGTTCGACTGAAGAAGATCAAGCAGGTTTTGAAGTGGCGAGGATGAGTAAATGACAAAATATTCATTTTTGAGTGAAATAACCCTTTTCACTCAAGTTTCGAATAACTTTTTTGAGAATAAATTGTTGAAATATGTGAAACAGAGTTCCATTGTAATACAGCATAATTGGATATATTTAGGAAAAATGAAAGAATATACTTTTCTTTACCTGTACTAATTTAAATATAAAAGCTTAAGGGATTGTGCAAGATTTTGTAAGATTATAAATTATTAAAAAGTATTGCTTACAAATGTGTGAAGATTAAGGGCAAAAGTACAAACATTTAAAATGACAATTAATTAGTAGGTATGTTTCTGTCCTCTCTAAATCATTGTCAAAATGTATGATAAACAGGACATGTTCTATTGTACACAAACAACAAGAAGAAGATATTTGAATTAGTTTTGACTTTGACCCATATAAGCATTTGATGAATCACGACTTCCTTTTGTCAGGAGAGAGTACAACTATTTTGTACAGAACATCTGTCTTAAACATAATGATGCAATAGTATTATGTCCAAGTGTCTCAGTAAAAAAATACTTTCGTGTCTCCGGTCGGCCGTGGTGACGTCAAGAAATCATACGAGCTGACTGAGGGAGGGGTTTGTGTTGTATTAGACTGAATGGTTTGGGGGTGGAGTATCTAAACTCTTGATTACTACTACACCCGGTTACACGCTTCAGATCAGTAGAAACACGGGTTGATTCCAGAGAAACGGCGAATACGAACAGGATCAGTTTATCTTTTAGTCGAGTCGGTTTATTTTTCATCCTTTTGAAATAGCACTTAATAACTGGCTTCACAGGAAAGGTGTAGACGTTTTTAAATCTTAAAGAGAGATGGCAAAAGGAGAGGGAGCAGAGCAGTACTCCAATACCAGCCTCCTACAAAAACCCAGCCCAGACGCAGTCAAATTGGCGAAGGTAAGATGCTGAAAATAAAGTATGCTTTTATTTATTTTATTTATTTATTTCTCGTATTTCCTGTGAAATAGCTCAGATTTTTTCTTGTTGGACAGCCACGTAACCGGTAAACGCAGATCGACATGTCACGTCAGGTTAAATTGAGCGCGCACGCCCTTCTGAACCGCTCGCGACGACTAAATTACAGCATTTATATTATTATGAAGCAACGTTAGACTGATTACACGTGAATATGCTTACAGTTGGTTGAGTATTGCGCCAGAGTTTGTGGTTTTGTCACGTTTCATTGCTGGTTTGCATAGTAGACCGGTGTGAGAATTTGAATGGGAGTCGTTGGGTAAATTCACTGTTGCTGCTGACTGACGGTTCTATTAATGTACGTGTAATTTGAGCGTAGCTTACAATGTGCTTAATTAGTTTCTTTTTTTTTTTTTTTTTACTTTTTTATATTATTTATTTATTTATTTATTAAACAAACCAAGATTTACTGCAGACAGTTTCTAAAATATTATTCAGTGTAACAGTACCAAATCCTTTTCAGGCATATTTAGAACAAGAATCATTTGCTCACATCCACATTAAAAGAAGATAGCAATGGAGTGAAAAAGTGTTTTTGTTTTTTACATAAATATGTTGCGGTCAATGATAGAAAATTATTCTGCCCAGATCTTACCATTTTATTTTCATATAAGTAAACTTTTTATGTGAAGCTGTAAAATATACAGGTTGCATATTTTATCAAGACAATAAATATCATTGACTATGAAGTAGCAGACTGATTTCAAAGCAGAAGACCTAAAACACAGAAAGCTTCATCTCTCTCCAACATGTGCAAACAAACAGCTTAATTTATTTAAATGATTCCACACCTCTACCCAGCTTCTTGCCAACATCAATACTGTGGTGAGTGCACTGATTTGACCTCAATCAGTGGTAAGTCATCAACTCAAAATTGTAACTATAGTAATTATTCTAGCAGTCAATCACCCAGATATTTTTTCAATTTGGGTGTGTAAGACAAGGCATTAATCAATAGTTAAATTGGTGGATCTAAGTCTAGACTCCACATGCCACATCATCAGAATGATCCGTGCCACCTTAAATGTAAACAGTTATTTGGTTTGAGGTTGATATGATTTCATTGCTGTAAAATGTGATAAGCTTTTATTGCTGGTGTAGATAAGCTAAATTAGTTGTATACTGTAGATTCTGCATGTCAAAAGGCTTCCTGCTAGCTCTCTCTGCCCTAATTTTGTGTGAGCACAAACATAAAATTGTCTGACTGGAGTCTAAATAGTTTTTCACATACAAAATTAAACCTGACTTTAAAAAATGGTATCGCAATTAAGTAATCCTGTTATTTTGAATAACTGTTAAATATTTCACAGTTTAGGGTTTATTTACTTCCCTATACCTTCTTGAACTATTAGCAACTTTATTTACCCTAAGTGTTGGCATCCCAAGCAAGCACAGCATGCAGTCCAGAATTAACAAATGCCCCACTCACTCAATATACCACCAACAAGTGCTCTATTAACACCCCTGAGTCTTTGGCAATGAACTACTCCCCTTGTCCACTATTATAGCTCTGTCACACTGTATCCACGTCACTTGGACCTTCCATAAGACAGTAATCCAGTGTCTTCATTACATGACTTTGGAGTGTTAAAATAATCTCAGTGTCCTTTAACATGAGCAGGGGGTGTTGTGGGAACACCATGTGCAAAAAAAAAAGCCAAAGCCAGTGACTTATAGTATGAACATTGCAGCTTTAATGATTTATTTTTGTACATGTGACTGACACTCAGCTGTTACTGACTAATGTATTTGGAGTCACCGAACTGATTGGAAATCACACCCACACTTGACTTGATAAATGAGAAAGGGAGTGGGCTCTTATTCAACCCCCAAGACGAGCTTCTCAAATTTTTGCTGATCTTCCGTGAGTTGATGTGCTGATGTTAATCAGAGAATGCTTTCTTATCTGATTGTGTGCAGTTGAATTTCTCTGCTCAAGGGCTCATATGTTGACCCAAATATAAGAATCTACATGTTTGAATGCCGAATGAGGCTACGTTTGCATTAGGACAAAACAGCAAGTCAAGCAAAAATGGGTAGTATTAGCATAATTGAAACAGACGCTTGAAACCCTAGCAATTCAACAACTTAAGCCAAATTACGAGTGTGTCTGGAGTGTGCCTATTTACACCACAATTAGGTTAGGTTAGGTCCCTACTGAGACATGAGTACTTACTATCACCTTATTAAATTTAGCATATTCTAAATGTTTTTTTTTTTATTAGGATTTCAAAGTAATTTCTTATGTCTTCTTTTATAAATAGCATGAATCGAAGAGCCGGTTGTCGGTGTGCAGCAAGTTGTGTTATGCCATCGGAGGAGCACCATATCAGATAACAGGATGTGCAATTGGCTTCTTCCTTCAGATCTACTTGCTGGACGTTGCTTTGGTGAGTAGAACTTTGTGATTCTGATTGATTATATCAATTGATTTTTGATTTTCTGACTGATATATTTTTTGTTTGTTTGAGAGAAGTTTTTTTCAAAAGTGTTACCTATCTAAAATGGTATTATAGTGTCTTTTTGTCAGCAAGCCCACAGAGTTCAGCATAGTTTTGTGGCAATCACAGCCGAAACAAAAGCTGCTTCTCTCCACAATGTTTTCTGTTGTCTTCTTTTGAGATAAAAATTATTCAATATTAGATCACAATATTAGAAAACACCCCTTTACATAAACCCACCCATAGACTCTCCCCTTTAGGAAGTCTGGAAAGTAGTCAAAAGTGAACAAAAAAAGAGATTGATTAAAATTCCAGGTGTAAACAGCAATGTGTCTCCTTTGTGAATCTGATTGGCCCGAAATGCATCTTGTGTCGCGTTTACACCTTATGCATTTTCATTGACCAGATCCCAAGTAGATAAAAGAGGTGTTCTTTTGTGATTTATTCAAATGCATTCAACCACACATTTACATTATGAAAGCAATCCAATCGAATGTTTTCAAAACATTTACATTTACACTTGAATATAATGTGGGATTAGATTGCTGAAAGCACATTTTAATACCAGCTGTCAAAGTAGAGTTGATGTATTTTCTCACAACTTTGCTTGCATTTGTCAAGCACTAATAATAGGGCAGAAACAAAATATGTAGGTTGAAGATCAACATTTTCTGAACTTGAGCTGCCTTGCCTAACCTCTTTTTTTAAATAATTTTTTTATTATTTAAAAGCCAGGCCCTTTCTCGTACATTGAATTCATGGAAAGTGCCTCGTAACAGAAGATCAAGTTGACTTGTAGAATGTAGAATATGATTGCGATCCTCAGGGGGCAGTGGGTTTCTTTATACCCCCTGCTCGCATAGTCTGAGACGACAAGTACAGTCACAAAGGGGGAATTGTACTGGAAAATGAATCGTTTTTGCAAAGGTCTTTGGTGCCATTAACTTTTGGGGCTACTGTATTCTTGGCAGGCTTATTGGCCAGATTAAAGAGTCTGAATAGGATTGTTCTAATAGCCTTCAGTGTTTATCATGTAACCACTGACTACAGAAGACAGGTTCCCAGTGTGTACTCTGGTAATGTGTTTAATCCCATAATTAACAGTTATTCCTACAATGCACAATGTCAGCATGGAGCACTTGGTCTGTGCAACATTTCCTCCAGCAGTTTTATTATTGTGTTGTACTTTAAGTAAAGCCGTTTCAAATGAGTAACTCCATTTGCTTGTCATGTGGCTTATGATCTCGTGCGTTTCAAGGTTACTGGGCACCGTGAGCTCTGTAAAACTTTGTTGTAGTTTACATGCTGCCCAGCCCTTTAGACTGTTGTAAATGCATAGGTTTATTGTGAGAAGTCATATCTTTACCTGATTTGTAGCGGTGCGTATCTTTCTTTATGACCAAAATAGATAGATTTTTCCCCTTCACCATGAATAGTAATAGTCATTTCTATTTTTCCCCCTTTAATAAAGCAAAAAGAATTAATATTTCTTATTAATTTGCCATCAGTCCACTCTAATGCAAAATAAGTTTTTAAAAAAAATCCCACCCAGTGATGTGAGTTTTCGATAAAACAATGATATAATGTTTTCTTTCTCTTTTCTCAATAGCTGGACCCATTTTATGCCTCCATCATCTTGTTTGTGGGTCGAGCATGGGATGCCGTCACAGACCCTACAGTGGGATTTCTTGTCAGTCGGACTCCATGGACAAGATTTGGACGAATGATGCCTTGGTATGTCCTTAAATACTTCAATGCTTTGTTGTCCAGGTCTTGATGTTCAGAGCCATTTTTCACAGACTCATTGAACAAGACTCAGAATTGTCTTGTTTAAGTGGCATGTTGCCTGTAGTAACTGCTTTGCCCTTCTAAAAAAAACTGCTGTTTCACAATTCTACCCTCAAACAACCTCTTCTGTCGAATTTAAAATACATCCCAAATAAATCTCTCTGGTTGGTCACTTGCTTTGTCTTCTGACCCATTTCTCTGTCGTTGTGAAATGTCAGGAGGTGTAGACTTTAAGTGGGAGAGCCAAGTATGTCTGGTGATGTTTCTAAGTGAAGGGACACATGGGGGGTCGAGGGACTGGATACACTACAGAAGCACTGCCTTTGGGCAATTTGCATTTTCAGTCAGCCAATCTGATTTGATTCTAAATCACATGCATGAATAAACCAGTGACTATCAGTGTCCTGACAACAAGCAACATTTGCGTATAATTTGTTCTGTTGAATGGCTTTTTTGGTTTTGCTAATATTTTATTAAACTTTATATTTTGCTTCTGAAAGTGATTAATACAAACAATTGTTAAGCAACGCATAGAATCAAAATTTTGAAGCAAAAACCTGTGAAACAAACTCAACTTTGATTTTATTTACAACTTCAAAATCATATTTAAATGGAATATATTGAGGCAATTAAAATTTAGCTTCAAGTATGCTTTTAACTATAAAAAAGTTTAATGTTACTTCTAGCAAAAAACTTTTTTTTGTCCACCTGAAGTTGCCGATCAACATTTTTTTGAAGACCTCAAATGCCATTTGACTGGAGGGACTTAGCCTCTTTCTCATAACACAAAAATGAGGAAAAAAAAACTAAACTTTGAAACTAATGACCCTTAACCTTACGCTCAGCCATGCATTCTCTATAATAACAGTGATGCCCGCGGCGGTAGAGGTGTCTGTTGTGTGGTTTTCTATACAATAACTGGAGTTGGTAAAAGCTTTGTTAGGCTTACACCGGAGGGAAAATTATTTGTACTGATAAATGAAGCAAATAACCAATTGAAAGCTCTGAAACACTGTTTTTCCAAGTCTTCCAAAATTGGAGATGATCCTAACATCATAAGTAGGTTTACTTGTTTAGTTTTATATTTCAATATATGTATTTATATAACAGAATATAGTTATATATTGTTTTGGCGGCCTCTCCAAAACAAGTAGTAGGAGGTCTCTCATTTGTATGAATAAGTGGAAAACCAGTCAGAGGAAGTGCTGGGAATTGGGGGTGGGGTGAGAGAAATGTGTGACTCCTTTCTAACTGGACACGGGGCATGTGAAGGAATCTGGTAGGAAGCTGGTGAGAAAGTTATGCCCCATTAATTGAATCTGAGCAAGACGATTGTATTCTCCTAGGCGGCATCAATTAGGAGATCCCTAGTGACCGCCAGGTTTGTTCTGGGATGGCACATGGCAGTGCATGAGACAGGTTTGTTGGTGTAGTTGTGGGTACATGTGAGAATTAAAGGGAACTTTTTTTTTTTTTTTTTTTCCTCCCCTAAGTATCCCCTTGGAGAATCATATAGACCACAAGCCTGTATAATTGAATTTTCTCTGTATGTGATCACACATATTATTAATAGTCACAAGCATGTGAGTTAAGATCATAATCCTGAAGGTCAATTTCTTTTCAGTAGTGATTGAAATTACATACTCTAACTGTAAAAAAGTCAATATTTCAACACAATTCCCTCATAAACAGCAAATGATTTTCTACAGATGTTAAGAGTCAGAAAGGCCAGCAATGACATGCATAACACTGCGTTGAGGGCTCAGAAGGAAGACATTCCGGTTTTTTGTGCCACATGCATGGGGGTTGGGAGAAATATGCAAATTGACTGCAGCATGAGTGGTCCAACCCACAACACACCATCTCTGTTGTCCAATCAGAATGAGGGGAAGGCAGACCAAGCCTCAAGTCTAAAGGCGGCACACTGAGAAGTGGGGTTATTTTAGTTCAAATGGCTTGGTCTTGCTGGTAGTGAGATTAGTTGCTATTTCGAACTCTTAAATAGTAGCATCTTTTTGCTAAATGTGCACTTAAACATATGTTCAGTTTAGTCTTTACAATGACATTTTTAATGCAAACTGATATAACAAATTGTTAATAGATATGTTTGTAAGATAAACTATAGTAAAATACAGCTGTCATTACAGTATTTAGTTAAGATTTCTTCATAAGTGTAAGTGATTTTTCAAATGCATTCAAATAACCCTCTATCCATCAAATGCAGTCCTTCCTTTAAGGCTTGTATAGACAAATATTTGTTTGATTTTAAATATATTGTATAATAATATTATGTTCTTGTAAAATAAACTAAAATATGGACTGTTGGTCATTACTGATGACAAAGATTTTGAGTTTTGTTGTTTTTAGTTTCTAGTATGCCTCTTTTAGTGATTTCAGATGCACTTGAATAACCTTCGCTCCAACAAACTCAGTCCTACCTTTACCTGTTAGGCTCGTTTACACCGATATTTGTTTAGTGCATGCAAAGTCCATTATCTAAGCTAAATTTTGCAAACGTGAGCTTTTTATTGTGTTAATTGTAGTGTTACTATACTTTACATTAGTTAACTAATATAAAAAACATGTACTATCCATGATTAATGTTAATTTCCATATTTGTTACATATTATAGGCAAGTTCTGTCTGTGAATGTTGTCATTTGAACTTTTGTATCCTTATTAGCTAATGTTAACAATAAACAAATAAATGTAGTGCTCATTGATAATCTTATTGGATTTTTTTTTATATTATTAGACAATGCTACAGTTTTTTTTTTTTTTTAAATTTTATAGAGCTTAAAATATTTTTGCTGTGTCATTTTGAACACCGTTGTGTGTTCATCTTTGTTGGAGCAACATGACTTGAATTAAAATTCAAGAGTTTTTACTCAGAAGGTCCATGTGGAAACTAAAAACATTTTCTAGCACTAAATGTAGGGTAGAAATCTTGAAAATGGCTTTAAAGATGGGCAGTGCTACACTTTTGAGTACTGCAGTCTTATTGGTACCTGAAAGCATCATGGAATTAGCCAAAATGTTTAATAAATAAACAGCAAGGGGGTGGAGAGGGGTGTGAGGCAAAAAGAAAGTGAATACAAACATTGATATTCTGAGTCAATCAGGGGAGTACTGTTAGTTCTGATTCTGTGAAGGTCTACTCTACAAAAAACTGCCAAGTGAGGCTCCACTTTCTCCATAAAATCAATAAAGCTTGGGTTTACTGCCCACGTGATAAGTCACTTTACCAGGAAAACAAATTCCATTCAGTTCTATGACATTTACTGTGACTGAAATCAAATTTCCTTGTACAGACATGACAGATAAGAGCAGATGCTGTATTTCCACTTTAGCGTGCGGATTGGCCACCCAGGAGTCGTGCAGGTTTCTGAACAAAGACAGGAAGTGATCTAGTCAGTTTGTTTGTGACTCAATATGTTAGGAAACCTGTTATGACATTGTGGCTTTTAATATAGAAAAAAGGAAAAGGATATGGCGTGCTTGACACATGATGTACTGTAACACTTCACTTGGCACACCTCAACTATGTGTATTATCTTTTTCCCCAAACATGCTTGTCATCATCATTATCTTTTATACCATTCCACTAATGTCATCTCTTTTTTTTCATGCAGGATTGTTTTGTCTACTCCATTTGCCATACTTTGCTATTTCCTCATCTGGTGTGTGCCCTCTGTTGACCAAGGAAAAGTTGTCTGGTACCTGATCTTCTACTGCTGCTTCCAAACTTTACAGACAGTGAGTTATCATATTTATAAGTTGTTGTTTATTTGCCTTTGAGAACATTTCCTAACCTTTCTGTTTCTTAATAAAACAGTGCTTCCACGTGCCATACTCTGCTCTTACCATGTTCATCAGCACTGAACAGAAAGAGAGGGATTCGGCTACAGCTTACCGTGAGTTTTAAAGCATCTACAGCTAGTTATGTTTTCTGTTTGCATGGCTAACCCCTTATCTCTTACCTCAGGAATGACTGTTGAGGTTTTGGGCACACTCATTGGCACTGCTATTCAGGGTCAGATTGTGGGAATGGCCAATGCTCCTTGTATCAGCACTGAGATGGACCTGAACTCCACAGGTCTAGAGGTGGCTCCCGACGTCAACATCACCGAGCCTCATGCTTCACTGCAGGACCTGGTAAGGATTTTTTTGAAACTGGCTGTTAAAATTTATGTTTTTTTGTTTGTTTTTGTCATTAAATGGTTGGTATCTTATGGTTCCCACAGAGAAATGCTTACATGATCGCATCTGGTGTCATCTGCGCCATCTATGTTGTGTGTGCTGTGGTCCTGTTCCTTGGTGTGAAAGAACAAAAGGGTAAGTGCTAGTACTTTACCAATTGCCATTGCTTTTGGAGTAGTACATGCTAAAACTTTTCAGCTCGGCAAGATTTAAAATAATTCTTTCTCTTTAAATACAGTAATTAATTTTTCAACCTTCAGAAATATTTCTAAAATAGTGATTTGGTGTTAAAATATTTTTTATGGAAACCATAAAATGATATTAATAATTTTTTACAATTATAAATGTCTTTACAAAATGTTTTCAATAAATGCAGTCACTTTCCATGATGAATAAAAGTATTGACACAAACTTGACTAATCTTATTGGCCCCAAACTTTTGAAATGGTAGTGTAGAATATCTTAAACCTTCAATTTCGATTTTGTAAGTTTAAGCTTTTAATGTCTTATGCTAAATATTTAATCAGATTTTTTTTAAATGCAAAATTTACACAAACTTTTGGAAGCTGGCAAAAAGATCATCATAATACTGCCTGAAACATGACTTGTAAGAAGCATATTGTAGCTTGTGACTGTAAACGTTGTATTGGCTTTTTTTAAAAAAAATTTAAAGGGGAAGTGGTTCATTCAGTTTGCCCCAACCAAACCTGCCGTTTTGGTGGTGAATGTGTATAACACTGCTTATCAGTCTCATGGGGTTCTTGCAGATGTGCTCTAGGCTTTTCCACACTGCTCAGGTTACTTTGAGTCAGTAGTTGGCCCTTCAGCAAAGCTCAGGTGGTCCCGGGGAAATGCCAAGGAAGAAGCTTAGCAGGGTTATTAGCCTTCACAGCACAGAGAGCTGTCTAAATGGCGCTTGTGGTAAAAGAAGGTCATTATTGGTGTATACTTTATTTTGGACCAAACTATTCAGTTAAAACAAGCAGGTCTACATTGTGAGACTGTGGTGGTGAAAGGCAAGCACAGTCTTGACTCATTATCATGCCTTAATTGTGGAATTATAATTCTAAAGGTGTAGAAATGAAAGCGAACAAGCAATTAAACAACTTTTTTTTTTTTTTGTGGTTTCCTTGTAATGCAACAAATGCATGTTGTTTGGCGATCAGTTTGCACAAGTTCCCTTTTGTTTTCAGTAGGTTAACACCTAAAAATTGGCAGGAATAACCTTGCAACAAGCTTAGTGTTTGCTATAGCACTCATTGCATTTGTTGTAGCAACTTTAAATGCCATTTGTTTGATCCAGTGCCATATTTCCATCATTTCATCTTGGCTTTCTCTTCTTTTTGACAGACACCTGCAGGGTAAGGACTGAGCCCATGTCATTTTTCCAGGGTATTTGCATGGTAATGGGTCACGGTCCATACGCCAAGCTGGTCATGGGCTTCCTCTTCACCTCTCTGGCCTTTATGGTAAGTCCTCATGCAAATAATTCAGGTTGATCTGTGGTCACCACTAGCTGTTAGGTTGTTTAAGCTGCGACCGCAATGGATGAGCAGCACTGTTGCATTTGGCCAACACTTTATTTGTTAGCTTTTCCTAATGTTTCCTTACTGTGCAGCTTATGTCTATGAACATTTCTTGCAGCTTCTGGAAGGAAACTTTGCTCTGTTCTGCATCTACAACCTGGGCTTCAGAAATGACTTCCAAAACATCTTGCTCGTCATTATGGTGAGTAAAGCATTTTGAATGTGCTTTTTCAATGCTAAAAGAGCATTATTTAATGCTTCAGTATCATAGAAAAGTTGTCAAATATGCAGAGTACTGGCAATCAGATTATTGTTTGTGGAAGTATAGAAGTTGTTCATCTTGTTTTTTTGAACAAGTTCATGTTCTTTTGTCCTTGAGCTCTCAGTGTTCAAACCCACATTCCATATAGAATTCATGTTCAGAAAGAGAGGATTATTGTTGTCATGTAAACCCAATACTGTTGAGTTTCTTTTTTTTCTCTCTCTCTTTCTGACTACAGTAATCCTTTCTCATGGAGATGTAATGAATAGAATGTTTTTAGACATTGAAAATATGACACTAAGCCAACATTCTAATATTGTTGTCAGAAAGGTGTGTTAGCATTCTTGTTAATGGTAGTCAGTGTTTATACAGAGATACTGATTTTGAAATCAAGTCTTGGTCAGTGAATTGCTTGCGTGCCTTATCTGTCCTAAATCTAGAAAGATAGAACAGTACAAAAACAGAGCATGGCACTTTTAAAGGTCGAGGTCATGGGTTTGATTCTCAAAAATGGCACATATGAATAAAATTACAATTTTCATGTCTATAAAATTTTTTGTCAAATGTTTTTTTATTTTTTTATTTATTTATTTTTTTTTTTTAGGTATATATTTTGTATAATTAACCTGAAAACAGATTCTCATGATTTCTATCAGATAATTTGACCTTTTTAATGACATTAGTTCAGTTGTAATTGTTGTGCTTGTTGTTTTAGTCAAACACTTTAATTTTAAAGTGGTTATCTTTTTCAAGTTAAAGCTGTAGTTCACCCCAAAATGAAAATTTACTCGGCCTTATCAAGTGGTTTCAAACCTTTGGGTTTCCTTTTTCTGTTGAACACAAAAGAGGATATTCATAGTTCACTCTATTCATACGCTGACATTCATACTAAGGAAAAATATACCTATCGGTTTCCATCATTCTTCAAAAGGTCTTTTTTTGTGTGTGCAACAGAAGAAAGAAGCTCAAGCAGAAACTGAATAAGTAGAGGCAGATGACAGAATGAATAATTTGTGGGTGAACTATCCCTTTAAATATTATTGTCAACTCGAATAGAGCTTGCCAAGAAAATGTCCCTTTTTATCCCTCACACTCTTACAGCATTTCTCATTGAGCTGGTTCTATTTTAATTTTCTCTATTTTAGCTCTCCGCCACACTTGCTATCCCATTTTGGCAGTGGTTCCTCATGAAATTTGGCAAGAAGACTGCAGTGTATATTGGGACTACAGTAAGTATTGGCAATGGCACACATTCAAACCTTCAGTTAAACTGGCCATCAGTGTCTGTCATCTAAATAAGGCTTTTTGATTCCAGTTACTGATGTTTTGTATTCTCTTTGCAGTCTGTGGTGCCTTTCCTGATCTCCGTAGTCTTGGTGCCGAGCAGTCTTGCTGTGACATACGTTGTGTCTTTTGCTGCTGGAGTCAGTGTGGCAGCAGCTTTCCTCTTGCCATGGTAAATATCCAACAAATAAAATGTGCGCTTCCAAATTTGATGCACTTGTATTCATGTGTGTTTTCCTATGCGGTCAGGTCCATGCTTCCCGATGTTGTAGATGATTTTAAAGTCCAAAATCCTGACTCTCAAGGCCATGAAGCCATCTTCTACTCCTTCTATGTGTTCTTCACCAAGTTTGCATCTGGAGTTTCTTTGGGGGTCTCGACTCTTAGTCTTGAGTAAGTTTACACTACTAATTATAAGGGTGGCACTGGCCAGTTTGTTTTGTTTGAGAAGAACAATTCTAAATGTTTATCCCAATTGTCACGTTTTGTAAAATTATGTACTTTAATTCACGAGTCAATGAGGTCTTTTAACGTTGGATTATAGTCTGCATGATCCAATAAGCCTGGCTTTGTGTTCTACTGTATGAGAATCAGTCTGGCCTCCTGACCTGCAGATATAATGCGATTAGCACTTCTCCTATGGGTCTTTCGGGTTTGTAGACCGTGACCATGTAGGACAGTATTTCATGTGAGATTCATTGATCAGTCACGAGGCTGGATTTAACGAGCTAATCTTTTGTTTCTTGCTCTTTGAAACAGTTTCGCCGGCTATGTGACGAGAGGTTGCACGCAACCCGCTGAAGTCAATTTAACCCTGAAAATCCTGGTGTCTGCTGCTCCCATAGTCTTGATCATTATTGGACTGCTAATATTCATCTCCTATCCCATCAATGAGGAAAAGAGACAAGGCAACCGCAAACTGCTTAATGAACTAAGGTAAATGCACCTACTGATTTTCTGAAGCCCAAATTGTACTTTGCTTTTTATTAAGGATGTTAGTTTAAAACTCTAATTGAATTATTTAGTCATGGAGAACCTAACATCCAGACCCACCATCTTGCATTTCAAACTGATGATTGGTCACAAACGCAATGCAGGACATTGACTGATGACAAGACTGATGACGTATTTAATGATTATCAGCATCTTAAATCCTTGAATGTCCTATAAAACACTATAATTTTCATTATTTGATCAGATTGAAATGCAAAACATGTATTTATGGTACTTTCACATTCACTTCTCTCTACATTAACCCAACTATGGCAAAACTTCCACAGCTGAGAAACACGGAAAAGATCCCTTATGCCATTCTGCCACACATGCCAACTATTAAATTGTGTCCTGAAATAGCATGAGTCCAAATGCGATATTAATTTTGTGCAACAGTTCTAGAACAACAATAAACTACTGGTAACTTTTGATGAGTGTGAGTTTGAAAGGACTAAAAGATATTTGCAAGTTTAGTATAAACGAATCCAAAGATATTCTCGGTGCTAATTACTTTTTAGATGAAGACAAATTTTTGCAATGTATATGTCAAGTACCTGTGCTATGCTGTGTTCAACTGTATAGTAGTTTTTACTGTAAACCAAAGTATATGTTGGGCTACCAGTCTTCCAGTCACATGTCTTGCTTAACTTGAGCCTGCTCAACATTCTCAAAACTGTAAATTAACATGGTCCTTTCAAACCTCTAAATCTGATTAAGTAGCATTCTTGTTTTTTTTTTTAATTTATTTATTTTTTTTGAGCTGTGATCCATTAATTTTGCCTAACTTTGACCTGTGTGGCTCTTTTACAGAGAAAATGAGATGGACTCAGAAACGGACTCCACTGAACTCAATGTGGTTTAATAGCACCAAAAACCCTGGATGGGACATTGTGCCATTTGAGTTGGACAAACAGAACCAGAACAAACCAGAGCGAATACTCTGAACCAACCATGCCTTGTGGCTGAAAGCTTCCAGCATCATCACCTTCACACAAACATGGATCAACAGGAAACGTAGCCTGTGCCAGCTCAAGCTCAATGTGCCTTGCCATTTCCAGTTGCAAAAGCTAATATGGAGATGGCTTGTGTGTGTTGCCAGTATATGTGCTGCTTACTGGTAGAAAAAAAAGCCAGCTTTTGAAAAGCACACATCTATATACTGCACTAAATATTAATGAGGTGGGACATATCTACCTTTTAGATGAAACTTGAAACATTTACAAAGGTTTTTAGGTGCTAAAACCAAAAATGCGTTTCAATTGTGATTGAAAAGTACATTTTGGAAGGAATATCTGTGAAACTGTACACTACGTAGGTAATGTTTGTATGTAATTTAGTATTTATAAATGCTTTTGTGCTTCTAACTGAATGAGCAAACTTGAAACCGTGACACCTAAGTGGGGTTTGATTACATCAAACTGTTGTATTGCGCACAAAGTTATCGCTTTTTCTTTTTGTATTACTTTCCTTTTCATCTTCGTGGGGCATACAGAGGGATGTGCTGAGGGAAATGTGTACAAATTTGATCCCTCAACACCTTCAGATTAGATCGATCAATATCCACTAAAGTACTGCTGAGGCTTTGAATTAGATGAACGCCATCAGAATGTGTGGGCTAGAAATCTATGATTAGTTCCTTCTGGTGAGAGGTGAAGAACATTATTTAAGTATTTATTACTTTTCTTTTAAATCCTATGTTGATTTGATTATCTGTCTTTTTCTCCTATCTTCCTTAATTTATCTTGGTTAAGGGCCCCTGTCACACAAAATAAGGGTAATTAGGGTAGAGTTGTCACTGCTGAATTATCTCTAATATGCCATTAATTCCTATGGAAAAGCCAACCAGTGTGTTTACAGGTGACACTACTGTTTGTTTAGGTGTTAAATTAATTTGATTTCTGGTCTGTTTGTTTTGATTATTCGTCTAGTCTAGTGCTTTTATTATTGTATAGTATTAATTAATGTCGGTTCTCAACCTGTAACTAAGTGTCAAATCTGAATGCCAAGTGTTCCCTACAAATGTGTACGTGCTGTGAAATATGTACATAGACCAGTTTTCCATTTTCTAGCTTTTGGGGGAAAATGGAATTACTTGTAAATAACATATGTGTGTGTATATATGTGTTGTATGTTATACATATGTACATATGATGCACATTGAACTCTCATCAGTGCAGTTTTTTTGCATGTTTCTAATTAATACGGTTTTCTAACATGTCAGTTTTCTATTGATGCATCTGTGACATTTTGATTGCTCTCATTAACACCAGTTTGTGGTGATCTGTCAGGATTTCCACATTCTGATACCAAAAATACAGTTATTGTAAATAATAAATGTGCTGATGTTTGTACATAGATTTTATATATTTTTTGGATGGGATCCTAAATGTATCTGTGTATAGTTATTTAAAAGAAACAATGGAAATGGTCGTTAATAAATGGTAATTGATATTGAAAGGTCATTGTGTTTTTTCTAACATGCCTCCTATGCAATTTCAAAACACTTAAGAAACAGCATGAATAGATTAGTTAGTAATATTTATTAGTTTTGTGTATATATATATATATATATATACACACACACATTTTTTTTTAAATAAGTTACGAATTTATATTTATTACTACGGTAATGATTAATTCATTTATTGATTGGCTGAATAAAAATGTTTGGCATATATTTTTATTATTTGGCATTATAATTGATGATGCATAGTACACATTCAGTTTTTATCGAATGACAAAATAAGATTTTATATTCGTAAAGGTAAATGGCGTTTTACAAACCTGTTTGAGCGGGAAAACATGATTATTTAAGTGAAGTGAAGTGATGTGTAGTGTGGCCAAGTATGGTGTCCCATACTTGGAATTTGTGCTCTGCATTTAACCCATCCAAGTGCACACACACAGTTAGTGAACACACACATACCGTGAACACACACATACCGTGAACACACACCCGGAGCAGTGGGCAGCCATGCTGCGGCGCCCGGGGAGCAGTTGGGGGGAACGGTGCCTTGCTCAAGGGACTCACCTCAGTCGTGGTATTGAGGGTGGTGGAGAGTGCTGGTCATTCACTCCCCCCTCCTCCAATTCCCGCTGGTACCGAGTATCGAACCAGCAACCTTCGGATCACGAGTCCAACACTCTAACCACCAGGCCACGACTTATTTTTTTTTTTTTTAAGTTACCGGCGACGACATTTTAGATACTAACTAGAGCCTCCTGTCATTTTGTCAATATTAATTCTCAAAGAGAACGTAGACTGTGGAGATGTGTCTGTCAGTATCAACCAATAACTTAATTAAATATTAATATGTAATATAAAAAGGAGTGAGAGTATGTTACCTTAGAGTTGGGGCGCCTCCTGGAGGAGACAATTCGATGGCAGCTTATTGATCGTCACTCGACTACTCCTCCTGCTGATGATTGCTCGACAACTGATTGTTCAGAGCTGATGCAATACTGTAATTGCAACGCAAAATATTTTGAAAACTGTTCTTTAATTCTTATTTAAATGCATTTATTCAATAATAAATAATTATATATTAAAATATATATATGTGTATACAAATTTAATTGAAGTTTAAATAAACTTTTATTTACTGAAATATTCGATGTGGCTTTTATTATGAAACACGTGATGAAATCTTGGTTCAACCGGAACAGCCTGTCACCGGCACACACGTTTCTCAGCGACCGCCGGTGAGATTTAATATATTTTATTATGAATATCAAATTTTTGTTATAGTTATTATCACTGACGTTTTATAAACATAATATTACAATTTATACCGACACATTTCGCGCTCTGCAGTGTTTCTAGCACTCGTTTAAATGTATTATAGACAGCTCAGCAATTCATTCATTACAGACGTCATTGTTTCTAAACTAAAGGATAGAGATCGTAAAAAACAACACTCAACAATGACATATGGTTTCTACCGGAATCACAAGTTCAGTTTATGTTTATTACTTGACATGTGGACCTATATTATCTAATTTTGCACAGAATCAGCAGACATTATGGGAGAGCAGCTGAGTCCTGATGAGAAGTTCCAGCTCATCACCAGAAACCTTCAGGTAACAAACATGTTATTTTCTGTTTGCTATGAGCTCAAAACGTAGTTATAATTTGAAGTATATTATCAAAAGAATATACGGAAAAAAAAAAAAAAAAAAAAAAAGTTTCTGTTTCATTTTCATTCGAGTACATGAGCTGTCACTTTAAACACCCTGTTGTTTTCTCAAATGAGGTAAAGTTGGTTTCATATTCACACATTCGGACTTTCTCCTTAATAATATCATTTCCGTAAAGTAGTCTTTGCAAATTCTAAATATTGAAATCATATTAGCATCCAATGGCTATCAAAGTACAACATTGTTCACTGTCAAATAAATAGTGCTAATGTTGTTTTTAAGTCATACTTGCATGTAATTTTTAGACCAAATATTCAGAATGCCATGGTAAACAATATAGGAAGTGTGTTCCAAGTTGTCATTGAACAAATGTGTGAATATAAAACCAACTTTATCTCAATGTTTTCTCAGGAGGTTCTTGGTGAGGAGAGACTGAAGGAGATCCTGAAGGAGAGGGAACTGAAGGTTTACTGGGGAACAGCGACTACAGGCAAACCCCATGTTGCTTACTTTGTCCCCATGTCAAAAATTGCTGACTTCCTTAAGGCAGGCTGTGAGGTTTGTATTCAGCACTATGTATTGGTTCTGAACGAGCATTTAGGCACTCATAATTTTTAATTGCTTGAATTATGGATCTGGACATTGCTATTTATGGGTCAGAAATGCATGGATGTTTTCAACCATAAAAACAATACAGATTTATGCTAATACAGTCCCAACCCCCACCCGGGGGTTACATTTTATTTTGGATCACAGTGCTAAGTGGTTCTAATAATAATGGGTTATGGGAACCTGGTATTTATTGGTTGCTTTTTTGTTTTTGTTGAATACGCTTTTTTTTTTTTAAAGAATATTGGAAACCAGTAGTTATTAACATACACAGTAGGAAATAAATCAATGGCTCTCGGTTTCCAAAAATATTATCCTTTGTGTTCAATAGAAGAAAGAACCTCAAACAGGTTTAGAACAAGTGGCAGATGAGTAAATGATGAGAGAATTTTAATTTGTTTTTGAACTATCCTTTTAATATGCTTTCATGTGTGTGAAATTGTTTGTAAATGTCATGTGACTAAGACACAAAAATGTGACGTCACGTCTTTGACCCTCTCGTACCTATTTGTCCTTTTGTTCTCAAGGTGACCATCCTCTTTGCTGATCTCCATGCTTACCTGGATAACATGAAGGCTCCCTGGGAGCTGCTGGAGCTCCGGGTGAAGTATTATGAGCAGGTCATCAAGGCCATGTTAGAGAGCATTGGAGTTCCTCTTGACAAACTCAAATTTGTCAAAGGCACAGATTATCAGCTCAGCAGGTAGCCGGATGATGATTGTTGAAGAATTTGTGAATATTTCAAGTTTATTCCATAGATTAATAACTGCATTTTAACCATGCATGTAGAATGTTTGTTTGTGGTTGTTATGCTTTGTTTAGAAGAATAAATGCAAATGTCATGGCTGCTCTGTTATAGAGAATACACTCTGGATGTTTACCGACTGTCTTCCATGGTCACTGAACACGATGCGAAGAAAGCAGGGGCTGAGGTGGTCAAACAGGTTGAGCATCCTCTTCTCAGTGGTCTGCTGTATCCTGGACTGCAGGTATGCAGATTGGGTTTTTCCAGTCTTTGTGGCCTTGTCACCAAAGGTTCCACAAAACAGCTGATGCTTAATCTGAAGGAACATGTAATCCTGAAAACTGAAGTAATGATACTGAAAATTTAGCTTTGCCTTAACAAGATATAATTACCTAAATTGTGAAAAATATTTGACGAATTTACTCTGCTTTTAGTACTTTTAAGTATTTCTGTTCATGTAATTAAACCTAAATGATGTTATAATTAATTCATCCTTTAGTTGTTAGTATTTACATTAGCTGCTTATTCAATACACTGTGTTTTTCATTTCCATCAGGCACTGGATGAGGAATACCTAAAAGTAGATGCTCAGTTTGGTGGTGTGGACCAGAGGAAGATCTTCACATTAGCAGAGAAGGTACATTTTATATATATATATATATATATATTATGATCAAATTTTGTGCCAGTAATTCCAATACACTGGACCTTGCTCCAGTTCAAATTCTATTGGATTTACTAAAGGCATGAAGAGAAAAAATAGCAAATAAAAGGTATAGACATCGCATATCCTGTATTATGATTTTTTATTTCAGATGCAAAATGAAGGAGAGTGCTTAAGTGAATCGTAGGATAAGGTTTACTAATACTTAAGTGTCACGGTTTCAAGTTTGCTTATTCAGTTAGAAGCACAAAAGGATTTTATATATATAAAATTATAAACAGACATTAGTACAGTTTCACAGATATTTCTTTCAAAATTATTTAACCCTTAAAAAAAGCACATATTTACCCATCTCACAGCTGTGTTGTCAGTTGATAACATGCACTTGATTATCACCAGCTCTGCTTATTTGCGACCTAATTTGTACTGCTCTTTTATTAGAGGTTTGTCATCATGGAAATGAGTGGCATTAGTATACATTCATTCATACTTTGTCAATAGATCTCTCTCTCACAGAGTTTTACACTTACATTAGTGTTTGTCTTTTGCACTGTTTATTAAATGTGTTTATTAAAACTTTATTGAAATTTGTGTTTATGCTTAGGCTAGCGTTATTAGCAGTAACCATATTAGAAATTTGATACATTTTACTGAGTATATAAAAGGATGGTCTTAAAATTAGATATAATGTTCCTGTGAATTATAGTTGAGTTGACTTGTTTTGCAGTACCTGCCTTCCCTTGGGTACACCAAACGTACCCACTTGATGAACCCAATGGTTCCAGGACTGACTGGGAGCAAGATGAGCTCCTCAGAGGAGGTACGGGAGCATCTACAACTTCTTTCATGATTTCAAGAATACCAAAAATAAATAATTCTGCAACTTTCTTGTCTAACATCAGGAATCCAAGATTGACCTGCTAGACAAGAACCAAGATGTGAAGAAGAAGCTGAAGAAGGCGTTCTGTGAGCCTGGAAATGTGGAGAATAATGGAGTTCTGTCTTTCGTCAAACATGTGCTTTTCCCTCTGCACTCAGGTGAGCTTGGGAGGGAAAAAATAATAATCTTCAGACAATGTAAACGTCTATTTTAAGTGCTTAATGGTGCGTTTTGTTTACAGAGTTTGTGATTAAAAGAGATCCAAAGTTTGGAGGTGACAAAGTCTACACAGATTTTGAGGAAGTGGAGAAGGACTTTGCTGCAGAGGTACAGTATTTGAACTGTGCTTTTTACTCCACAAATGTCATACACTTGAGTTTTGTAATTTTAAATTGTATTGGCTTGTAAAATAAATCTCCTGTGGTCTCCAAAGGCAAGGAAGTGTCACATGATCCTTCAGAAATGATTTGTATATGCTTATTTGGTGCAAGGGTATTTTAATATATTATTTATTTTTAATTGTTATTATTAATTGTTCCAATTAATGTTGAAAACTGTTGTGGTGGATAATATTTATGTAGAAAAGGTGATGCATATATTTGACAAGTTATGATTATTATTATTTTATCCAGATTTGGAATTGTAGTGTATCAGAGTTTCCACACAAAATGTTTTAATAATAATTGTTTATTGAGCATCAAATTAGCATATTAGAATGATTTATAAAGGATCGTATGATATGGAAGACAGGAAAGATGGCTGCTAAAAATATACATGACATAACCGTGTACTATAAAATAATATAACAATTATTTCGGTTCCTTGATTTTTAAATGAATCTTAGTGAGCAAGAGGCATCTTTTAGAAACATAAATTACTTAATTTTTTTCTCCAAGCAGGAAGTGTATGTTTACAAAACTGATTGAAGCGTATGTTGACCCTGCACTTCTTACCTGCAGCAAATTCATCCTGGGGACCTGAAGGCTTCAGTAGAATTGGCTCTTAACAAACTGTTGGACCCTATTAGGAAGAAGTTTGAGAGCCCTGAGTTGAGAAAACTGACATCATCTGCTTACCCAGAACCATCTAAAAACAGTGAGTGAAAATGTAAAAACAAAAAAAAACAGAAAAAATTAACCGCGTTTCAATGATTGATTCGATTGTCATTATTTCACAGAAGGAGGAGCCAAGGGCAACCCTAAACAAACCACAGATGAAGATGAGGTCATCCCTTCCAGATTGGACATCAGAGTGGGCAAAGTCATCAGTGTAGAAAAGGTAAGACACTGCAATCAGTGTATGAGCATTTTAACTTATAAGCAGGTAGGGTTATCAAAAGTGTTGACTTAACAGTCAATACTGAAATATTTAAAACGCCCATTTCCCGCTGAAATTTGAGCACGTTCTTAAAACATCACCGATTGGCTATTTTCACATGCTCAACAGATATGACTGTGATTGGCTCTGAAGGTCATTTCACATTTGAAAACAACATCAATTAGCTAATTTGTCCATGAGCGGATAAATTAGTTATCTGCTAAAGTTTCAGTGTGAGTAAACAATGTTTCTGGAATATGATGGAATTTTCAAGTCATGGAATATTATGAATTTTTGTTTGTCATTCATCAATATATCTTTTTTGTACTTTGTTTTTTTTCACACCTATTGCAAGGGTAATATTTCAGCTCCATTTTATTGCTTTCCGCTCATCAACTGGCAGTCACTTCAGTCACCAGACTGTATCTGTTAACTAAGGATAACATGTTGGGATAATATAATCTTTTAAAAGATTTGGCTTCAAAATGATGACTTTAAAGACAAAAAGTGTGACAAAAGCTAAATATGATGTTTGTAAAACTACTATTAAGCTATCAAACATTGGACAGGGAGTACTTTAAAGCCACACAAACAGCAAGTACTTGAGTTTTTTGTTTGTTTTTCAATCTGAGGTAAATTAACCATTGTTATTCTCATAGTGGCTATTAAAGTCATGGGAAATTATATTCAAGCTATAACCAATATATTTTGATTTTGTTTTAATATTGTATTATTAATATATAAGCACAAGAGCAATCCTCATTAGATGTCATGGAAATTATCTTTGTAGTTAGGGAACTTGATATTTGGCTTAAAGTTGGGACCCTGTTCAGCTTATAGATGTGGCTTTTAAATGCTCCGTGTGGACGTAGTGTCAGTGACGTCACCCATAGGTTTCTGGAGAATTTAAAAGAAGCTACAAGTAGGCGTGGCCAACCGTCGCCATTTTGTTCGCACATCATCGCACCGACCGGGGGATACCAAACAAGGGCAAAGAGGCGGAGCTACAAATGACTGCTAGCATTTTGCTTAGACAGGCTTTTCTTTGGGAGAAACGCTTAATACTTCATTACCTGCGACTCGTTTCTGTTCTGACCACATGTGCTTGGTTGTATACTATATCAATAAAGTGTTTAGTCTTTTAAAAACACTGTTGTAATACTTTGAGCCACTAAGCATTGTTCTTATGACATTTTTCTACAGGAGGAAAACGCTAATAACTCCCAAATACTTCAAATATAGTCTGTGTTAGTAAATGCAAGGCTATTTATGAAATCCAGGCATAAAACTGTATTAGAACGTTTCAAATGAGTGTTCTAGAGCCTACAGCTAATCAATCTGTCCGATTCTGGAGTGCATTCAAGAACATTATATATGATAAATTATCTTAAATAAAACAAATACATTTATAGATATGGTATATAAGTATATAACTTCACTCACCTGGGAAAAAAAAAAAGAAAAAAAAAATAATACACCCCCCTCACAGTTGTCATGAAGGGTAATATTAGCTATATGCACCAAAACCATCTTTTGTACCAGGCTGTAAACATGTTTTTATCAGCTGTAAAATTGGCCAATTTACCATTGCAGTCTAAAAACATTTGGATTTCCTGGAGCCATCCCCCAAAGGCGAGTTGATGAATTGCAGTTTTAGTTACTTCTGTATTGGCTTCCTGAGGGACAGCGGGAGGTTGGCGCTTGGTGGGAATGCTACGAAACATTTTTGTATCGATCTGTACTTAATTCGATACCTTTGACAACCCTATAAGAAGATGTTTAAAAGATCTCTTTGTCTCGATCTGTTAGCATCCAGATGCAGACTCACTATATTTAGAGAAGATTGATGTGGGTGAAGAACAGCCGCGGACTGTAGTGAGTGGACTGGTGGCTTATATCACAGAGGAACAGCTTCAGGACCGACTCGTTGTGCTGCTCTGCAACTTAAAGCCCCAGAAGATGAGGGGGATTGAATCTCAAGCAATGGTGCTCTGTGCTTCAATGTTAGTAGAACACCAAACATTGTGATACACACCAATTCATTCACGTTTTTTCATGGTAAAAGTCATTTTGTATTGACCTTTCTAAATGATTTGGCCTTTAGCGAAGGAGAGCCCAGGAAAGTGGAGCCTTTGGATCCACCAGAAGGATCTGCAGCAGGAGATCGTGTTTATGTAGAGGGCTATGAATCCGGCAAACCAGACGATGAATTGAAACCAAAGAAAAAGGTGTTTGAGAAGTTACAGGTATGTGGTGTTCATGTGTTGTGTATGTCTGAATTATAATTCTTTTTTAACTTAAATCAAGGCACTATATGTACATTTTTTTTCAGTAACACTTAAGTAACAATTCACACTGCTAACTACTGGCTTATTACCTGACTATTATTAAGATATTAACTGTATTACTTATAACAAGGTACGGTTTTATTCCTACCTAAAACCAAGTACTACCTTACTAACTATTAAAAAGCAGCTAATTAGTAGTTTTAGCTAATAGTCTTAGTTAATGGTTTGTTAGTAGAGTAAATTGTATGTTAAAGTAACATGACTGAATTTTCATGTATTAATCATTTTTCTATTGTCATTAGGGGAAAATGGCTCACAAAAATGAGACCTTCCCCAACTTCCTAGGTTGTCTATGAACATTTGTAGACCGATTTTTATCGGTTTGTTATCAGTATGTCACTTGAAAAAAATATTTCCAGCTTTAATCAAAGAACAAAAAAGCAATCCATTTCTGGCTGCTGTTCATTTAATGTCCACTGGTGTCGCTAAAATAATAATAGTTTCTGAATTCTACACATAGCTGCTTTTAAGTTATCGTTTGGTCTTCCTGGTTTGAAGTTTATTTGTCTGATCTCTTCAGGTGGATCTGAAGATCTCAGGCGAGTTCGTTGCACAATGGAAAGAGCAAAATTTGATGACCAAACTTGGACAGATCACCTGCAAAACACTTAAAGGTGGAAATATTAGCTAGAATATCTACACTATTTTTCTCAAGCTTCAGAGGGAGAGTTTTCATGACAACTGTAATCCACATGACGTCTACACTGTGTCAGGTATATCACTCATCATAGGCATCAAAAACTGTAAACTGACTCTGACCGAAAAAGCAAATGGCTTCTAATGTCCTTATTTAGTGTTACCCTGTGAATGAACTAATAGCTCACAGTTACTGCAGAAGAATACATATGGGTATTGTCTGTGCTTTACATTGCATGTAATGCCGTCCAAGATGGTTTACGCATGAAGTACTGCAGTAAATATGCTCGTTTGCATTAGCGATAAATGGAAGAATTTTGCAGAAGTTCATCTGTTGTCTTCAAACTCAGGCTTTCCTGTGGTGCCATGTCTGGAAATTGATCATTACTTACAATGATTAGTGTGAAAATGTACAAACTATTATTTAACCATCAATGGAAATGGTTCTGATGTGGGACAATCTATAAACACAATAAAATGTTATGGTAAATATTTTAAGATTAGTTTAACATTGTTCACAGAAAACACCTAGAATTTCAAATAATGTAACATTCAGAAGTCATCTAATGTTAACCAGACTTGCTGAAATAAAGGATGATTCAAAACCAATTACTGTATGTCTTGATGGAAATAATTATAGAGATGCCTTTTCTAAGGTTTTTATATTTCCATTATGATCTCTTGATAAAAGGGGTTTCATTTTAACCAGAAAATACAATTTTGGGAGCCGATCACTTAGACATTAAGGTTGAAGATTATGGGAACAATAACTTCTGTTACTATTAATAACTGCATTTATCGTACAGACATATAATGGAACTTATATGTTACATTTGTATGGTTAAGTCATTGATGTTTAGAAAAAAATTTAAAAGTAAAACAGGGTAAATCTATAAATATCTTTAATGCATATTTAATTTTAAAACAGTGTAGCACTTCTATTCATATAGCCACTACATAAGTTTTTGTATATATACATTTTACATCAATTTTAGAGGGACCATCAGTCAATACTCTTACCTTTTTTGCTGGTTCCAACATAAATGCAGCATCTAGCTTACAAAGTGCTTCAATCTAATGAAAAGTAAATATGTAGATTTTTTTGTGTATACGTTTCAGCCATGGTTAGCGTACTGCAGAATTCATAAAGATAACAGAAGGTTCTGTACATGTATAATTATATATTTTTTGGTTGATTGCAGTAGCACTAAAACGTTCACAACTGTTAGTATCATAAACTGTCATTAAAAGCTAAAATCAATCTCTGTGCTTGGACATATTGGATATATCAAAAAAATATGTTACATGGTTTGACTTTTTTTGCGCCAAGCAGTGATTACTACCAACAGTGACCACTAGATGTCAGTTCAGTCTTGCAGTCATTTGCTTTAATAAGTCGAATAACTAAATGCGGTTCTTCCCAGAGCAGAGAAGCTCTTTTTAAAAAATACTTGAAAGCTGTAATAAAGCTATTTTATAAAACATGTTTTGGGGAATAAAAGCTTTTTGCATACATTTAAAGGCCATTTTCAGGCTAAGGCTTTTAAGACGGTGGTGGTAACCATGAATTCTTGATCAAGACCTCACTTGGGCTTTCATCACTTGCTTTGTCCTTTTCTCTTTACTAGCAGTCCAATCAAAATTCATCTTATCATGTCTCTTCAACATGAGGTCTCTGTACTTCCTGAAAAGAAAAGTAATTATGATCATTTACATGGTTCTGTCTTTATTTCATGCACAAATTGACATATATATATATATATATATATATATTTTTTTTTTTTTTTTTATGAATGCTGCCTTACTTGCTTGTTCCTGGCTCCCTGATGATTGTGCTCGCTGGCCAGCAGGATGCACTTGATCACTTTGCCCATTAACATCAACCCTCATTATTTGCTTATTTTTCAAGATCTCCGTCTTATCCTGTGTTGCATTTCCCATCTTGTTCGGAGGATTGGTTCCATGCACTGGTTTCTTAGCAACAGGTGGCGGCACCTTAATTGGCTTTTTTGTTCCATTTGTAATCATCGTCTTGGCTTGGTCGGAAACCTGCATTATCTCAGCTGCAAGACTCTGTTTGAGGCTTGCTTGGACCTCAGAAGAAGTATGCGTTTCAATTACAACTTTTTTTGTGCTTTTGGAGAATATGAAACTGGCTGTAGATGTAGGGGACATTAGTAAGTCACATGCGTCTGGTGATTTAGGAGATGGCACAGGTGAAGTTGCACTGCTACCTGAAGATAAGCATAGATTTAGCATTGCAGGTAGTCCACTGGAGGACATTGCAGCAGTCTTCATACGTATGGCCTCCTGTAGACACATGGATGGGACTGCGGATGGAGTAGAGGATGACTTAGCAGGTGAGTTAGACTTCAAAGTTAGGGATCTGCGAATAGGCTTTTGTGGTGTTGCTTGACTAGAAATACTATTATCCTCATTTGTTGTAGCCTTAGTACTTTGTTTGGTATCGTTGTTCACTTGATCTTCACCAACATTTACAGACCTTAGTCGCACCATCTGGAGTAAAGAAGGTGTGACAAGTGGAATGTTGGCATCCTCCTTTGAAACAGGTGCACTTTTGTGTCGACAGAGGAGTTCTTTGCTCGTATTGTCTTTGCCTACGAGGCTCAGTTGCTTTCGGAAGTTAATAGTAGATTGTTCTTCTACAGGAAGAGGAGGTGCAAGTGGGATTCTAGTGGAAGTCAGTGTTTCTTTTTCATGTACAGGTTCATCTGGTAAATGACAGGATATTTTAGTAGAGGCTACATGTGTGTTTTCTATTTCAGCTTGGTCCTCCAAAAATTCTGATACATTGTCAGAAGACTTGTCTTGTTGCCTGTCCTCCATACCGTTTTGTACAGTTCTTTTTGGCAGAATGGCATGCCTTTCTGAGACTTGTTCTGGGCTATTGTCCATATCTGAGACATTAGTTGACAATAATTTTATATTGACCTCCTCTTCACATGACTCTTCATGGCAATTGTCAGATATCTCTGACATGGGTTCATTTATGAATGAAGGAGGCGGTGGAGGGAAGTCAAGCTCATCTTGTTCCTCAAACATCAATTCAGTTGACTCTTCCATTGGTGGTGGAGGTGGAGGCCAAGAAGACTCTGGGAAAGTTACTTGTTCCTTTATCTCTTGCTTTTGTTCCTCCTGTTCGGATGGTGGTATAGACACTGAGATGTCTGACATCTTTTTAATAGGTGGGGGAGGAGGGTGGTGTTCTGGAGGTGGAGAAGGAGGTGGAGAAACACCATTGACCTCAGGTACTTCTATACTGAGTGTTTGCTTTGATTTATGATTCATGATGTCTGTAACAATGCAGTTTCTTTGGTTCTCATTGCTGCTCACAGTTGCAGCTCTTGTTTTTTCTTTACAGTTTGTTTGTGACAGCATGCTTTGATCAACTATGATAGCTGGTACATTTGTTGTAGAAAGTGTTTTACGCCATCTGTCCTTTTGGTCCTCTACCATTTTCTCATCTTGTGTGTGAGGGATCTGGTTGATCTTTGCAAGTGTTTCTGGACTTTTTAATTCATTATGTAAAGTTGAGTTTTCTGTATGCCTAACATCTGAAGGTTCTACCATCATTTGTTTATGCACTTGTGGTGATGCAGATTTATTTAGCTCTTTTACAACTTTGTTTTCCAATTGGATCCCAGTCTTACTTTCTTCTGTTGTTTGTGTCTTTGGAATAATTTGTTCATTGATTTGTATTGAATTTGTGTTTTGAGTTTTACCTATTAATGACTCCAATCTATGGAAGTTTGGACCTGGGCCACATAATAGTTCAAGAGTCTGTTTATTGTAAACCCAGGTTTCAGGGGGTGGGAGAGATGGAGCTTTTACCTTGGGTGGAGGGGGAATGTTGAATAGTGTCCTAAGGGCAATAGTTTGGTGTGTAGGTGTAACTTTGTTTTTCACTGTTGTTAGTGGAGGGGAGAATTTGAGTGGTTCCGATAAAGTGGTATTGGTTTGAATGTCCTGATGTGCTATATCTGATATGACTGAAGACAGAGATGTTAGTGATGAAGACACTGAAACCACCGGTGAAGTCTTTGCACATACTCTCTCAGGTTTTGAAGGCTTTACTCTTCTCTTTCCAGGTGAGGAGGGACTGACCTCTTTAGGGGAATGCGTAGGTGTCCCACTTTGGCTTGAGTATCCACTTGAAGGAGACAAAGTCCTATCAAAATTGTTTTCACCACATTCTCCAGTTTTCTGTGGTGAGTTACCTGATCTGGCATGCCTTCCAGTAAAAACTTGATCAAGACTAGATTTCACAGTTGTGTGGAAGTCTGACCTGAGCTCTAAAGAATGGACTGAACTCTTCTCATTTTTGGTGGACTGATGATTTTCTTTTGTACTACTGAGATCTCTGTTTGTTTGCTCATTATTTGGTGCCACGTCTTTGGGATCTTGTATATCTCCCTGCTCCCTCTCTCTCTGCTTAATTTTTTCATGATGCAGTGAGTAGGTTCTCTGAGGTGGTGCTGGTGGTAATTTTGTCTTCATTACAGAGAGACTACGGGAGAATGAATGGCTGTTTCTGACATTGTCCCCTGCATCACCACACTCCCTGGGGCTCAGTCTGTGATTTGTACCTTTCCCCTCAGAACTTTTCCAACTGCTTGAGCTTGAAACACTCATGTCCTTTGGGATTAAAACTGAAATGTCTTTGGTGCTGTCAGCATCAAATGTTGGTAGACACTTTCCTTTTGAAGAGATTGTGGATGAATTGGAGACTATAGTCTCAGATGATTGTGAATTGCTCCTGCTGGGACTAGCAGTGGGTGGATCTTGATTTGTCCCACTTCCAGACCGTGAAGAAGATGGGCTAGCTGATGCTATACTTCCCTTGCTAACTGTACTTGCACTGCATCGGTTGTGATCATGATTAATTTCAATGATATCTATTGCAGCAGGCAAAACTGCATTTGGAATAATTTTGGACAAATATGTTGCCTGTGGAGAAATAGACATAACAGGGCCTTGAGGCTCTTGTAGGAAGGAGTAAGTGGTCATCCCTGGCACAGCAAGTGACTTAGGCCTTTGTGTAGGGCATGCTCCTAGTCCAAGCTTTCGGTTTAACTCATCTTGATAGACTGAATGGATGTGGTTCAAAAGGAACTCTTCATCTCTTGATGCCTGAAGGACCTCAATGTTCTGCAGGTGTACACGAGCCCCTTCATGATTTACTGATGGGAGATCTCCATCAATTGTTGGTAGAACAACTATTCCAGATGAATTGTCTTCACTATCATGTCCTCTGTTTGGAAGCTGCTGCAGCATAGTTCCTCTTGCCATATCTAATGTATGAAAAAAATATTAGTAATTATTATAATTTTTTTATTTTTTATTCTTACTTACATGTTGGCACTACTGTTTTGAGGTATGCTATGCTCAAACAATGATGTCTTCATATATGTCAATGGCATTACATACCTAGTTCTCTTTGAACTTGCTGTGGTATTCCCATGATAGTTGTTCTTCTACTCCGTCTCTTGGTCTTATCCAGTCGTTTAACAGGGTTTAAGGGCTTAAATGTAGAACCTAAAGAGTGATAGTTCATACCGAGATTAAATATTAGGGGAAAAAATTACATATTTTTTTTTTATTTACTAAAGGACTATAATTTGTTTTCCTTTGCATTGCTGCATCACTATGATGACTTGCTCCAGCTACTGCTCAACAGTGTAAACTATAAAGTACGTAGAAGAATGGATCGTTAAACCTGAAAACACGTTAGTGGGGGAAAAACAAAGGAGGTAGTATATGTGCCACTAAGCATGTTTTTATTTATTATTTTTTTTATTTTTTTTAGACCTTCTTATTAAGTCAGCATTGTATACCTTGACGTGTAAGCACTGGACGTGAAGAGACTGCTGAGGCAGTCGACACTGAAATGACGGAGTGTCCAGTAGTGCTATCGGTCTCAAGTGATTCATCCCTTTCTTTTGAGCTTGTATCTTCCTCTGGCTGTGCAAACATGGAGTTCATCAGTATAAATACATCCATTAAAGGTCAAATTTAGACATTATTTCCACCCTTCTTTAAAATGCAAACAAATACAAAATTACAATTAAAACATCTTCAGGGGCTTGTTGAAACCTGCCCCTGAAATCTAAACACTGAAGTAAAGTTTATGACTCCTAAAAAAAAAAAAAAAAAAAAAAAACTCTGTTTATGATTTTACTTCTTACCATATTGTACTATATTTGTGGAAAATTCAATTTTTCAGAGGCTTACCACAATATGGTCATCCTGAAAGTCCACTCCATTTTTGTTCTCTGCATGGAAGAAAGACTGAGTGAGGTGCATCAGAAAACACAAGTGTATGTTAGAAGGCCAGAATGCGAGGAGTGTGTTTTCTGTAATTAAAAAAGTGGGTGTAGCGCTCACCCTCCTGTTGTAGTATCTTCAGTCCCTCTTGGGCCTCTGTATGCAGGTCCTCCAGATATTTTGGCCTGCTCCCCTCTATGAACACATTCTCCTGGTAGTGCTGGGAAGCCGTGTAGTGTACAGTCAGTTTTCTTTGCTCATCCTGCTTTTGACCTGGTACAGACAGAAGGTCAAAATGTAATGGTACCGTTACTGTTAATGGATGTACTCTTTCCCAAAACCTTC
Organism: Danio jaintianensis; assembly: GCA_903798115.1. Classification (NCBI taxonomy): domain Eukaryota; kingdom Metazoa; phylum Chordata; class Actinopteri; order Cypriniformes; family Danionidae; genus Danio; species Danio jaintianensis. The sequence goes on from CAIGQV010016734.1 coordinate 7,060,235, forward strand.
TCTTTAACATGCAGTAGGTCATCCAGGGGAGCAATCCTGCTCCTGGAAGGCCAGTGTCCTGCAGATTTAACACATTTGCCTGTAGGTTTCTAGTTGATCCAAACTCTTGTTTACCTGTTTTGGGTGTGATTTAATTAGTGTTGAACCTCAGGACAGTGGTCTACCAGGATCAGGTTGAAACACCCCAGATGTATGATATCATAGGTAGTTCATCAAATTTTGTATGGAAGGTTTCATACAAATCAAATCAAGATGTTGATGCATAAGCAGGACAGTTTTGCTAGAGGCACAGAAAGGTCAACATCTGCAAACCATCATCTTTCTGCTAGATTTGGAAAAGGTTTTACACTGGATGACCTTCCTGACTCAACCTAACATAGAGGGTGTAATGACATATGCAACCACAGCTCTAGGACACATACTGTCAATTTAGTGCATGTATTCACTCACTTCTGTGTCTGTGAGGGAAACCAGACCACCTTAGCAAGGAAAAATCCAAACTCTGCACCGAGGATCACTCAGAGCTTAAACTGTGAACGTGATTTCCACACACCCATTTTGTGAATGACGAGCACTGACAGCTTCTAACTGTTATAAGTTCTTAATCTGCCCATCCTTTCTTTATCCATTGACAACACTTGCTAAGGTTGGCAGCCAATTCTAGTAAGATCATTGATGGGAGAGAGTGGTACATTTTGACGGTAGGTTTCCAACCAAGTCATGGTTCAACTCAAGCTGTGACCAGGTAATCTCTTCAGATCTTTAATTCCTTGAAATACCAGATTACCCTTTCCATAGCTGCCCCTTCAGCATATGTCAGCACAGGGGGCTTTGCTTTTTCTATCTTTAAATCTATTTAATTTTGAAATATTACAATCAGTGTTCATAATTAACAAACAACCTTGTCTGTAATATAAATAACTGAGATGAATCCTCCAAGCATATTCCTAAAACATCCAAAGTATTAAGAATTGCTTTAGTAGTTTTAGAATCTATCTTATACTGAGGCTAGCTGTTTTGTAAAGTGGAGAAACGGGACACCTGAGGGTGGCCTATCGTTGGACTGGCTCACTCTCAAAGGAACAGTGAGACGCTTCATTCTGGTCCCCCTATCATCTTCCTTGGGTACCACCTGAGTGCCTACTACTGACTGGACTTTTTATGTTTCCGAAAGGCATTGCACCGTCTCAGCCTCTTAGCCATTTATGCAGATTTCTAACTGCTCACCGGGTATCAACTTTTAAGCTTCTTGTGTAGTACACCCCATGGGGAGTGTCAGGTGTCCTGGCACTGACTGCTGGCACTGTGATATAACAGAGACTGAAAATACAATCTGTAGGCAAGTGCAAAATATATACAAGTCCATTTTCAAATTGGCTCCTAAAAAAAAATAAAAATAATCTTTTATTTTAAGTACAGCTTTATTTGTAAAATATTACCACTTCTGCATTCCATGCACCAGTTTACAGCAAATATTCTTAAATTATTACAATTAAATTATATTCCGAGACTTACATTTCAAGTGCATTTTAGTCAACACATTTTGGGGGGGTTTGCACTTTGAGTGTACTTTTAGGAGCTCCTTGCACTGTTACCTCAGGTATGAATGATAAAAGACCTAGCTTAGTTCTTTTTGATTTGCTAAGTAATAATTATTGGTTGACACACACTGATCCTGTAGATGTCATTATGAGCATAGCACATAATGAGAAGCTACAGGTGTACAGAGAACTCTGAAACCTCTGAACTCTGAAATATACAGGTCTCTGAAACCACACTTCCAATTAAGATTTTAAAGCAGTGCATTTTTTTATGTATTTGTGCTTGTAGAAATTAGTACATGCATAAAAAGAACAAGTTAACTTTTCAAAATGTATTAACTCAAGTACTCTAGTCTTGATTGATTAACTTTAATAAATAACTTTTGCATTGTGCACTCAATATGTAAGCAGTATTTTAGGAACCAGGAGAAATGTTGAATAAAATGATGTTTCTTCCAGTCTTTACTCACCCTTCTTCTTGAAGATTGACAACAGAGACCGAACATTTTTACTCAAAAACACCACCATTTCTGTCTTGAGATAAAGGTCCAGTCAGAGATCATTGTAGTTTGAAAAGTGTCACTTGAATGATCAAAGACCAAGCAGAATCATGACTATATCTGTCCACTACTGCGGCCGCAGACTTACTGGTGTCAACTAGCTGTCTCCCGTGAAGGATAATCAGGTCGGATACAATGAGATCTACTGTGTGCCACCAATCCTCCAGCTGCCCTGATCTTTCCCACCCCTCTTCATCTCTCCTCCCCCTCAGCATTGGATTTTGTCAGCATCTTAACTGTGTGGTGTCCCCCAACGCGTTGGCTGTTTTCCTCCATTGTATGTACACCAACTGAACTTGCCTTGACAGGGACGCCTGGCTAATCTGCCTCTCCTAAAATCTGCTTGGATTCATGCCATGCAATCAGGGCATCTGGTCCACAATTTGACCCACAGTGCACACTATGAATAGTAAAAGGAGCATAGATTTGATTTAATCTTTCAGTGTCTAGAATCAAACACCTGTTGAAAAGTGTTCCAGGAGCTATTCCTGAAAATTGAGGATCAGTGTAAGTAACTTGAAAAGTGAAAATATTTTAGTGGGCTTTATGATGATTATTCAAACATTTAGGGCTGGATGCATCAAGCTGTGAGCATTAAATGGGCTTACTTTTAATGGTTTAACACTATTCAGTCCCCATCTGAAGCTTTTTGGCCAACTGAGGATGATGAATAGTTCTATGTTTGTGACATGATTGGCTGTTTAATTTATCAAATGAATGGGTGCTAAAGAATAAAAGTGAAAGTGATGAAATTGAGCAAAGACTCAAAGAGGGCACAGATGCAAGCACTGCTTTGATTGCGTTTTGTATGAATGTAGTTAATTTCTCCTTTTGAATGATTAATATAGACTCTGGATAGAATATGAGACCTGCTGTTCTGGGTAGGTGTTTTCTTTCACAGAAGTGCAGACCTAGCATGCCAGGCTTGCAGTGTCAATACCATTTAAAGCATTCGTTTACCCAAAAGTGAGAATTCGGATTCTCACAATCGAAATTGAGTCACTGAAACCTTTAGAAACATATAAACCATAAAAGGTGTTCTGAAGAAAGTTCATGCTGCCCTTATGCATACAGTATGATGCCATATGTTGATTGATCTACATTTTCAAGTTCCAAAAAGATAGGGGAAATATACAAGTACATGACTCAAATGCTATTTTCTAAGATTTCAGAAGCCATATAATATGATTTGGAACTCGTTTGATTCCACTTTACGAAGAATGATTGAACATTTATTCATTTTTTTAATGATAAAATGTACATTCAAGTCTGAAAAGGTTTTATGTATTCATTTTTTTTTCCAGGTTTAGAATATCAGCTAGAGCTCATATAACTCTGCAATTTTATATTTACCATAAAGTGTTTATCAGGTGTTTGACGTCTGCACTCACTTCAGTTGCAATCTTTGGCACTTCTAAAGAGACTCGAGTGGAGTTGGCTCAAAATTCACATCAAACTGAAAGAGAAAGGTCACTATTTTGGCTGGCAAACTTTCCATTCTTGGTTTTACACCAAAGATTGACCACTTTTCACTTTGCACATTTTTTACACATTTGTACTGCTTGCTTATGTAGGAATCGCTGCTTATACGTATCATAGTTACATTAACAAACTGTACGCATACACAAACACATTGATATACATTAATCTCATATCCTTTCTTTTTCCTTCAAGTCTGTCATTCAGCTGTACCAACTGCCTGTTGTCCAACTCAAGAAATCCCATTAATATTTATCAGGGAAGCCAAAAGACACCATCTGGTTCATGGTGTGAGTTGAGAGTTGAGAATGCCTTTAAACCGCCACCAGACCCTAATTGAGTTTCTTCACATTGAAGCTTTTGTTTGCCTAGATGCACAGGAAACAAATCACATATGGGCCATTTTAGGGTAAATTACAGAAGCATAATGTCTGAATCCTCAACTGACGTAGTTTTTCTGTTTATTTAAATACATTTATTTTATACTGATAGTAGCATTTTTATATACTGTACTACTATAGTATTTAATGTGTATTAATATTTTGAATTACCTTAGCTTGTGTACTGTATGCATGTTTCGCTTAAGTTATTGTATTTTTTTTTGT
>CAIGQV010016734.1:7069419-7083149 GCA_903798115.1 Danio jaintianensis
GCAGAGCTCAACACGGAGGCGGCCATCTTCGTCGGCGCCATCTTGATTTGCCGTGTCAAGCGCACGTGTATGGTCCTGTGCAGCCTTCACACGGTCACATAGCCCTCACCGTGACGCAGACACTGACGCGCACTTCTCAAAAAATGTAACTACACATTGCGACAATGCGTAGCACAAGCTCTGTGATTGGTCAGCTTAGTAGCTGTGACGAGTGTGGGTGGTGCTGAGAGCCACGAGCCCGATGGAGCAAGTGTTTACAGGTGTCGAGTCCCGTGAAGAAGCTCCAGATGGAAACTTTTGTTTTGTGTTTCCCACGGTTCCCGCCTCTGAATGAGCGAGTTTGAGTTACTTGTACATTAAGGTAGCGTTTAGAAAAAACAAAACAACCACAAAGAAACGACACAGAGGAACATAAAAACCTCACTGCCAGCTAGCGTTTCGGAAGTGTTATTGCAGAGCAACACAAACAGCATTCAGAAAGATAAAGACTGGTTTATACTTCTGCATTGAGTGATCGGTGTGACCCACGGCGCATGCCTTGCGCATAGTCGTGCATTTAAGGCTGATTTGGACTTCTGTGTCAATCATGCTCTAATTGTATTTGAAATTGATTAAATGCATGAGTGGTGTTTGTCCGCTGAGTTTGCCAAGATGTTCTTGAGTTTCTAGCTGGTATTAACGTGTTTTCAGTGCTAAGATAACAAGTGGTCTACCTAGACGCAACCATTTTCACCTAGTATTAACATGTTCAAATGCATATCTTGTGTATACCTGTTTACATTTCCCTCTTATTTTGTTTTGCTCACAACACACTGTGACGTTGTGAGTATATGTGTTTTATGAGTGATCAGGAAAGCAAGCAAATGAAAAAGATGTGGACATGAACTACAATTTTGATCAAATATTTAGTATGAATATCTTGTTTTGGTGCGCTTCCATAACTTTCAGTTTTTAAGGTCTGTAGGCAGAGAATAGGTGGAACATGAGCATCTACACAAAAAAAAAACAAATGTTTTTTTGATCAAGCACTGGTGACTGATGACAAGCTTATCATTCCTTGTTAGTGTGCCCAGCTCCCCCACAAAAAACACCAGTTTAAATCCTGCTCAGAGCAGATTTAGTGAATTGGTGCCGTGACCCGGATGGAGTGAGGTTTAGTGAGAAGAGCCCAGCTTTCAGGGATCTTTAAGTAAATCTCTCTTCACTGGTCTAAAAGACTGACGTGAGAGGCTGCTGTCTTTATCATCCTTGTTTTAATACCCACCTCTCATACAGACACTGGTTTGAATCCCGCTCTGAGCAGTGTACTGTAACTACAATCAGAGGGGTAACATTGACTTCACAGTGAACTGGAGCAGACCAAACTTAGCAGCTTTAGTGACACTGATGGGAGTGTCTTTATTGCTCTCAGTACATTAAAGGGTCTGTGAGTGCACCAATGAACATATGCTTCAACCAGATGTGCAGCAACAAGCCAATAGCTCTGTGTCTTTAATCGTTTGATCTCGACTGTTTGCCTTTGTTCCCATTCATTTGAAACCATTTGTATTCCGATAAAAATGCTAGCTAGGTATTATGATTGAAAAAAAGGGTGTGGCTATTAGTTATATAGGTGAATAGCATTATCAGCATTAAATTGCAGTATTGTTAAGTTGTATTTAAATGAAACTCATTTAAGACATTTAACAATGGTCAGGAATTTGAACAATGTTCTTTTAAACAGTTAAAGTAAAATAAAACTCTGGCACCAAATGGAAAACACCATGTTGCTGCTTTCAACTGAAATGGAACATTTTAGTATCATTCTGATATGAAGTTGATATAAAAGACGTTTGCTGCATTAGCTTACTAAATAAACTGTGAAAAAAAGTTAGCATTCCATTGGCTTTTATTATCATCTTTAACTTAAGGTAGGCCCTGTTTAATAATACCACACAAAAGACACAATACCTGTTGAACACGCACACAAGCACACGCACACGCACACGCACACACACACACACACACACACACACACACACACACATGCTCACACACACACACACACACACACACACACACACACACACACACACACACACAAAGATATTTTGAAGAAAGTGGATGACTGAATGCTAGCTGGTGCCCACTGACTGCCATATATGGTTTTAACTACATTGTGGGGACTTTCCCTTCTATCATTGTTCCAATAAAGATAATAAATCCTTACATTTTAGACACCATAGGGAGAGAAATAGTAAGGGTTAAGTTTATGGGTTTGGGTGGTCAGTTTTGGAACAACCTGAGGGTGAGTACATTGTAAATGATTAACAAGTGTCCCTTCAAGATGTTGAAAAAACAGTGGTAGTTTATAATCAACTGATACAGTCAATGCAGTCTTCCACATTTACTTGCATGAAGCCACTGTACTACTGACCTGATTTTGTCATAAGATGCAGAAGCTGTAAATGTGAATTGCTGATGTCTTGAGCAGTCTATTTTGTCAGACAGGATGACCAGCAAAAATGCCACCTGGATTATTAATGTGACGTGAACGCATATGACTTTGACAACAGAAGATGAACATCAGCGTTTTAGTGGATGGACGATTCTGTGAAGAACATTAGCTTGCGAAGGGTTCGTTAACAATACTCTCTTTTAAACTACAAGCAACACTACCACCATGTCATGTGCATTTGTATTGCGTGTACAGTTTATAGGCATCAGCTTAACAACCAAAACAACAATGTCAGACTACATGATTGTACAGTATGTGCACATGAACCAAAAATTTTTTGGTAAACGTTTCCATTTTTAGCACTTTTGAGTTGTTGTGCATACAGCCCCGAATTTTATTAAAAGGACTGTAGTAGTCATTCGGATGTATTAAAATTTCAAAATATGAAATATGTGTGTGTGTGTGTGTGTGTTACTTCAACAAGCCCATAACACAAAGTTTACAGTTCTGTCTATGCTAATGGTCATGGTGTGATTCTGATACAGAACAGATGCAGATGTTTTCTGAAAACAGAAACTACCCTGGTGTTACATAAGCACTAAGTATCAAACGCCAAATCTGTGCTTGCTGATATCTTCCTAATTACAAAATTAACCATGAAACAGATTTGGAATAGTTAACACAAAAATGAAAATGTTATCATCTCACTGTCATCATTTTCTCACTGGCATGTTGTTTATAAACCTTAGTAGAACACAAAAGAAAGTGTTATTTTCTTTATTCTCTATTTCCACATGGGGATACTCATCCCGAGGCCCCCAGAGATTATATCAATAGCCATTGATGCGATCCAAGACCTTTGAAGAAATTATGCCAAGGTATCCATAATCCTGGACCAGGCCGTATTCTGAGCTGATGCTGTGGTGGTCATGGAGGAGGGGAGTGCATGACACTGATTCCTGAAAGACCACAGTGACAGACGAGTCCCCGCACTGATCTTGTGGGCCAGCCTGATCACCCCCCGGTGACTTACTCACACCTGCGGTTCTCCACGATGGATGTCCAGCGTTCTCCAGCCTCCGGCGCCTAGACTGAAAAATGGTTGTGCCCAACAGAGCCTGGTTTCTCTCGAGATTTTTCTTTTCTTCACTTCGTCAGATGGTGAAGTTTTGTTTTTTTTCCTCGCCACTGGCTTGCTTGGTTTGGGACTTGTGGAGATGCGCATCGATGGATTTGCTCTTCAGTGTTTGGACTTTCAGCAGTGAAAATTAACCCACACTGAACTAAACTAAACTGAACTCTGAAATCTGGACTTTACTAGAACTTCTACGTTAAGCTGCTTTGACACAATCTACATTGTAAAAAGCGCTATATAAATAAACATGAATTGAATTGAATTGAATTGGACCACAAAACCTTATGTTAAGTCAATTTTTTTGTTAAGTCTTTTTATTTGCAGGAAAAGCCAACATTATCAAAATTATTTAAATCATTATAATGTTATGTAAAGATCATATTTCATGAAGAAATTTTGTTAATTTCCTACTGTAAATATAGCAAAACATCATTTTTGTTTAGTAATGTGCATTACTAAGGTGTTAGTGAGGACAACTTTAAAGTAGATTTTTGGAGCTCTAAGATTCCAGTTTTTTAAATAGTAGTATCTTAGCCATTGGCCTTAGTATTGGCCTAACAAATCAATGGAAAGCTTATTTATTTAGCTTTCAGATGTGTAAATATTCATTTAAAAGAAATTACCCTTATGACTGGTTTTATGGTCCTGGGTCACATTTGTTGAAATCATTCTTAGTCTTAGTAGATATCACCTGCTACAGTACATTTAACCATAGCTCTCTTTTTTAATTACCATGAGTGGAGGAGACATCCGAAAAAGTTACAAGCTTGTATGTTAGGGATAATGAACATCTAGCTTTTTCTCACAGAATAAAGCCCAACAGGCTTATCAGCAGCCCAACATGAAGCCTTGAAATGTACAGTAAAATGCTTTACATTCATTTGCTGCTGTTATAAATAATGCTGCTTGGACTAGATAGTCTCCTGATTTTATATGCATCTGAAATCTGCTTTTCATAACTTTACTAAGGTAACCTTGTGCATTAATAGAAATGCTTCACAAGTACTTTCCTGCAGTCTGGCTGTAAGCTCTCCTCTAACAGAGCCACTGTGCTGCTATCACTGAAACATTATCCAGTCAATACAAACTGCTTTCCATGGCCTTGAGAATTCATTGCAGACCTTTACATCATACGACGTTCAACACTAGTCATAAGCTAGCTAAATTACACTTGCCTTGCAGAAGAAGGCGATTATTTCATTAAATCCAGTTAAAATCTGAATGTTGCGCAAAAGAAGGAAAAAAAATCTGATTTCACAGAGAAATAATGGAAAATACGTAAAGTATCTCTCGGGATTGTCTGAATTTGGTTCATTCACACTGTCAGTGATTTTCTGAATATGTGTGTGCATTCAAACACTGTGTAGGTCTGGCGTCAGCGTGTTTGTCTGGCGTCAGCGTGTTTGAGTTTATTAGGATGAAACAAGCATTATAGCAATCATGAGTCTGCTTTCTCACACTGAGTGAATGCTAGTTCTAAACCTTTAACATTGACGTTCACAGGTAAGCAAGCTAAGTGCTGGCAAGGCTGGAGTAAACTGCAGACTTCAGCACACTGGCCTAGTTCATTAGCAGAAAAATAAGTGAAAAACGTTATCATCATTTTAAAGATTCATACACTGTCTAAATGACACTTTATTAGGGACCATCCACAAATTATTGTGGTTATGTTGTTTTCTTCTGCATCAAATCACAAAAGACAACATGCTATACAGGTGCAATGAAGTTACAGAATCTCAAATGGGTATTTATTTGTTTTATGAAATAAGTGATGCCCCCTTGAATGCCCCATGTACTTTATGTACTATACTTTATATACCTGTGTAAACAGTAAAAAATAACAAAAATCTTAAACTTCATTTAACCAAAAGTGAAGATTTGGTCATCATTTACTCACCCTTCACTTATTCAAAACCATTTTGACTTTCTTTTTTCTGTTGAACACAAAAGAGGATATTTTGAAGAAACCTGTAAACATTGACATCCATAGTGTTAGTTTTTCGTACTACAGAAGTTAATGGTTACAGCTTTCCAGCTTTATTCAAAATATATTATTTTGTGTTCAACAGAATAAAAAAACCCATAATGGTTAGAATCCACTTGAGTGTGTGTACATAGTGAGTACATTTTCATTTTCATTTGCCATTGGCTGAACTATCTCTTTATTGGGGGCTAATAGGGTGCAATGTTGTTTTGTACACCACTGCATTTCATAAAATGGGCAAAAACATTCTTCAAAATATATTTCAAAGAACATCACATGTTTGAAACAACATGATGACAGAATGAGCTGTCCATTCAAAGTTTTTTTTCTAGGGCTGAAATAATAATCTTACCCTAGCTCCCCTGTTTGTCTATTATTTATTGTGTGAAAAGTGCACAACAAGGCTTTGGTGTTGTCTCCTTGCCTCTAATATGCTAAATCAATTTGTCTGTAATGGAGGAAATGGCTGCACCAGGCCCCATTACATTCAGACACAATGGCTCTATATTGGACCGCCTACTGCTACCTGCTAGATGTGAGAAATAAAAACAAAACCGCAGTCAAAACACTTCAAGAAACTGGTTGACACTGGCAGGGCTTCTTGAAATGTTTTGCGAGTTTTTTTTTCCTTTGCACCTCCAAAAAGGAAAAAAGAAAGAAAGGAAAACCCTCTCCAGTTCAGTCTGAGAACAAATCCAGTCCCGGGGTCACTGCCGTTGGAGGAAGTTACGTTAAGTGGAGTATGCTCAAGAATCCTATTAAAATAAACATTAAAAATGGTACCGATTTCTATTCTGGGTAGAAAGAATGTCCCTCCGCTGACACAGATTATCCTGCTGTTCTGTGACTCTCTGTGTCTTGATTGAAGCACTTTTAACAGAAACTTCAAAGCAGAAAGGATGTGTTGCTAGTCACATTATTCAAAGGGATTAGCCCGAGTGTTGCTCGTGGGATAATGAAAAATGAAATATCTTGCCCACCACAGCCTGTTGCTATGGATTTATTAAATACTGTATACGACCTCGGAAGATTTCAGCTTGTCGTCGGCTTTTGTCTTAAAACTGGTGGAAAGTTTGCATATAAATTCATTAAACATATCTCTTTTTTGTCGATATATAGAGACACAGCTGTACTACGTTCATGTCTAGGTCAGTCTTGCTGAACATAATGAGCAAAAAATGCCTAAAGGTGTACAGCAGGATGACTATAGGAGCCATTCATACAAATGTAAAAATATGAGACACAGGGCAGTGAGACAGAAAAAAACTGTGTCTTGAGGCACTTTTTTAAAAGTTAAGCATAACTTGAGCATCACAATTTTGGGATGCTGTCTCATGCAGGAGATGTAAGAGCACAATGCTCAAAGTCAGACACATCTATCTTGAGTATTTTTACACAGAAATGCAGTGCAGTGGAATACAGCAGCATATTCCAAACAGCCACTTGTGCTTTAAAATATTATTGCTATAAAAAAATGAGCGAAAAAGTCAGCGCTGATGGCCTTGTGGGCTATCTCCTTGGCTCTCACCTACTTTGCTTTCTGTCCATCTACTATAGTCCGATCACAAAAATCTGCAAAAAAAAATCTTTTGAATGCACACTACTCCCAAGAAAGGAGAAAACCATAAGCAATCATGATCTAACTATTTAGAAGTGGAGAAACTAAACATTTCAAAACTATAAGGCTGTTAAAAGTAATGTATTTAATGTAACATCAAAAAATATCAGGAAAACAATGCTGCTATTTTGGAAATCCTTATTGTTTTGTTATATTTTGTGTTATCTTATCCAAATGTAACAAAGAGATGCTGCATAAGTGGGAAACAAGGTCAAGCAACACTTTATGTGGTTTGTATTAGTTTGCTTTTGTAAAAGCCTGTGAGAACTGTCTTCTTTAAGACAAAGCAATCACAATGTGCGCTGATATATTTGCATGGGAACCATCAGCTGCAGATCTTAATAATTCACTCTGAGTGATAATCAATTTTATGCCCCATTACCCAGCATGCATTGATGCCATCCCACCGTGCATTTGACACTCTGATGATGGTTAGTGAGTATTTCTCATGGCTATACAGCAACAGTGTTTACAGAAACAATGTGCAAATTAGACGTTTCTAAAATACTCCAACCAGCCTGTCTGGGACCAAATCTGGGACTCAGTTTGAACTTCAGCAGACTGTTTCAACCACATCTACATGACAAAATACAGCAAGTTGCTTGTAAGTAAATAAATGCTATATGAGATTATATAATCCAAGTTTCCCCCTTTATTCCAAAGACATGTATTATGGGAAAATGTAAACGATGTAAATTGGCAATAGTGTGTGTATGGGAGTGTTAGTGTGTGTAAAACAAAAACATAAGCAGAAAGAAAATGAGTGAGTTACTATACAGTAAGATAGGGCTGGGCGATAAATCGATTTTATTTATTAACTCAAATGTATAGATTGTATGTAGATTGATTTGTTTGAATGAAAATCAGTTTTCATTCTAACAACCGCTCCTCTGGGCTCCTGTAGTTTCTCACACACTGCCATAGAAATACACAAAAAACATGGAAGCGAGCAGAGAAGAACTCGTTACAACTCATTTTAAGTGTGGTGGAAAAAATCTATTTACACTGTAAGTCAGATTTTTTGTAAAAAAATTTATATATATTAGCCCTTTTCTTAAATTGTAATTCTTTTTCAGATATTTCCCGTGTGATGTTTAACAGAAAGAAGATTTTTTTTCAACCTATTTTTAAACAATAGTTTTATTAACTAATTCCTAATAACTCATTTCATTTGTCATTGCTATGATGACAGTACATAATATTTGACTAGATATTTTGCGAGAAGCTAGAATTCAGCTTAAAGTGCAGTTAAAAGGCTTAACTACATTAATTAGGTTTAACTGCTTTTATTCCAGCCAAACTAAAAGAAAAAAATATTATAGGAAATGTCTTTTCTTATTTAAACATGTTTGAAAAAAATTTTTAATTTCACAGAGGGCTAATAATTTTGCCTTCAACTGTATATAATCTCTCACATTCACATAATTTCTTAATCTTTGTTATTTATCAGCTCCTCCAGGATTTTGGGAGTCCAATGGGTCACAATTTAATTTAAGGTACAATTTTGGCTATTACTAAACCATTAACTATGACTTTTGCCTCAATAAGCTCCTAATTTGCTGCTTATTAATAATTATTAAGGTAGAAATTAGGCATTGAGTATGATTAGGTGTGTAGAATAAGATAATGTGCATAACATGTAGGTTATAAGTACTAAGAAACAGCCAATATCTTAATAATAGGCAGGCAATAAGCCACTGTCGTTCATAATAAGAATTAGTACTTAAACTAAAGTGTTACCAATGTTTTTACCCAATTTCTGTGTATTTTCAAACCAAAAATACAAAAATTGAAGCAAATAATGCCATGGGTTTTCTCAAAACATATCACAAAATCAGTCATTTTAGGCCACAAATATCAAATAAATGTCTGCAATATCCTGGAGAAATTGATCAAACTAAGATTACAGTAATTTTTCTTTTAACAATACTGTGTTACAGTGTAACAGACAGGCTATCCAGATATGCTCACACCTTTGTGTATGCAGTTTTAGCTTCGATTCAAACTGCTGTGTGTGTATTTACTGCTTGAAATTCAAGACAGCATGCTTGCAAATTAGTTTGCAGCAAGAAAGACACACACATGGTCACACTACATCTTATGACCGGCCCTGCATATTGCGTAAGCATCGCAGGTTATTACAGGAGTGTGACAAACTTGTTTTGACTGCTAAAATGAGATTAAAGCTCAGGTTGTGTGTGGAAACTCCCAGACTGGGTGCTGATGAACATTAGTTTGGACTACACACACACAGAGTTTCTACAGGCCGACAACACTGCCTGAGTAAGAGGATTTCCCTCAAAACAAAAGTACACTCACTCGCTTTTCTTCTTCAGCTGTAATTCTGTTCAGACCAGAGATGCTTTCTTCCCTCTCTAGAGGTTACTGCATGTGGTTGTACTTGTTCAGAATGTTCAGTTTTATGATGTGTCAGGGACAGTGTGATCAGTAAACATGAAAACAAAGTTTCAAAAACAAAATGCTTCTTATATTTACTACTGTTACACTTAAAGAACAGTTTAATATTTTGGCTAGATCAGAAATCATGAATTCTGGTTCTGCTTGTAACTTTGATTCAGATCCAAAAAGAAAATATTAATAATAACTGTAATCCAGTTTTCCTTAGTACCACACTACTATACCATCAAGACCAAATCTAAAGACACACAAAAAAATGTGACATAGAGAACACAATGAACATCCAAAACAATGCCATATACAGTATACAGGACTAAATGTGCTTTTTTGTAAAAATATAAAATAAAATTATCAGTTGTGAAGAGCTTAAAGAATTTGAACAGAAATGTGTCCATTACACACAAAACATCAAACAAATATCTGCAGCAAGAAGAAACATTTTTATTGTCTATACCAGGGGTGGGCAATTAATTTTTCCAAGGGGCCACATTAGACTCTGGGGCGGTTTTAGAGGGCCAGACCAATACAGTTCATTTGTTTAAAAAAAAAAAAACATTCTGTGAAACTATTCAATAAACATTCATAAAAACTCTAAATTTAAAAAAGAATCAATTTTACACAAAAAATATTTTAAAGACCAGCATCACAATATCAACTTCATATAAATGCCACGGGGTTGTTTGTTTGTTTGATTACTTCACCTTAGTTTTTTTTTTTTTATTGAAAAAAATTATTATTTATTCATTCCTTCATTCATTTATATTTTTTACGTTCAGTAAGAGAATTCTTGCCTGTGTTGGGCTGAACAAGTGCACTGAAGTCAGGTTGAATGTGAGGTGGTAATATATGTAATATAATGATCATCACTGAGAGAGGATCTGTATCTGGATTTGTTAAATGGTTAATCTAAGGTAATTAGTCTACCTTTATTACTGTGTCATTCCATACAAAGTTAAATTTAAATTAAATAAATACTTCACGCGGGCCAATCAAAGAAGTCCAGCGGGCCTTATGTGGCCCGCAGGCCATAAAATGCCCAGGTCTGGTCTATACTGAACTATAATGGGCAAAATCATGATAATGATGAGGAAAATAGGTATGCTTGAGCATTTTATCTCTGTTCTTGTGACATCAAACCAGTATTTAGCTTGTTCAGACACCTATGACCCATTTTCATAATTCAGTCAAACCATACCACCATATTGATTGCTGCCCTGCACACTTCTAATGAACTAACAGAGCTATAACAGAAGAATTTATTTTGTGTTGTCAAGTATAAACACGCTCTACAGAATGTTCTCAAAATGTCCCTTTTTAGATTGGTTTTAGTATTATAGAATAGGTTTCCCAGTACTGGGTTGCGGCTGGAAGGGCATCCGCTGCGTAAAACATATGCTGGAATAGTTGGTGGTTGGATAAACTTTTTGTTCGTTAAGAGAAAATGCACATAAACTACGATGGAAACACATTTAGCCAATAAATTTCAGCATGTGCATTTGGTCATTCTAAAATGCCTTAGCCAAAGTCAATCAAAGCGGTTCATTCCACAACAGTATTGAGCAGTTGCGCTCCCAAAGAGCATCTCATGCCTCCAAAAGCCACCCTTGTGTCCACTGCACTTTGTCTTAATCTTCTGAGGCACATGTAATTTATTATATAAGAAAAAAGGTACACAGATTGCTTCTCCTCATGCAGCAAATTCCACGATATTTGGCACACGTTTATCAGGAAGTGTTGTTCTGTTTGACTCATTGGATGGAAACTCAGCTTTATTTGTTAATGTTTTATCGATATTCCAGTTTCGCTCATATATCAACAGCAATTCGCATTTTCAAATGCATTCACAACTCGACTATCAGTGGATCAAATAGAATAGATACCTAATTTTTGTTCAGCATATTAATCCCAGTTTTTGCAGACCTATCTGAAAAACACATCTCCTTCTGTACAGCAGCACTGACAAGTGTATTTCACAAGAAAGGTCTATAGCCTATAGGTCTTGGATTGGATTCCTGCTGACCCTCCCCCATTCCCACTTGAACTGTAGCCTGGTTCACCGGCGGGATGAACGATCTGTCAGAGTTATGTCCAGTGTTAATCATCACACACGTGACCATGGAGAGAGATCTAACAGATTGGATTTCTCACCATGAGACCTGCTTCCACAGTGATTCCTGCACTGACTCATTCTCCATAATCCAATGTCCATCTATCAATCTCAACTATCACTAATGGCTGGAGGGCCTTGAGCGTCTTCTTGTACTCATCGGTTGAACAGTTTGCAGCACACGAGGTCAGCTACAAGAACACTTATTTTCCTCTAAATATGTCAAGCGGCGGACACATGGACACAGCACCGTCGACCCCTCTGTTGTCATTCAGCTCAGTCACGCGTGAGGAGAGAGACTGGTATGCTGGAATGCATTCAGATTCAACACTTCTGAACATACAGCTCGATCAATGAATAAAGCGACACTCTTGAAAATAAAGCCTTGTTACTGGCATTGATCATTCCATGCACAACCTTTATAATCTATGGAACCTTTTCATTCCATAAAGTTTTTTTAGATTGTTAAGTTTGCTAATTAGATTGTTAACATTATTTTTTCTTTAAATAGATCTTCAATGGCATCACCGTAAAAATGACACTTTTTACAGTACACAAGAGTGCATGCATGAAGACACTTCAAAGTGGAGTGTATATATATTCCATAGTCATTTAATACGGCAGAGCATTCAAAAATTTGGTGAACTAAGGGGTAGTTCAATCAAAAATTAAATGTTCTTTATTAGCATCAATGGTTAGTCTAAGATCAGCAGAAATGTTTCCTTAAAGAACTGTTTACTGGAAGGCTCTTGGGGGAAATCAAAAATTATTCTTCTTTGGTATCATTGCAAAAACATACCCATGGGAACCTTTATTATTAAGAGTGAATGTTGTATCACTTTGTTTATTATACCAGAATAGAAAAAAAACCCCAGTCCTGACTGCGCTTGTTCAACGGGCCAACATTAAGCCTTTAAAAAGTCACTGAAGTATTTTATAGATATAGACAATATATTTTAACCATAAGGTTTGGTAAAAAACGAACAGAAACTTCACTCTATTATGGCTCATTTCCACTGAGTGGTATGGTATGGTTCAGTGCTGTATGGGATGCATTTATTTCTGTTTCCACTGACAAAAGTACTAAAACAGCAAACCATGCTACATCATCCTTCTAGCAAAAATGACGTCAATTGCAACTTTCTGGCATAAACCACACCCCACAGGTGTCAAAGCCAGTTCCTGAAGTGCCGCAGCCCTGTACAGTTTAGTTCCAACCCTGCTTCAACACACTTACCTGTAGGTTTCAAACAAGCCTGAAGGACTCAATTAGTTTGATCAGTTGTGTTTAATTAGGGTTGGAACTAAACTGTGCAGAGCTCCCGCCCTCCAGGAACTGGCTTTGACACCTGTGAAGTAAGGGCACTAATCAGGCTGACCTGTGGGTGACCCATACTGTACTGTAGCTTACCGCTCAGTGGAAATGAGACATTATTGCAGTAGTTAATGCATGCCAACACAACTAACACACACAAACTGGGAAGTAAAGATAAATTGAAATTCATCACAAACACAAATTGAATTGGTTCTTGGTTACAGTTACAGTTATTCTTGTTGCAACAGCAAGATATTGCATTCATCTTCAAACTGAGAAATCCAACTCAGTGAAGGGAAAAAAAAAAAAAATTCTTTTAGAAATTTTTAACCATTGTGCCAAAAAGATGCACTTGTGTGTGCATGTTTTATTTTTCTGGGTGAGTGAACTGTGGCATGGGTTCAGTTTAATGAACACACAATGACAGGTCAGGATTTCTCTTAAATAAAAATAAAAATTTTGGTTTGTTTTTCCCCAAACACGTGGTGTTGCCTTTGGCCATTTGATGAGTAAATAATGACTGAATAATTTAAATGCAAAAATCTGTAACACTTAGTACCAAGTCTTACTATTATCTATAGTGGCTTATTACCTGCCCATTATTAAGATATTGGCAGTTTACTAGTACTTATAATGTACATATTCTGCATGATCTTATTCTACATCTCTAATAAAGGGGGCAGTCGTGGCCTGGTGGTTAGAGTGTTGGACTCGTG
>CAIGQV010016734.1:7088149-7130505 GCA_903798115.1 Danio jaintianensis
GCTAAATTGTCCGTAGTGTATGTGTGTGAATGAGTGTGTGTGGATGTTTCCCAGTGATGGGTTGCAGCTGGAAGGGCATCCGCTGCGTAAAACAAATGCTGGATAAGTTGGCGGTTCATTCCGCTGTGGCGACCCCGGATTAATAAAGGGACTAAGCCGAAAAGAAAATGAATGAATGAATGAATAATAATAATATTACAAAAAAAATAATAAATACATAAAATAAAATATCCATAAAGTCTTTACTGGGTAAATCTATAGGGTTTGATCTCCACCATGATATTCACAGTGAGAAATACTGCAGGTAGAATTTTATTTTTTTTAAAATCATTTTTTGCTGAACTATCTGTTTAAATACACATGAAATGCCAGGTTTGACTGAGACAAGCGCATCATCAGTTTACAGACACTCAGTAGCAGTAGTCTGAACACCACAAGAAGCTTTCAGAGGACATCAATAGACTAATGGCTAATAATGCCTTATAAATCGATGTGGAGACTCACTCCAGCTCATCTGAATTCTGTAGATTTCTCCTGCTCTGTGAATGCGCTCGAGGACAGCGCTCTGCTATTTTAGAGGCTTGTGATCTGAAGAGAGGAATTTCAGCTGACAGAAATATAATGCCCTGAAGGTGTAGTGATATTACTGCTTTCCTACCTGCTGTTGCTTCATTCGTCGGCCCTAAAGTCTGTTAGTTGTTTTCATCTCAAACATCAGCTTTTCCAGAGAAAAACTTTCTCTCAGCTAGAAACTTGCTTTTCTCCTTCCTGTTTCATAGACTGGGAATATACAAGAATACTGAAATACCTGCTTTATTTATAGACATTTGTCAAAATCACACGTGACATATTTATTAAGACATGCGGGTGTATTGGAATATTTACTAGTAGTGTTGCTTTAATATAACAGAGATACTATTATTCATTATTATTATCTGTAATTGATACAGTTTGTAGTTCTTATTGTAATTTAGGATACATTTTGTTGTTCTTATTTTAATTTAGGATACAGTTTGTTGTTGTATTGTGTTTTTGTTTGTGCTATTGTTTTTTATTTATTTTTCCACAATAATTTTGCTATTTAAATTTACATTTAATTTGTTGACATTAGTTAAAATTAATGTGCTAAGACAAACCAATATCAACTAACATTGACTACGTTTACATGGGCATCAGTAATCAAATTATTTGCCTTAATCTGAATAAGACAATAATATGATTAAGGTGTTTACATTAATTGCTTTTTGAATGTTCCTTTCATGATCCCGTTTTACATGTTATAGCACATAGTTCAATTAACGTCACTGCGTCACCACGCTATTCACGTTTCCTCCGGAGTTTCATGTAATTGAACTGATTCGGTAGGTGCAGAGAATAGTGTCAAACAGCCGTGTGTGTACAGACTATCCTGTCGCAAAATGCGGTGAAAATCCTACACAACGGTAATAGTTTGATTAAGGTGTTTACACATCTGTACCGCACTTCAATAATGCGACTAAAATCGACATACTCCAAATCTTAATTCCATTTCTGTTTAGTTTGATTAAATTAATCAAAAATCGCTGTTTACATTGTAGATTCTTAATCAGAGTATTATCTTAATTGCATTAAAAATCGGATTATTGGTGTCCATGTAAACGTACTCACTGTCAGTTTTTTGTTGTTCTCAATGAGAAATAATTTGTTACACTATTCATTAATTATTGTTAAAAATATTTGTTAGCTCAAGTCCATTAAATAATATTAAAAGAAACAAATTAATTTATAAATAAATATTAACGAATATCAATTAAAAAATAACACAATCTGCAGTTTTATAAGCTTAATTAATATCTAATTGTCAATATAACTTAAAAATCTTTGTTAACATTATTTGTTAGAAATACAACTGTCATTTGTTAGTCCACGTTAGCTCAAGTCCATAATTTTAAAAGACACAAATTAATGTATAAATAAATATTAACTAATATGATTTAAAAATAAGACAATCTGCAGTTTTATAAGCTTAATTAACACCTTATTATCCAATATAACTTTGACATTTTTTTCTTCTATAAATTTTGGAATGCAGTTTTAACCTCCGCAACATAATAATTCAATGAAATTCTGGTCCACAACTTTGCACATTTTGTTACTGTTAAGTTATAAATTATATCTTCTATATTTATTTACAAAGGGACTAAGCCGAAAAGAAAATGAATGAATGAATGAATGAATGAATATTTATAAACACTTTGAGATTATGGACAACAAGTATTATTCTCAAATTCCACAACATTCTCAAATCAGGTTTTTTCCCAATCTCATATGGCTACAAATATCTTATAAATTCAATAATAGCGAACATGGCAAAATAACAGCCTGCTGCTCACTGCTGTTTAGTGTTAGTCATACAGTTTAATTAGCAGTGTTCATGACTCCTGTCATCAAGGTGAACTTCATTTTTCTTGCACCTCTAAAAACTTAACAAACCCCCATCTGTGCATGAGTAAGCATATGATTATATGTGAGAGAGCTCATATTTCATATTAGACAGAACTTTACCTCAAGACTCCACACAGTGCATTTTTATTACAAAATTTTATATTAAATATTGCCATGCCTGATTTGATTAACCTGATTAATTTCTTCCAAATTTAGAATAAAAAAATAGAGTTGTTTGTTTTTTTAAGAAAAACTGGTCAGAATAACACATGTTTTCACTTGTTATAATTCAACATCAGGGTTATTCCATGAAATAATGTTTCCTTAACAATTCTGAAGTTAATACTGGGACTATAAACATGTCTGCAAACATTTTATGCTAAAAATATTTGTAAGCACACATGTAAGCAAAATGATATGACAAGAAGTCACGACAAACGTTTTGTTACTTTAGCTTATTTTATGTTAATGAGGTTTCGGCTATTTTTTTTTATTTATAAAAAGTTTAACATACTATTAGTCAGTTTGACTAGGAAAGTTCATTTGGTTCAACTAAAAAAAAAAAGTTACAGCGCAGCATTTATTTCTTATTTGGAAGAAATGTCATAGTTTACAGAATAAAGCAAAAATGAAGTTTTTGTCAAACACATAATTATATATTGTAAATATATAAACTTTCATTCAAGTCATTTTGAGCCTGGTATTGGATATAGAGAAGTTTTCGTTTTATGAAGTTATATTACCATCATAAATTGATATTCAAATAAAATTCCTAATTTTTCCCCCATTGTTCATGTAAATTAAGGTAACCATTTATTTTATTTTATAATTTATTTCTTGGAGTTTAGATACTGTATGTCTCCAGTGTACTCAATCCTAATAGCACATGAACGTATGTCTCCAGTGTACTCAATCCTAATAGCACATGAACGTTGAGGAGAGAATAGAGCATTTTGTTCCACACTGCCCTCTAGTGGCTGAATGTGTGCATAGTTGGCAAACACTGCCTCTTCATAATGCATTATTACACCACTGACCAGTAACTCAAACATGCTGTCCTCACTGTTCCCAAGAGCACAAAACAGCCAAACAAAAAACAACAACAAATCCATAGTAAGAAGAGTTAGCTAAAGTTTCTCTAGCACAAATCTGCGATTGTTCTGGATTCGCTGGGATATTGCCATCCTGGAATGAGAGGTGTAATCCAAACGGCATCAAGTCAAATTCCATCCACCTGCATTCCAACCAGATCCAACACTTGGCAGACACACGGGCAGCTTATTTAGTGCCAACCTGAAAATGCAATTGACCTGCTCACAGAAGGAATTGCTTGTCTTTTTCAGGTGATCGTTTTAGAACTGTTTCTCCATTTTTAATAATCTGAGACTATTGGTTTTTACAAGTTCACAAGTTTCAAGGATGAAAAGCAGACCTAAAGCTGCACTTCTTCAATCTTTATAGTATATCAGTGTTCATTGTTCCCTGCCTTCATTCCTAGCATGCCTGCTCACAGTGCCAGAGTTATGAAGAGGCTAAAGGAGGTACAAGAGACTCAAGGTCAAGGCAGGATGATGAGTCAAGAGCCATTATAAGAGCTGAAAAGACATTCAGCAGAACTGTATCTTCGTGTCAACCAGGTGGAAGGAGACAAAGCAAAACATAAGGTGTGCAAGTGTCAATGAAGAGCTAATCGTGGGAGAGAAAGTGTTTAACAACAAAACCGGACAGATTTCTTTCCTCATTCATGTCCTAGTGAGATGTTTGTCTGTGAGTGACGGAACATAACTTTCTGACATGTCGAAAAATAGGCTGTACTTCCTGAATGCTTCCAAAATCCATTAATTGTCACTTTGGTAAAGGTTTGAACAAATGCCATTAGCGTTTAGCATTAGAGAGTTTTGGTTATCAGTTAACACGAATTAAAAATTGCCCCAGTTTACCTTATTAATACATTCTTTATGTTTTAGAGTGGACAGTTTTTCAGTGTATGTTAATTTTAATAAATTGTCTTGATAATATTTCATAATATACCTTTTAAGTTCAAGGTCTGTTCCCACCAACACAGATTGTATCCAATTTTTAAATGTAGCTTAGACCAATGAAAAAAAAACCCAGACTGAATGATTGGTTGTTGTTACTAGTAAATAGTTGTTACCTTAGTTCTATTTTTATCCTGCTTTGAAAAGAATAACAGAACAGAGAAACAAGAGAGCCTGCAATTAATTGTGTTTTTTGGACAGGCTGGTTGTTTCATAAGACCTCAATAGCTGTGTTTCCATCAACCTGTTTTTATGGACATTTTGGAATATTGCATAAAAAATGGAAACGCCAAGATGCGCATAAATTCTGAAAATGCATATTAAATATGCATACACACAATTGAGTAGGATAAACATTTTTTCCGATAAGAAAAAAAACTGGATAAACTATGATGGTAAGACATTTACCAAATAAATTCCAGCATGCACATAAGTCATGTGATTTTGCTAACAAAAATAGGTGCAATGGGGCAGGCATTAATAGACAAACCAGAGGATCAACCACATTGTAAAACATCTGAAATGTTTTTTTTTTTGGTGATTCTAAAATCCTGTAGCCAAAGTCCATCATTAAAGTGGTTCAATATTATAATCTCGTACAACTATCTTGAGTGTCTCGCACCTCCAAAAGCCACTGTATGTCCATTGTGTTTTGTACAAGGTACAAGTAATTTAATAAGAAAAAAATGTGTCACACAGTGTCTTCTTCTACCACAACAAATTCCATTAATCATTTTGATATTTGACGACAATGTATCAGGAAGTGACGATTACGTACTCACTGGATGAAAATGTTGCTTTATTCGCAAATGTTTTATACAATATTCCAGATTTCCACATAAAAATTATTTGCATCTTTAAATAGAAACACGGAAATTGTATCATCAGGAGCCACAGCTAATAATTCAGTTTTGCCTGTATATATATTTTTTTTAACATTCAAAGTGCCATAAACCCTTCACTTGCATTTTATGAATCACCAAGAACCAGAGTTTCAGCTAAAAACCTTCTTTAATCTTCTAAAACAAAAGTCACTAGGAGAGTAAAGTCTATAAAAATAAATTAGCACATTTAAAAAACTGAGATACATCAAAGTGAGCATGACGACTAAAACAATAAACTTCTGTCCACATTAGAAACATAAAAATGGCTCTAAACTATTTCACATTTATTTTGGTCTTACCAATATACTCAACATTTTTGGATTAATGTTGAAGCTTTCATTGCTCATAATATAAAAAAAAAAACATGATGTGGGGTTATTGAGTTAAGGATCACTCTTTAAAAGATGCTGGTTTTATTATAAACTTTATTCTAGTATTATGTAAATTTCACATGCAAGTTTGCAAAAAGCAAACCTCTCTTCATGGTGCTAGAAAAAGAGATTACAATGATTATAAAAGTGATTTCTAAGTCTAAAAATATAAAAGCAATTAATATATGCTTCTCCTTTAACATTCATTCATTCATTTTCTTTTCGGCTTAGTCCCTTTATTAATCTGGGGTCACCGCAGAGGAATGAACTGCCAATTTTCCCAGCTTATGGTTTACGCAGCGGATGCCCTTCCAGCTGCAACCCATCACTGGGAAACACCCATACACTCCCATTCACACACATACACTACGGACAATTTAGCTTACCCAATTCACCTATAGCGCATGTCTTCGGACTTGTGGGGGAAACCGGAGCACCCGGAGGAAACTCACGCGAACACGAGGAGAACATGCAAACTCCACACAGAAATGCCAACTGACCCAGCCAAGGCTCGAACCAGCGACCTTCTTGCTGTGAGGCAACAGCGCTACCCACTGCACCACCGCGCTGCTTTTTATTTTTGCATAAAATGTTTGTATAAATGTATTTTCTGTCCTAAAAGTGCATTTAATAACTTTTGTTAATAACTAAATTTGAAAAAGATATATGTATAATATATTTGTATGTAAATTGATAATTATGTACCCTCTCCTTTATTATTATTATTATTATTTTCTTTTATATACTTTTTCTTTTCTCATTTAATTTTTCATGTTAAGGATTGTGAAGTGATTTTGTCGTATAATGAAAGTGTACATGCTGGTTCTTGTTAGTAAAGCAAATTTGATGCTGATGTTAGTTCTGTATACTGCTGTGCAAACAGCACATTGATAGACACACCGGCTAGATTATTCCATCTCCAGTGGTATTATTAGAACTAAACAAAGCGATATGGAGGTCAAGAGGTCATGGGCTGCTGCCATGACAACAGGAAATGTCCCCATACTGTTATCGGGTGTCCCAGCAGTGAAGTATGGGTGTGTGTGTGTTTGTCGGACAGCTGGGTGTAACCATCATGACCCAGACTGAGGTCAGAAAACTTGTTCATGACCTTGGCAGCTTCTTTTAGACTATCCTCATTCCTGTACTTTCACTCTGAGGCTCTAACTCCCATTTCATCCATTATTATCGCTGTGTTAGTGTCCTTGTTTCACCACACCAACATTATGGCCACGGTCGTCATTAAACAGTCCAGTTAAGAGGTGTAGCACTCAGTAAAATGTGTAAAAGGGATTTGTTTTTTCCACTTATCTTGACTATAAATGAAGTGTGTGAGAAGTGTGCCTTAGTCTGTCTGTCAGGTTTGTGCAAATAAATGCTTTCTTATGGAAATGAAAAATGGAGTGAGTGGCTGTTTATAGGTTCTCACTGATGTTTTCATGCAAAGGCTGGGAGAGGGTGATAGAGGCCAAGTTTTTGTTGGAGTAAACGGTGACGAACATGTCAACAGGTGTATCCATTACTGTGAGTTACATAATGAAACCCACAAACACTGAGACACATGAGATGACTTGGCTGATTGGGA
Source organism: Danio jaintianensis (assembly GCA_903798115.1). Lineage (NCBI taxonomy): Eukaryota > Metazoa > Chordata > Actinopteri > Cypriniformes > Danionidae > Danio > Danio jaintianensis. The sequence goes on from CAIGQV010016734.1 coordinate 7,095,453, forward strand.
CTCGCAAGCAACAATGCACAGAGGTAGCAGAGTTAATATAAAGAAGGAAAAGTCAAAAGTTTGGAGCCAGTAAGCATTGAACAAAATGAAAAATATATGTTCAGTTGACCAAAACTGACAGTAAAACATTTTATATTTTTATTTAATTTCTTTTTAAAAAAGTATAGCGGTATACCATAAAAAATTGTAAGCAGCACTTGTTTTCAACACTGATTTTAAAAATAAATGGTTTCTGAAGAATCATGTTACATCGAGGACTGGAGTAATGATGCTGAAAAGTCAGGTTTGTCTTCACAGGAATATTTAAAACTTTAATCATACTTAACAATAACCTCAAATTAGTTAATGCATTCACTAGCATGAGGTAAGAATAAATAATATGTGTATTTCATTTATTAATCATAGTTCATTTACTAATTAACATTTGTTAATTCATTATTAAAATCCAACATTTTGCTAGTTTACATTAGTTTATGCACCATGAGTTAACAGGAACGAACAATGAACAACTTTATTTTCATTAACTAACATTAACAAAGATGAATAAATATTGTAATAAATGCATTGTTCATTGTCTGTTTATGTTAGTAAATACATTAACTAACATTAAATAATGGAACCTTACTGTAAAGTGTTCCCAACATTTTTATGTATTAAAATAGAAAACAATTATCATAAATAATATTTTACGAAAATTACTATTTGACTGTATTGTTGACCAAATAAATCCAGCCACGGTGAGCACAAGAGACTTCTTTCAAAAATATTTACTCACACTTTCAAACTTCTGAACAATATATGTGAAAGCAGACATTGAGTTTTTTTTAGCTTATTGGAACTGCGTTAATTTTGTTAGTTAACTGAAGCTTTTTTATTCAACTTATTTTCTATTCTCTGTCTCCACTCACAAAGCAATGTCACATTAACCCCAAACTGATGTATTACTGAAAATTATGCAGTTTTGAAAATGCCATCATGACTTGAAACAGAGAAGCTGTTACACTTCAGGGTGGACTGATATTCAATCAATTCAGCAGTCATGTGTTACAGCAGGCAATACATTTTTCTATACTAAAATGATTCAATGTCAAAATACTTATTTACTGATGATCTTGTTTACAAACTAGAATCATTTCCAACTGTAATGAAGAAAACAAATCTGGATCTACATTATAGCCACTTAAAAATTATTGGAATTTACAGCGGGGAAAATAAGCATTGAACATGTCATGTTTTTTCCTGAGAATAATATTTCTAAAGGAGCTGTTGACATGGAATTGAACCAGATTAAAAATTAGTTATGTGTAATAACAATGAAATGACACAAGGAGAAAGTGCTGAACTACTGAAATGCATTTAATACTTTATATAAAAGACTTTTTTGGTGATGGCAGCTTAAAGACGTGCCTCATATGGAGAATGAAGTCACATGAATTGCTCAGGTGTGAGTTTTCCACAGACTTCAACAGGGTGTAAAAATCTTGATGGTACATCAACAAATCAGAATTAATAACTTATTTAATTATTTAACTTTATGACTGCAGAGAGCTGTTTAACAAGCAAAAATATTTAGTAAATGATCATACTGTATATCAGCTTTGTTAATGACATGTGGTACAATTCTGTGTAAATCTGAAGAGTTTTCTATGGAAATCTGTCCTTACTGGCAGTACTTATCATCACAATCTTCTCCGAAGTACAAAATATACTTTTTAGGAAAATATGTAATGACATTCCTCTACTCAAAGGCGACAGTTTCACCTTTTTTTCCCAGTTTTTAATTTTTTCCTTGTGTGCTTTTTAACCGTTGCCTGGGCAGGGAAGTGTTTGAAACATTAAATTACTGTCCTTTGTCACTGTGTTCTTTCGTGTTTCTGTGACGTATATAGGGGTGTATATCAGTGTCTCCAAACGGCATTAAACATTCACATGGTCTTTATTTCAGAGCTATTGCGGGAAGCTCACGTTTCATTCAGCCCTCCTCTGTTTGACCACAAGTCATCTTTTTGCCTTGGCATTCAAGATCATCGCTAACAGATGTCTGGAACTGACCAATTGAGGAAAACTTTACACTTATCGCAGATCATACTTTTGGTAAAATATGGCCAAAGTTATTCGATTTTAAAATCGCAACTTCATCATTACAAATGTGTAGTCAAGAATCAATTTAAATGCATGCGGTCACACTTTAAGGTACAATTATCATCATTAATAAACCATTAACTATGACTTTTGCCTCAATAAACTCCTAATCTGCTGTTTATTAATAGTTATTAAGGTTAATAGTGAGAGTTGGTCCCTATGCGTTAACATGCATACATACATGTTTCAATAGAAATGAGGTTTAAATTGAACCATGAATCATTGTCAGAACATGTGGCAGTACAATTTAACTAGATTTCAAACACAAAATTATGAAATTAGATGTAAATAGAATCTTAAGACCTACTTAAGAGGTCACCTAATTGTATTTATCTAAATGTAAACTATAAAACATTGAGGCTTTAAGAGGATTTTCATGTCCACACATGGAAAAAGTCCCAAAAGCTCTTTCTGACTGGTCAAACTGAGACACAGTTCTGTTATTCCCCTTTCTCACTCATGTGTGATAAAGAATCAATGTTTAATGTGTCTATGTTTTGGGTTAGAGGGAATCCCATGCACAGTGATCTCACCCCTCAAAAAGCTTCCGGACCTGATAGAGCACTGGAGGGAGGGGGTGGACAGTGGCTGAGCTCAGTGAAACAGGGGTGACGCAAGGAGTTAGTGCTGCACTGATGAGCCCCTAAGCCCAGAAATGTCCTGAATCAGGACAGCCCAACTGATTTGTTTGGGGAGGGGCCCACAAGAAGCAGCTTGTCCCAAATCCCAAAGACTTAAAGTGAAGATGGAACCTGAGCTGTATACAGACCAGAATATCGTTAGCCACCATTCCATTTTTCAGGCCAAATGGTTCTGTTGATCTGGTCCAGTCAGCATGGATACGGTTTTATTTATCACTGTGGTGCTGATAATGAAACTTTTTGGAATGTTCTCCAAATGTGTAGGTCATTGCCTTGGTAACACAAGTATAATATAAACAGCAACACTGACAATAATCAGATATTTATGTTTTTTGGACTCCTTTTGTATATTTACTTCATTAAATTAAAGAAAAATAAATAGTGTTCTTCCGTTTAGCCAGCTATGGAGAAACAGCTGCTTAGATTTCCGGGCCATACAACTGAAACTGAACCCAACTTTTCTTAGAACAGTTTGACATGACAGTGCAAAAGTGGCTACAGTCTTATGGGTAAACTCTTTTCATATCTCTAGAATGTATCGGGACATCACAAATAGGGACATAGATGGTCATGATTCTGGTGGCCCCTGGTTATTTCAATAAAGGGGGACCCTCTGTAACATGATTTCAACCTAAGGAAGGGACAATTCCCGGTGTCGGTAGGAATTGAAGGTGAGGGGATTGAATGAACCACACTCGGAGAGAGTGTGTTTCATTCACTTCCCCCACCTTCAATAAACCTTCAATACCAAGTTGAGGTGCCCCTGAGAAAGGCACCTAACCCCTAATTGCTCCTCGGATGCTGGAATAGTTGACCACTGCTCCGAGTGTATGCTCACTGTGTGTGTGCTCTCACTCCTCACTCAAAATGTGTGTGTGCACTTGAATGAGTTAAAAGCAGAGGACCAATTTCAAGTATGGGTAAAACCATACTTGAGAAGGCTCACTTTACTTTCACTTTCATATATAAACCAAAAAATAAATAATGGCACGTATGCAGAGCCGTCACTAGTAGGGAGACACCTGATGACAATTCTAGGGGCCCATGTCTGTCAGGGGACCCCTGGCTCTTTCAGTCATTGGGGACCAATCAGAAGTGAAGAAGGCCCATGCAGAGCAGTAAACAGACCAAAACTTCACAGAGCTTGAGGAGTTCATAATACTTTTGTCATGTTTGAGGGAAGAAAGATGATGCTGATTCTAATAACCCCAGCAATATCAATCACAGTGAAACCAGTGCCATATATATGCGCAGTCTGAGTCTTGTTTGCTCAGCTATTTCTCAAGGCTAGTATGCAGGACTTTGTTGAGAGTTGTTGCCAAATTTAGGAATCCCTGGCTGTCGAGGAACACCCCAGTATGTAATCATCAGTAATCAGTAACACCCTAGCAACAACACACAATAAAATTATACTTTAAAAGTAAATTACAATTGTATATTCAATCAAATTAAGTGCATTTAATTCACAAGGGGTCAGAGACTATGAAAACAGATTGTAAAGTAAAGTAAAGAGATAATAATAAAAAGGCATTTCAGAGAAATTCCCCCACAGTCATCTTTCAATAACACGCCATGTGTCTAATCTCTCAGACATTTCCACACTTTGGCTTGGTCTCTTCCAATGAAGATCAGAAAATACTATAAATCCTGGAATCTAACAAGAGAATATGAGACAAGAAGACTCTGAATGACATGTTATTCACAGTGTATGTCCAGCTAAAGTCCCAAGTGTCTGCTAACTCACACACTTTGGCAACTCTTGTGCTTTTTCAGTGTATCAGAGGGAGTGTGAGACTTGTGGGGGTAGGAACAGAAAAATACAGAATCTGAGTCTTTTTTAATAGTCTCCTTTTCTGGTTGGATCTCTACAATAAAGTGGTCCAGCAGGTTTAAAAGAGTCAATGTCCAAGAGGTCCTCTGGGCTTAGCTTTGGAAAACTTTCCCAAGACAACTTAGCAAAAATATTGAGCACACGATTTTTAATGTAGTGGCCAGTATTGCTCATACTGTCTTAGATTGTACACAGGGTTTTATAAACAGATGCCACATGGCAGAGATCCTCAATACTCCTCCAGGAGGTCTTCACGCAGGGTCTATAGTTTCAGAGCATCTCTCTTCCAACTTCCAGGTTATTTCTAAAGCAGTTGATAGCGTGTTAGGATAGGATGGTTGCTGGGGATATATTTAAGTGGTTGTTAAAGTGTTGTGGGCTTTCATTCACCATCTTTTGGCGTAGTCCCTGAGGGTTACCACAGCGGAATGAACCGCCAATTGCTCTGGCATTTGTTTTATTTGGCAGATGCACTTCCAGCCACAACCCAACACTGGGAAACACCCAAACACTCTCTCATTCACACACACACACACTCATTTCCTGCAGCCAATTTAGTGTACCCATGTCTTTGTCAAACTCCATACAGAAAGGCCTCCTGGCCCAGCCGGGACTCGATCCAGTGACCTTTTTGCTGTGAGGTGACAGTGCTAACCACTGAGCAGATTAAGCTACTCAATATGACAATTCTTATTATGTAGCATTAAAATATATACCCTAAAAAATGTTTACCCACGACAACAGCACCCATGCCCAATGCTGTATTGTCTGTGCAGTAGAGAAATTGAGCCCCAAAACAAATGCAAAACAAAACAAAAAGAAGCAAAAAGACAGCAATAAACAGATAAAACATTCCAGAGAAGGCATGTCCTTGTGATTGTAGCCTAATCCACCTTGGATAAGTGATGTTCCAGCGATAACCATACAAATAATACAAGAAAAAAAATACCATGTTCAAGAATTGGACAGACAGACACCAGAGAATGTGGCTAACTATATGGTATTGCGACATCTATGGTATCAAAATCATCTTTGATTGTCATCAACAAATCCGAAGCTTCAACAAAAAAAAAGCTGGTAATACACATTCCGGCAGGTTATAAATACTCTGCATTTACAGGTACTGAAGCAAGCAAAGAGCTTTTGCTTACCTTTAGAGGCATCATTACTGGCAGGAATCTGTTTGGTTTTAGTGTTCTCTTCAGACCGTCCACACGGGCCTCCTGACCTGCTTTGTCCATTGCTGAGACTTCTTTTGCGTTTGCTGCCCTTGAACCAACTAAAAGCCCGACTCAAAGATGAACCACGTTTCTTCTTACTAGCCTGAAGGGCCAGGACCTCTGTGATGTCTTTAGGCACCAAATCGCCTGCAGAGCTCCTCCTCGACATCCTGAGGGCACCAATCACCAATCCTTGACCCAACTGCTTTTGTATCCCAACAAAATCTGGCTCAACAACAACATAAAGAACAGAGAAACATGAATAATTTATCACATTCCAACATGTTTTAGAGGTGAAAAAAGACCACCACATGCCATATCCTAACCCTAACATCAAAAAATCTGTTTGTTTGGAATGTTGTTTTGAGACCAAGTAGGGTTTTGATCCAGAAACATGTCCTACTTGTCAAAACGACAGCCATTATCTTTTCAGCATGTAATCACATTATCAAAGTTTCTGCTTATAATATAATATTGAGAAATAAGAATAGACAATTTACATATGAGCACAGAAGTAGACAATTAAAATTGATAAAGACAGCAGCGGATATCACTTCTGTTCTAATAGCTGCAAAACTACACCAAGCTCACAAATCACTACTTTATTCATCTTCACACCAATTTTACGATCTTAGTTTAAAGCCCATCTAGCATTCAACAAGATGTCCTGTGATGTTAAAGAATTAGGTCAGCAGGCAGAGAGTTTGTGGCTGTTTGAACACATTCCTCAACATGAGGGTCTACACTAACAAAGCAATCAGGTCAAATGCATTTTCAACTACCTTGGAAAGTGGTCAAAAGTAGACAGCCTTACAACATTTCATACCCCATTTACATGTGTATTCAGTATTGTCCACTTGTTATTGGATTGACAAAGCCACATCTTAGCAAATGTAAACACGGTCAAAATTAAGTCCAGTACCTCTCAAATCACTTTATCTTTAGTGCACATGTGAAGACTAGAAGACCTAGAATGTTTTAAATACCCTCAACTATATTTTGTGTAGTATAAAGAATGAGCAGCCACTTCAGCTACTGTGCCAGGTCTCTCTGAGAAAAGAAAGGAAAAATTTGAGAAAAGTTGCAATTACTCCTTCTGAAAAGACGTCTCACATTTGTTTTGTATCAGGAATTTGCAAGTCCTGCTTCAGCATTCTCGTGCTAATGTAGCATCAACACCCTCATTCCCTGAAAATGTTTATTCTCGCTAAGCCTTCTAATCTGTCATGGTGTGAGATCTGGAGGTATGAGGGACAAAAAAAATAGTAGCAGAGAGCGCAAGGGGGAGAAACACGTAACCTCATGCAAAAGCAGGCAGTGAAGAGTTCCTGTTCGTCAGGGAAAACAAGCAGAAGTAAACTCCACAACATCCAACTCACCAGCAACAGTTTCGATTTGCACGAGATGGCTATATATTCTGTAATTTCCCTCTCAATTTTTTTCTTTTTCTTCATATTGCAGAGAAGAAAGATCCATCTTTCAAACCCCTCAATGCTGTAATTTGACCAGCAACAAAATCTCTGGGTGCAGTAACATACACACACACCCCCATGTAAGAAGAAACTCAGAAACCCAAACTCTTATCCCACTAACTTACTGTACAAAGCAACAACTTTCACCTCAAAACAGCCATCACATTCATAAATGCACATTATATGTAGCTATACACAAGCATACAAAAACACCAGAGGGTACCTTGCCTTCCTTTCTTGCGTCCTTTTGTCCGTGTTTCTCAGTGTGTGTCTTGTCTTTGCTGCAGTGCTGTGTTGTACTGTTTATTCAGCTCTTTTTGGGTGAGTGGAGCTCCATGCTGGTCAGTCCTCCCCCTCCTGTCTGTTTGAGTCGCTGGTCACCATTCAGCGCAGTGCGGAGAGGAACTGCAGTTCACACGTGTATTCCTACCAACTATTTCACAATGACAAGCTGGCTCCCTCCCTCCATGACTCTCTCCTCCTCTTATGTCTCTCTTTCTCTCTCTCTCTCACCACAAGGTACACACCATTTCACTTCTCTCCTCCTTCACTTATCGCACTCAGACATCGTTTGTCCACTCCTCCTCTTTCTCTTGCCTGTCCACTTGTTGGTTTTGTTAACTTACTATCTTGTCCTAATCGGAGGTGGTGAAGGGACACCATCCTGTCTCTTGATGGGGAGGCTGTATTTGTTTTGGAGGCATTAATATGAAGCCAAAAGTTGATCATTGTGTAAAAAGAGCAAAGGGCTGCATAAGCCATGTTCATTATCAGCTACAGGTGATTAATGACCTCTGAAACCTGAGATGTAGCATGTTTTTGGACATGACTGGGGGATAGACTGTGCAGTAATGTGAGTCTAAAAGTAAATCAATAAACCAAAATCAGGAAAAATATCCCCATGTTGACCTGTTCATAAAAGATCTTAAATGTATTTTGAGAATCAGAATTATGAATGTGGATTTCATAAAACATAAAATAAATGGTTATTTATTGTACGAAAAGCACAAGCAAAACAGACCAAACTACTTAAAAAAAAAAAAAAATTGATATGCTGTTAACAAAAATTAGCATTATTAGAAATGTACCTTCGTAATTATTTTGATGAACTAATATTGTGGTTTTTATAAGTTAATTATCATTATCCAAACCTACTGTAAACCATCAAAACATACAAATAAAATACAAAAACCCTAAACAAAAAAAAACTGTGTACAGTGAGTATATCTGTCATAGTAATATGACATAGTATGACATAGTCATAGTATATCTGTCATAGTCATAGTAATATCTGTCATAGTAATATAACACTTACTCTGCTAGGACACCTGTGTGAACTTGAGGGGAACTGACTTTGTGACTATCCGAACAAAAGCATGGTCTGCTGTGAGAAAATATATAACCATTTTTGTACACTTGTACTTATCTTACAATTTTATCATACTTTTTGTTATAATTTTTAACATACTTCGTAACATATTTTACATTACACATTTTAAGAGCCGTTTAAGTGTCCAAATTCTTTTGGGGTGCACTATCTATCTGTATGGTAACTAATGGCAACAGTTATATAACCATTTTTTGCTGGTGACACTTTCACAAGTTTATAACTTACATTTGTACATTTAATATAATACATTTTAAGAGCTGTTTAAGTACCTAAATTCTTTTGGGGGGCATGTCTACCTGTCTGGTAACCAATGGCAATGGTTAGATAAGGGTGTGCGCAGGGACTTGTCTCCTTAATGTACAGAGAAGCTCTTTGCTCTTTAACCTCTAATGGAGTTTTTCCCTCTTGGGAGTTTTCCCTTGAACTTTGAGGGCTTGGTTGCTGTGAATTCTCTATTTTGGTTTGTTCACAGCACAGAGAAGCCACAGAAAGAAGGCTAAGAATAGCAGAGCTAATAGTGATGTCATATCTCGTGGGAATCAGTGGCAAGGGATCTGTTACTGGCTCATCTGGTTTCCTTTTGAATCCTGGCTGACGGTGAGCTCACTCAGAGATGTGAACGCTGCCGCTCCGACAACTTCCTCTGAGATGTTGTTTCATGTCTGTTGCTAATGTTTCATCTTTCTATAATTATGATGGCATATTGCTATTTAGATGTGTTGAAAAATGTTATCACAAATGTGAAGTTTTGGGAAGATTTGACATTGTATTTCTGAGTTTCAACAACTTCTGGTTTTAAGGCGTTAACCCTTGTGTGCTGTTGGGGATGTTTTCATCCACTCTGGGGTGATTTTAAGTCTTAATTTGGCCACAACTTTCTCTGTGTTTCAGCAAATGGAATGATTTTGGAGACAAATCTTATTATTAATATTATCTTATTAATATAAATCTTAATATTATCTTATTTTGACACATATTTTGGGGGAAATGCTTTGAAAATGTAAAAAAAAAAAATCAACAATACACTCTGTGCAAATTTACTACCCTTTCATTATGTTGGTGGCTGTTTTTGCCCCATTGACAGTAAAAATTACAAATTGGACCTCTTCCCAACAGGGAAAAGCACCAACAATCAATTATGCATGCTGTCATGGCTTTGCAATCCAAAAATGTCATTATAATGAAAGTCAATGGGGCAAAAACAGCCACCAACAATGCGAAAGTGTAGTAAATTTGAACAGTACACAAGGGTTAATAAGGTAAAACCGAAATAAGACAAATACTGTAGTTTTCCTATATTTATGATTTTGTACCATCTTTTTGTAGATATTGGGATGTTATATGTGTCTAATGAAATATTTACTTGTACGTGAAACAACAATGGTTGTTCTTTGAAATTTTGTATGTGGCGATACTGAGGCTTTTTGGCAACGTTGAATTCTGAACTCCATTTTAGTTTTTTTGTTACATTCCACTTCTTCAGTCCTATCAGTCTTGAATGAATTTGTTCTGCCACCTAATTCATTTCTATAGCGTGCCACTGTGAAACAACACAGCTCTTGGTTTGTTCTGTGGGATTCTTCAGATATGTGTCAAATCGTTCTGTCAATGTTTACTCTCGAGTCTCAAAAACGATCAGATTTTTGAGTTTCTTTTATCTGAAATCTAAAGAGAAACAAACTATCAGAGTCTCTGAAATTACAATAATATTTCAACCTCTGCATAAAAATAAACCCTGGAAGCATTCATGAACTTGTTAAATGTGTTGTCAATGTTTTTTCCACCACGCCATTACCATTTACAGGAAAATTCAGTGACTTTGAATGTAAACAGAGATAAGGGAGACGTGTGTGTCAGGATATGTACCAAGGCTTACTCAATATGCTCTGTAAATACAAGAATGCTTATTCTCAGCGCTTGTTTGACTTTCTTTCTGTTTTGAAAAGCACAGATGGACAACCTCGGCCCCTGGCCTCTTTCCTTGCACTGGCTTGGACCAGATATGGTCCAGTAAATCAGCACTATCTAGGGATCATGATCTGGATCTTTTGTTTTAGTGTCATGGAGCGAAGATACATGTTCACTATTTTTTTCCAAACATCCACAGATTGCAATCAGACAGGATCTTTTGCAGTTCTTTTGCAGAGTTAATTTAAAACAAGGATAAAAGATGGCATAGATGTTCTGTCAGCCACCTCTGTATTGTATGAGACAGGAGAGAGAGAGGACTTGTGGGGGATTGGGTGGGGTTACTGTGAGTCAGACTTAAACCCAGTCCTTCTGAACACACTGAAATGTTTAAATGTTGCTATGGCAACTATAGAGAAAACAGTCATTCTCCTGCCTTCACAAAAGCCTCAGTGTTTTGTAATGAAAGTATGGACCTCAAGCAGTGGGTATATTTTAAGCACGAATATACACAATCATTTACCACTGGAAGAAACTCAACCTTGCCAGATACTTTGAACATTGAATTGCATTGGGGAAGTTGAACATTTCCTCATTCCCAACAAGATAAATCAAGTCTTTCTGAAGGTTACTATGATTTAACTTATAAAAAAGGTTTATATTTAGAAATGAGGAAAACAGATGCAAATTTGGACTGGATGGACTGGACATCATAGCAATGGCTTTGTTTCTAGGTGGACCATTGGGTAACAATAACAAACGTCACCTGGAAGTCATGTAGAATGAAGTCAAATGATGACTTCAAAACTTTTTGTATGCAATAAGCATCAGACATTTAGCCAGCAGACCATGGGTGATGTCTAGGCCTGAGACTATACAGAAGCCAACAAAATTGAAAAATGTTGTTCATTATAATGGGATGAGTTCATTTTGTTGTGTCATCCTGTGTGTCTACTGTGACTTCGGAAGTCGACACCCCAATGCAATCCAGTGATCGAAGAATCTGGCAAATTTGAGTTTCATCTAGTGGTAAATAACTGTGAACATCTGGAATTATATCAAGAATTGGAAGCATATCAGTAAATGAACAAGTGTAAAAAAAAAAAGAAAGAAATCGACAAAAACTCATTAAAAAAATATACTTGTTTTAGAATTTTTGCTAAAATTTAGCAAATTGTAAAAGTGTTTAGACATGATAACATAGTATTGAAACTGTACAGAAAATGATTTTTATTAAATGATACACTGCCCTGTAATGTTCCAACATTAAAATATTACAAAGCTGTAGTGCTTGTCTAACAAAAACTATTTTGGATATTCAGTGCAGTAGAACTAAACTTAACATGGGTTAAAAAAAATACTTAATAAGTAAAGCTTCACAAACGTCCACCAAACTCCACCAAATTTGTTGCTAGTACACACCCAAAAGTTCACAGGCCTGAAAAAAAAAATCCCACCTGAAAATGACCTTGACATCAGATGATTCAAACAGTTTTACAGCTAAATTATTAAATATTTTAAGCTAAAGATGTCATGCAAATGCTATTAAAATTTCATTAAAAACAATGAGGCAATGAGTAAACCATAAAAAAAATGATATTTGCCATTTAGTTTCTATTGAACTTTTCTTTGTAAATCCCTTTAGCATATAAGCAACAACTCCAAAACAAGCTCCATTTATACAGGTGCTTTCTGTAAATCTCCCAGCACTCTCATGGATGGGAGCTGAGGCAACAGCCAGGAAATCCCGCCTGTCGACTGGGTTAAGCCCTCCTCTCCCAGCATTGTATTATCCCTCTCTCCCTCTCTTTGTCCTAGGCAGACTGGATTTCCTTCTGTACCAATGTGCTGCACAGCCAGTGAAACAATCACAACTAGACGCAGTCATACAAACCAACAACCTGTTAGTGAAGGATGCCCACATACAACATACAAACACAAAATTCACAATAAGATAATTCACGCACAGAAAATATTGTGTGTTACTCACCTTTGTACTCTTCCAAATTTGTTTGACATTCTGCTAAATATTAGATATGCAAGTATATGCAACCATGAAAAAATAATATTGTAATTTATATTAAATACTATAGTGTTTTTGAACCTTACTATATTAAAGTGCATTTTACTGTATATATTATAGTATTAACACCCCCTTGTTAATGAATACTACAGCATACCATAGTGTACATTAGTTCTTACTACAGTAAATTGTGGCAAATAATTTAATCTTCACAGTAAAAAAAAAGATAAAATGATCATTTAACGATGAGATGTAAAGAACGATGAAAAAAAAATGGCAGCTGTGGTCACCGAAATTAACTGTTTCAAATATGGTAGGAATGTAAAAGAAATATCTGCATTTGATGTTATTTATTTATTTTTTTTTTACAGTTTTTACCGTTGTAAAAAACATTACAGTATTGCGTTGGTTTATTACAGAAACTATAGAATCATCGCAACAAATATAATCAAGTAATTTACCATAGTTTGGTTCCAAACCATTATAACTTACTAGAAAATACTAAAGTTTTTTCTTATTTCTTATTCTTCTGAATATAATTTCACACTTTTTGTTGTTCCTCTAAAATTGGAAAGCTGTTATGACAATAATGTACTAAAAAATCTTTTCGTCTTTTTGTAAAGTTTTGCGTACAGTTTGTTAAAACAATCCCCATTCACATTTATCTGTGCAAAGAACTAAAAACTTTGTAATATGCATGCCATGCCAATGCCACTGTATGTGTCTGCACAAAATATATGCATACTGAAAATGCCAAAAAAAAAAAGGTTTTCAGCTGAACTGTGCCTTTAAGACATAAACTATACTAAAGAGACAGACACAAAAGCACACAATACTAATAGATTGTGATGTTTTATTACATTAATGCAGTCCTGCCAAACCTCAGCAGGCACCAGACGGGTGCTTTTGTACCACAGCTTTAGCCCTAATGAGACTCACATAGTTTCAGTGAACGCTCATTACTCTGTCACAAGAATCACTGAGAAAGTACATCTTGGCAATGTCTTCCTTTTTTTATTTTTTTTGATCTCCTTCATCAAGTTAGAGCTTCAGCATGAAACGCATGGAGAGTTTCAATTAGAGATTCTGGCCTGTGATGAGACACTTTGATTTAGAGGCTTCCGTGCCTTCATGGCTCTGTCTTTAATAAGGCTCTGATGTGCCAAGCTCCAAGAGCATCACAGATTTAACACTTTAATACTAGTACTCAATTAATTCACAAGTCTTCCAGTGGTCAGTCAGATCAGGTGCAAGGACTGTTTCCTAAACAGTGAAGCCTACACGATCCATCCATGTTAAAACTGAAGAGCCCTTTTTGATGCTGAAACATGTTGCGCAGTAAAAACTAAAAGCAGACTCAAGAGCAGACTTCCTGATTGTAAAAACTGTCTAATATGTAGTCAGTTTAAAATAGTATTTATTATATTATAAAAACTAAGCTGTGAATTGTCAAATTAAAGGTGCAGTATGTATCAATGACTGTAAAAAATATGGACGACGCGAAAGCACCTTTTCCCATTGAACGCTTTAAATGCAAAACGCCTCATGATGGGCACAAACTGCCGCAAAAAAACTCTGAAATTGGAGCCTGGGCATGCGCAGGACTGCCTGATGGAGCCAGAGGCAGAGCTGCGGAATCAAGCTTCAAACCAAACGCTTGTACGTCAAATCAACCACGCCCCCCGAACTTCTCATTTGACTGCCTGTTTCTGCACTGTAACAAAGGCTCGCTAAAATAAATATAAGCACATAAATTTAAAAACACGTAATAATATACGATTTATTAAAAAAACTGTGTGATGTAAGCTGTTAGCAAAATAAACAATCTTTCATACACTCTAGCCTAAGTTAGACTAAGCTATGGTGAGCTCAAAAAATATTTCTCTTATAATAGGTTGTTGGTATTTGTTATCTTCATAGGGGTAGAAATAACACAAGTAAAATATGAACAATAACATATAAACAACACATACATTTTTAGAAAAGTTTTTATTTTTAATTAGCAATCAACAGGACCCAAAATATACACACCATGGACAGCTATTTTCCAAGATCAATCAGATTTTAAAAGATCAATACAGCAAGATTTCGAAATATCAACAAGATATTTACACATCTCATCCCTGCACTATAAAAAAATAACCCTTATCAATTTGTACAATAAATGTAGCAGTATTAATACATTAACTAATGTCTATCAGCTCCTCGCTTGTATATTGTTTATCTTTTTTTTTTTGTCTCCGTTTTCATTTGGACTGTTCAATGCAATATTTATATCTGGCAAAGAGGAATTTACATTCATTTTAATGTTTATTAGGTGTTTTCAAACAAAAAGCCAACGGTAAATTATGTATATAAATAACATATAACATTTACAGTTCTATTTGTTATATAAGATTCTGTTTCTAGAACATAAATATTTTATAACAGCAAATTCAGTAGATTAACTCGATAACATGCCGAAACTCAAAATGTCAGAGATGTTTTTAAATTAAGTTCAAATAACGTTACAGGAGATCGATGCGGAGATAGGCTAACATTAGTTTTGTCTTCCTAATTATTATTTCAGACCCATTAAAGAATTACTGCTAGATAACGATCACCTGTAATTTCCCCATCATGGCTAGGCGTGTATCAGCAAACTAAGATAAAGCCCGATAAAGCCCACACTTTACCGAATAAACAATGATCCAACAGATCCTGTAGGTCAGTAACTATGGTTTACTTCTGAACAACTCTTTTTATCATGGTAAAATAACACAGAAATCAAACATTGATATTTCAATCTCCTCCTGAAGCTCCGACGGTCTGCTTAGAGAAGCTGTCAATCACAACTGTCAATCACGATGACACGCCCCGTTTTTATAGCATTAAATTACTGGCTAAAAACATACTCTTTACAAAAATGAACATCTGAACCTATATCAGCTTGATAACCAGTGCCTTAATTGACCAAAACCATCTTTCGGGAAATTTTATTGCAAGTGTAATTAATTTTTTTATTTGGGCTCAAGTCTCATTCATTAACAGGGAGGAGGTGGGGTTTATGACTTGTACTGCAGCCAGCCCCCAGGGGGCGATATAACAGCCAGGAGCGTCACTCAAAAGGAGGCGTTAGGCACAATTGGTATGTATGTTTGACACCCAGTGGCTGAACTAGGTATCGCACCCCTGGTTCAAAACAAGCCCAGGTTGACAGATTGACGGCATCAACAGCGTGCCTGACTATAGAGCCTAAAGACTGATTTAAGTTGTTTTCTAAATAAATGCAATGGCATGCAATAGAAGAAATATTTTCCATATTAAAAGGAGTTTTTGTTCTAACCAACACCTGAAATGTATATTTTAGAAACGGCTTCTACTTCTTGCAGCTGAACAACAGAAAACTGACAATGATCACCTCAGGTACACCACATGGGCTTTATTCAGTGTTAAATGCTAATAATGTGAGTTTGAATGCCATTTTACATGACATTTATTGTCATACTACTGAAAGCAGCAGCTGATAGTTTACCTCAGATCTTGAAAATAAAATAAACCGTTTGAAATTGATCTTTAGAACTGTGACTGCAAACCAACACATATCAGTGTTTCAGCATGTACATTTAATAATGTTAAAGAGGTTTAATATATATTAATTAGGTTATAAACCATAGCATTTCTTGTGAGTGCAGTAAGTGCACATGGTGGTGGATGAGGAGATCCCTCCATTGTGTAAAGTGCTTTGAGTGTCTAGAAAAGCGCTATATAAATGTAAGGAATTATTATTATTATTATATATTCTGTCCTTCTGAATAGCTGTATTTAAATTTCTGGTGCAAACAGCCAAATTGCTTATCACTGCAAATCTCGTCACGAAGTGTGTTGTTGGGACTCGGGATTACAATGTAGCCTGCTCACGGAGGTGATACTGTCCACCGGAGGTCGCATTTTGGTCACGGACGCATGCTTTGAGAGCCCTCCTGACTGAAATACCCGTTTTCCACCAAGGCAACCCGGGGTGCTGAGATATAAATGGCTAAAGTGGCAGTGGGCGGGTTAAAAGAACCAAAACAAAGACAGACGTTCCACATATAGCAGCTTTCACCATGTTTCAGGTCATCCAAGATGTAGGTGACACAGTGGTCCTTTGGGATTCATAAAGTTTTGCGCTAAAAATAACAACAAAAACATTCATTTATTTATTTTCTTTTCGGCTTAGTCCCTTTATTCATCAGGGGTCGCCACAGCAGAATGAACCGCCAACTTATCCAGCATATGTTTTACGCAACGGATGCCCTTCAAGCTGCAACCCATCCCTCGGAAACATCCTATTCACACACATACACTACGGACAATTTAGCTCACCCAATTCACCTATACAGCATGTCTTTGGACTTGAGGGGGAAACCGGTGCACCCGGAGGAAACCCACGCGAACATGGGGAGAACATGCAAACTCCACACAAAAATTCCAACTGACCCAGCTGAGGCTCGAACCAGCGACATTCTTACTGTGAAGCGATCGTGCTACCCACTGCGCCACCGTGACGCCACAACAAAAACATAGTCAGGCTAAACAAAATCAAAACCTGTAGCTCCTGATGATATATTGTGGCCTTATAAAGTGAAACAATCTGTCACAAATGTCACAAAAAAGAAGAAAAGCCTCATGACTTCCACTTCCTGCTGACTTTTACCATTTATCTATGAATCAAATCAAGATTTACCATTGCAGGGGGAAAAAATGGTTACCAGCATTGGCCAAAACGTCCATATCAGAGTATCAATTATAATATTATAGTCATTGTGAACCAGAAGTAGCTGAGACTTTTATTTCAGTATGTTGATGTACTTCCAACTGAAATGAGTATTGAATAGGGGGCGTGGCTTTGTTTAGTGCATCATTCTCTAAAGCAGGAATAAGCAGATAATATGCAGTTGCTATGGAAGCCCTCAGGTTGACGTCAACAGTAGGACCACCACACCAAACGAGTAAGCAAATGGTCAGTCTTTCACTGAAGATTACCAAAATAAAAAAAAAATTTTCAGTGGATTAACTATTCACCTTAATTATAACAATGTGAGCTAGCAAAATAAACATTGTTAATTTTGATTTCGTGTTGACTTTAACTGTTCAACTTTCGAGATTCTAAATAAATAAATAAACAAAGAAAAAAATCAGTAACACATTAGTTTAAGTACCAATTCTCATTAGTAGCTACTGGCTTATCATGCTATTGGCTGTTTATTAGTACTTGTACTTATAAGGCATAATCTTATTCTACATCACTAATCCTACCCAATACCTAAACATAACTACTAACTTACTAACTATTAAGCAGCAAATTAGTCATTTTGATCATTTTGTAATAGCCAGAATTGTACATTAAAATAAAGTGTGACCAAAACAACACTGATACTTTTATCCACAAGGATTTCATTTTAGCACAAGCAACAGTAGAATACCAAATTCTCAAAATCTGGGAAAATAATCTGTAAAGCAAACTGGGAACAAAAGCCATGTTCACAAGCATGTGTAAGAAAGATTTCAAGCCGTCCAACCACTTCCAGGTTGGAGCAGAACATCTGTCTGGAAGCTCTCAGTATGAGGCGGTATAAGCCTGCAGAGCCAAACCAATGACTCACAGAAATATGGCTTTGACAAGAAACCACTGTTTGACGGCAAGACACAAAAGAGCTTCAAAACTCCACCCTATTCATAACATCTGCCACAGAATCAGACAGATGGAGCTGAAATCACTGTTTACTAAGACAAAAAAGCACAGATTCTCAGATACTATTCGAGATTTTTGTCAACAGATGTTTATTCTTTGTCTGTCTTTTTATTTCTTGTCTGTAGCTCTTTGCTGAGTTTATGGTGTCTGAGAGGGGTCAGACAGACAGATAGTCAATCCTCTTTATCCTTTTGCTCTGTTTGCTCTCTTCAGACACAGGCACAGGTCCAGGCATGATGTTTGGTCTCTCTCTTTTTTCCTGCTCTATTTAGGAAACACACTGAGAGGCCAAATGTCCCAAAATTCCAGGACGTTGCACCATTTGTGCAACAAAAAAAGAACAGGAAAAGATAGAAATCACTGTCTTTTATATCAGTATTTTCTTCTCAAGCCTAAAAATAGAAGCCTGGAACAGTGTACATACATTTTTGAGGGTTTAATTATGGGCTGTACTAAAGAATTCTGGGCATACAATAGGTTCTTTTAGACACTGGAGGTCTATGAAAACATGTACAGATGTGTAAAACCTGGGGAGCAAGTGGACAGAATATTGCCAAGCTTTGGCTTTTCCCTGCTCCTCTGGGTATTATGTGGTTGAGGATCTCAGTAAACACATGGATGCTTTTGTTTGCCACACTTTCCATTCTGTTATTCATTTATGCTTTACTGGATCCATATTTAAATTCTTCTTTTTGACTAAACAAGATCTCCACTCAACAAAGTAAATGCATAGACATGAAATTTAACATTTCTATAAATTAAATAAACTTTTATTAAATAAAATTAAATCAATTAATAAAATAAAATTTGTTTAATTTGTTAAAGTATTTAAATATTTAATTTACAAAAACAATCATCAGCATAACAAGATGAACTCTACTGTATGAAAATTTCAGTTTTTTAAAGTTCCACATTTTAAGAAGTATAATTCCTATGAGTTGTTTTATAAACATGTTAGTAGCATGCTATTTTATAGCAGAAAGTTGTTAATGCAGTATTAAAAACCTGCTAGCAACATGTAAACATAGTGGAAACATGTTAACAAATTGCTAATTCATGCTAGCAACATGCTAAACATGCTTGAAATGTGAAAATAAGTGCTATATCTTAGCTGTGCTAGAAAACACGCTAATCACACCTTAAAACATGCAAGATGTTTGGAACATGCTAACTCATGATATGTTAGCAAGTTAACAAAATACTAGACATGTCAGCAACTTGCCAGAACCATTTTTTACTGGAGTTCTGAGTAAAACCTTGAAACTTTTCACCCTATACTGAAAAAAGAAACAATAGAAACCCTCAGAGAGTTTGTAATGGCTTTATAATAATTTAAAAAGTGTATTTCTTTTAAAGGAAACTTTGTGGTTCTCTACTGGTAATCTATTGGTGGCATGTTACAACAACAAGTCTCAAAACTCTAGAAAACATTAAAATTATTTGATCTGATGGTTTGGGATGTATTTAATTGTATTTGTAGTGCAAGTTATTAGAACCTGGATGGTTTCTATTTATGCATTTATTTTCAGCATGGCAGAATTATTTTTTATTTTAAAGAGATTGCTTTGTCAAACCAACATGTAAATACATTAATGACTTGTATAGCATTTTGAAACCATTTTACACTAATCATCAGGATATGGTTAAAAAAAGAACAACAAAGGTGAGATTTGGTCTTGAGAACAAATTTGCATTACAGTCACCTAATGTTTGGGTGTTCCACGTCATGTCCATCAGAGGTCAAGAGTCGGTTTGCTGTGCAGTAGTGCACAGTCTACCACCACATCTGCTAATCTTATGTTTATATTATTACCTTAATAGCAGGTTACGACACCCAAATGAAAGATCTCTATTGTAGTCTAAACCCTCTTGTTAGCTAGGGGACATCCTTCAGTGTGTATATATACTTGTCAGAGAATAGGGCAAAAGTCACACGGTTAATGTTTGAATATTTGAACAAACAATACATTGTTTTATTTAGTTTTAAAATATTAAAGGTGAGTTAATGCGATGAGTGAGTTGACCTGAGTAAAAGAATTTACACTTAGATATATGATAACTTGATATATATAACTTAAATCTGTTGTTTTGGTGAATGGAAGACTCTTAACAAACTCACATTGCATTTATGACATCCTCTAAACAGTGCAGGCGACCAGCTACAGTCAACTGTAAAGTCAATATTTTATAGTTTATCGAGAGTTTCTACTTCTAAAAAACAACCAAAAATGCTGTTTGTGCAGCTTCTTGTAACCTTTTTACGCTTAAATGCCCTCTAGCTTGTGTTGCTGTTTGTTGTCATTAAATGATGTATGATTAGCATTACCAATTAAAATGCAATGTATGGATCTTTTGGACTGTCCCTTATCCACTATTTCCAACTGACAACATTTACATATACATGTTTGACAATTTAGTTTATCAAGTACACATTTGAACAATTTATTGTGCTAATATTGCATTTTTTACTTACGCATCCCACTCTCCCTGTGCACTAATCTGATAAAGTGAAAAATGTGAATTATTATATTTCACATTTATCCATTCTATATATACTGTATATTACACAGTGTGAATGTGTTACAGTCAAAAGCATACCAATAACAACACAACATCTTTCATATGTGGAATGTTAAGTGTCTGCTGTCATGAAAAATCCCTTCATCTTCAAACTCTCTGCTCATTTTAGTTTCATCTCATCTTTTACTCTTCATTCTGATTCAGGTGTCAGGGGGCTGATCCGCCTTACCCATCCTCTAGAATTCCCTCTTACACTATCACCATTATGGAAGAAAAAAAAAAATCAGCTGTCATGAGTCATTTTATTACTGCAGTGAAAACGACTGCACTAAAATCCCAGCAGATATTTTTTGATCATGCTAGCTGACCGTCGGGAGTGTTGACCTCATTCAGCTTCCACTGAGGTAAATTGAGGAGAGATAGAGAACATAATTCTCTCCAGATCGCATTGATCTGCTCATCTCCAACATTCTTCAAGAACTCCGTGTCCATTTACGGTTAACTTAACAACCGAATAAGCTTTTTAGCCTGAGCCACGTTCCTCTTTTACTAGCCAAAGTATTAAAACTTAATTTTGTTGTCCACATGTAATGCACTACATTTTTTATTGCTTATAGTTATCATACTACCAAGTGCTCTTGTAGGTATATGTTGATGTGAGAAATGTTGGGTCTTTTTTTTTTAAACATTTGTTTTATTTTTATTTATTTTTTTAAAACCTGTCATTTACCTGGCATGATATGCTTCAGGTGAAATCCCCCCCAAACAATATGATGAGAGAGTTATCTGATGTTTGAGAATGTCGTCATGGCAGTTTGTGCTGTTATTTTAAGACAGGGAAGGTAGTTTATCATGGCCATCTTTCTTTTCATGTGATTCTCATGCCATGCCTCAACCTTTAGTCCCAGAGTGATACATGTGCTTGTGAAAAGCATATTTCACCATACAGTGTCACTCGGTCTTAAAACCCATTTAGAGATTAGTCTTTTCTAGCTTGTGTTGCTGGAAACTAAGTATGTTCTAAGAAAAACGTGACAGACAGTAAATAAGGGATGGCCTATAAAAAAACTTAATGCTCTTTTGTTGCCACAGGCAGACATTCTCAAGAGCTGTAAATCTCTGAAGACTTTCATGAAACATGGCAAGCACAGAAAGTTTAGGTTGCAACCTAAAAGTCCAGCCCGATCTCATGAGAAAACTTAACTATTTTATGTATTGTCAGAAAAGTGGCAAATTCGTATGATTTCATATGATTTTATTTGTACAAAAGTGTAAAATTTTTAAAAGGGAGGCGTGCCTCCAAACTCAACCATTGGGGGATGAGCAAATCATACTAAATGTATGAATAAGATTGTACAAATACTTACAAATTAGCCACTAAACCAAAAAGTTACAAATTGCTGTGGGATTGCATTAAAAGTCACTCCTACTCTTTATGAGAAGTGCCATGGGATTTTTAATGACCACAGAGAGTCAGGACATCTCATCTAAAACATGGCACTCACTGACAGCATTGTCTTAATCCCTATATTGGGGCATTAGAACTCACACAGACCTCTCCTGCTGAGCACCACTGCTGACCTCACTAACACCACTTCCAACAGTTTTCCCATGTAATCTCCCAACCAGGTACTTACCATGAGCAGCCCTGCTTAGCTTCAGTCTTGCGCAAGTTGATATGGCTGAGGCCATAAAAATATAAAAAAACAAACCAACCAGCTGTGAGGAGAATCACAATATTGCCAAGTTTAACTAAAGCTTTTAGAATATGAATCAACTGAATTGCTCCTTTTGCCCTTTATTTCTTGACAACACCACAGGTTTATTGCTGTCAGAACACTACAGTTCCCAAGCCCTTTATCGACAAATATTTTCTTGAATGTTTCTATACTAAATAAATAAATAATAGCAAAAAACTTAAAATCAGAAATATGAATATTTTGTCATTTGGCAGACAACGTCTAAAGTCAGCGTGAACGGAAGTTGCTGAGACTTTTATTTCAGTATGTTGATGTACTTCCAACTGAAATGGAATATTGAGTAGATGGTGGGGCTTTCTTTTTGTGCATCATTCCCCCATAGCAAACTAATGGTAAGAGGGGCATGGTTAAGAGTATCATGGCTGAAGCCTTCAAAATTATGTCACAGAGAAGGACCGCCACTCCCAATGCAGACGCAAATGGTAAGAATTGGGTTGACAACTACTAAAAAAAAATCAATAAAAAAAAATCTGTGGATTAATTGTCCACCTAAAGAATAACAATGTACGATTGCAAAACAAACATTGTACATTTAGATTTTAAACAGACTTTAAGCAGGCTTAGCCCTACTTCATAAGAAAGCATACAATAACACAAATAAATAAAAGAATAATGCATAATAAACTGTCAAGAAAACAAATCTAGTATTCTTCATTGATGAAGAACAAATAAAGAACTTTATAGTGCTGGAGCTTTAAGAGTCGACAATAAAACAGAGAAATTATAAATATAAAAAGTAAAAGATTCTGCATTGTTTCTTGGTCACTAATCGATCATCCTCACTGGTGATATTGATAATGTGAACTTCTTTGTACTTGCCTTCCCTGTTTGGTCTCAAAATTTGAACCTCACTGTTTGTACTTGGTTACACATATTGACGCAGTAAACCCCCGTAGAGCACTAATGACCTTTTAGTCCAGCACTGAATGTGGAGCAGCATATCAAAATATTTAACTTTCCACAGCACCCCTAGACCATCCTCACTGGTTACATAGAAAGATTTGGAAGGAAGTTTTTGATGGAAAACAGGTGAGGTGAAATAGCTGACTATACAATACTATCAAAACAAGACATATGGTTTACCAGAGGATGGAACAAATGGTTTAGGGAAACAGTGGGTTGAGTTGTTGTAATTACTCCTCTCATTGGGCAAGTATGTGAACTACAGTATAACCATTAAATATATATTTAAGTATCTTATTCTTTTAGTATATTGTTGGGACAATGGTACCAATGGTACAATGTAAAAAGCGATTAGTTACTTTACTTTAAAAAAGTGAGTAAACCCGTTACCTTAAAAGAAACAAGTTGATTTTAATTTAAAAAAATTGTAAGTAAACACATTGACTTAACTTTTATAATTATGCACATGAGGGTGGCGCAGTGGGTAGTGCTGTTGCCTCACAGCAAGAAGGTCGCTGGTTCGAGCCTCGGCTGGGCCAGTTGGCATTTCTGTTTGAAGTTTGCATGTTCTCCTCG
Organism: Danio jaintianensis; assembly: GCA_903798115.1. Taxonomy (NCBI): domain Eukaryota; kingdom Metazoa; phylum Chordata; class Actinopteri; order Cypriniformes; family Danionidae; genus Danio; species Danio jaintianensis. The sequence continues at coordinate 7,119,555 of CAIGQV010016734.1, forward strand.
TGTTTGTGTGGGTTTCCTTCGGGTGCTCCGGTTTCCCCCACAGTCCAAAGACATGCGATATAGGTGAATTGGGTAAGCTAAATTGTCTGTAGTGTATGTGTGTGAATGGGAGTGTATGGGTGTTTCCCAGTGATGGGTTGCAGTTGGAAGGGCATCCACTGCGTAAAACATATGCTGGATAATTTGACGGTTCATTCTGCTGTGGCGACCCCAGATTAATAAAGGGACTAAGCCGAAAAGAAAATGAATGAATGAATGAATGTTATTATAGTTGGTTTACTTAATAATTATAATGCAACGAGTTTAATCTCTTTTTTAAATTAAAGTCAACTAATCCCTTTTTACAGTGAAACAAGAGTTTAATGTACTGGTTAAGAGCCAATTAAAAAGATATGAATAGTTAATTTTCCTAAAATATAGAATAGATCCAGGCCTCACTACAACAACAAAACATCACCAAAGTTTGATTTGTGCTGCGATCTCCCCCTTTTATGTAAAAGTCAGAGGACGAAACATTGTGTTCCAAATAAGGTCTGAAGTCGGGGATTATTAATAGTACTGTCAGAGAACTTTTTTAACAAATAAAAGTTGATCTAATCAGAGAGAATGAAGCTGTTGGACACTATTTTGAATGGTCATTACCATGTTCAGCCAGCTCAGCCATCTCTCAACGTTGCTTTATTACCAGCTCAAGCACCTCTGCATTCCTCAGAGGGGGCTCCTTACTATTACCCTGTCTTTCTGTAAGACAGAGAGCCTTAAACAGATATGCATCAAATATTTAAAGAGGATCAGAGATTTTAGTGTCGATGCAGTGTTTGGAAAAGTCACCCATCATTTGACTATTTCAATCAATATCACATACATAAAAACAATGCAAATACACACGTACGTCACCATTAGGGAAAAATAGGTTATATAGCGCCCCCTTGTGGTTTTACAAGAAACCCAGAGATTAAACGTAGGAGCTGAAATACAGTAAAGCCCCCAGACATGTTGAATTCACAGTAGTTGGATCCCATTGTGGGTCTACATTTTTCTATACTTGTTTGTTTGTAGCATGTGTTTAGAAGACTTAAAGACTTAACATTGTCATTTACATGAGGTGGCATTGGATGAATAAGTGATAAAAGACATTATAAACAATGTAAATATAGTAATAAATTTTTTTTATTTAACCTTTATGGAACACATTTCACTTCATAGCATTTCCTTTTCATTGTTTGCACAAACTGATTTATAAGACAATTCATGCAAAAAAAATAAATAGTAGAAATGACACTGATTTGTCATGTATTTAGAAATGCATGGCTCAAAATGAGGCTTTCATGCATCAGTAAAATAAACATGCAATACATCAATATTTCTGTATATAATAATGTCACCAGCCAAACAATTATAAAATATTGAAATATTCATTCATTCATTCATTTTCTTTTCGGCTTAGTCCCTTTATTAATCTGGGGTCGCCACAGCGGAATGAACCGCCAACTTATCCAGCATATGTTTTACGCAGCGGATGCCCTTCCAGCTGCAACCCATCACTGGGAAACACACTCATTCACACACATACATACATACACTACGGACAATTTAGCCTACCCAATTCACCTATACCACATGTTTTTGGACTGTGGGGGAAACCGGAGCACCCGGAGGAAACCCACGCGAACACGGGGAGAACATGCAAACTCCACACAGAAACGCCAACTGACTCAGCCGAGGCTCGAACCAGTGACCTTCTTGCTGTGAGGCGAACGTGCTACCCACTGCGCCACCGTGACGCTATTGAAATATTGATTATATATTATTATATAATGTATTATTATACAATAATTTATATACTAAAGAAATTTTGGAAGGCATATTTAAAACAATAATCTTTTATTTAAAAAGCACAGTGCAGCCCCTAAATACTCTAATTTGAAATCTTTATACATTTATCCATGTATTATACATTTGCTAGCAAGATGATTTTAAGTATTTAAAATATATTGTTTTAGAACAGTCACTTATTCTTTTATATACATGTTTTATTTATAAGTACATGTATGTTGTTTAATTCATACATAAATATATCTATTACAGATTTATATGATGGAATGATATGATGAATTGTTTCACCCCTATTTTGACATTTTATTTTCACAAAGCTTATTTGAAACAAATTTGTACATTTTATTTGATCTAGATGCAAAAACTTCTGATCAACGTACATTGTTAATTTACTTTACATTTCACATTTGTCATAATATTCCAACATATTTTTGATTAAATACTTAAAGTTAAGTCTTATCACATTACCAATGAACGTGTTTGTTGAAACTATAGCTGCCTCAGAACATCTCTCTTGCACTAACTGAACTGATCTATAAAACATCTATTAGATCAGACATCTATTTAAATCAGCTGAGATAATGAGCAGGCATTGGCAGAGAAACTTGGTGCTGTGGACTCTATATAAACAAACACTCGCTACTTATATCTCACTGTCTAAAATGACTTTCTTGGAGCTTTCAAATTCCACATAATTTTAATTCTGCTTGAGATCCAGGCTTTCAGGTCATTTCTGAATGTAGGTCAGTGCCATTTAGAAAACCACAAAAAGCTGACAACTTTTCCCCATTGGTTATTGTACCATGCCAGTCTTGTGCAACTGACCTGCTTGAATTCTTCTGCTGTGTCATGCCCATGTGCAGGCCCTACACTTGCCACTCATTAGACACTGACCTTAAAATTTGCATAATATTTGTTATCTGCTGTCCTATTGGCTCCGGTGTTTAGGTCACCTCCCAGAGGACCTCATGATTGCTAATTAGCTGGAGTTGGTGCCCGCGCTGTACAAGCTCATATTTCTTCCTCCTTGTGTTTATTAATAAATATAAACAGATTAAACGTTGCCTGGGCGATCTGCGGCATATGTTTAAACTCGGTCAGAGAGGGGCCAGACTACCTCCGTCCTATTTTGAGCTTCAGTTTGGTTACCAGCTCTTCAGTTTGGGTTCATTCCATGGTTATTGTCGTGGAACCTTGTTTTCTGGGTTGAGGTGAGTTGATGGATTTCTAACAGCTATTTCTTAAAGGCTTTTGATTTCGGAATATTTACATTGGCACAGTATTGTACCTCTAGCTATCACTTCCTACTCATTGCACAGTGCCTCCGTGGGTTTTCTTTCACACTTTGTTTCTATTCTTGCCGATGGCTTCAAAGTTTGGAAAGCTCGAGAAAACATTTTAATTTTAGTTAATAATCACCTCAAAACAACATATAAGATAATAGTATGTCTGCATTAGTAAACATGTTGAAGGAATGAGCAGTTGTCCATGTATGATGGAGGTTTTGAGATCATTGGCACTGCTGGAATGTGCTCTGTCTGTTCCTGCTGCCAGTTTCAGCAGCAGCTGCTCTCTGTGCCCTATCAAGACTAGCACAAGACATACCAGCTCAGATCAGAGGATAAAAAATGAGTATAAATGTTTAGTTTTTTCAGAAGCTTAGTAAATGAAACATAACATGTGATAACATAACACTGAATTAACATACTCCAATAATCCTTTTTGTATACTTCAGGGTTCTTACGCCTTTTCCAACGTCAAATTTAAGCACTTTTCAGGTGCATTTTCAAACTTTTTAAGCACTTTACAAGTGTGGCAGATTACACACTTACATATACATTTATTTTCATTTCAAAGGGCACAGATAAAAAAAGACAGGCAGATCACACTACCAGCACTTTCCGCAGACGCAAGAGTCTTCATTTTATGCTAAAGCAAAGATATGTATTTTATTTAAATGGTTATTGCTACCTATATAGTAAGATAAATTACTACGAAAGCAACACAATTACATCTTCAAGCAGTTTCAAGCATTTTATCAAAGATCTAACCACTTTTCAAACCTTGAAAACACTTGATTATAATTCAATAATTTTCAAGGATTTCCAGCACCCGTAAGATCTTTGATAATTTACATCTCTCTCTTTCTCACGTATATATTTAGCATTTGTAGTGATTTTATATATGTACGATACTATAGTAATTAAAAAAGTGCATCTTAATGTACAGGGAAAATGTTGTATTATTTTGATGCTTGACCAACAACAAACCAACGGTCCACTTGGAGATGTTAATTGAAGCTTTTTTGTACAAATGCTGTTCATACTGTTTAGTGTGTTCATGATCAGTCAGCTGTTCGACAAGTTTATGCAGCTGTCCCTCAATGATGCATTAGCTTCAGATTTCCTCTCACCATCCTTTGCATCACTCAGAAATAACACAAAGCACACTGTACATGCACTTAAAGTCTAAAATGAACTCAATCACCAACCACAAGAATGTTAATTTAGTGACCAATGTGTTAAAAATAGATCTAATCACTAACCACAAGAATGTTATAAACAGAGATCAATGCTTCACACTTTGTTACATTAAACAGGTATTCACGTATTGTTCAGCTTGTAGGGCAACACATAAAATGGAGGATCAAGAAATGAACTATGAGCAAGGTGATGGGGCTCTATCGGAGACGGACAGAACGTTTGAACCATTGTTTATTGATGAAGAAGATGAGGACTATTTTGAAGACTGCATGGAAGAGATTGAGGCTGCTTTAACTCTTCCTGGAGAGTCCTTGCCTTATTCACAAAAATGCAGAGAAGCTTTGCAAGCTAAGTTTAATGGACTTATGCAACAGATGTTGATGCAGTTGGATGTTTTTGAGGCAGCCCATCCAACCATATCTGCACCACTGGAATTACTTTCAGAAACAGAGGACAAAATGGACAAGAATGGATTTGCAAATGTGTTTCAGTTTGTGGACATGAGCATTCCAGAGAAAGAGCCATCTGTGTTGGAGGTTGAAGATGATGCTATAGACACTCCTGTTGATGCAAGGCCAGAGTTGTCAGCCACCGTGGAGATACAACAGCTCAGAGAAGCATTTGAGAGCTGCATTCAGGAGGTGAGCCAGCTGGAGCACAGAAGGGATGAGTTGGTTCAAGAGCTTCTGGAGCTTGAGGAGCCAATGGCCCAAGAGCTAAAAAATGTTAGAGAAACTCTGGGGGAGGAACAAGCCCTCCTGTCCAAGGTCAAACTGGAGAGACAGAGCCTGCAGGAGGAGACTCAAAAGACTAAAAGACGCCTGTTTAGAGCAGCCCGAGACTGTGCACAGAGACACCTAGAGCTTGAATTACAACAGAAAGAGGTGGAGCAGCTAAACCAAGCTCAGGTAGTACTGAATAAACCTGACTCTTATTTGACCTGCTACAGAAAAGATGTAGGATCCTACTCAAAGTTAGCAGTATTTAAGTGAACCATAAGTTTTATTTCAACTATAAGGTGGATTTACAAGTATAGTTTGGAACTTTGTAGCAGGAAAAACACCAGACTCTGTAGCCAGGTATTGGTTGTATCTTTCAGCCCAGGGTGTTCAATCCTGCTCCTTGTGGACAAACAGTATGCAGAGTTTAGTTCCAACTAGCTCCAATATACCTGCCTGGTAGTTTCTGGTAAGTCAAGGTAATTGAAACCTTGATAAGCCGATTTTAATATATTTAACTGAATCCGAGGACAGCTCTACAAGACAGTGGTCCTACAGGAACAAGTAGGAACAATCCCTGGTTAGAAATTTCTTGTTCAATGGGCAACTTAAGTCCTGGAGGAACACTGTACAGACAGGGCCATCCTGAAAATATAAAACATATAAACCTTGAAAGAAAGTTGCCCCATAGGAGCAGGTTTGAACACCCCGTTTCATCCCATTTTTGCAGCAACAACCAATGTTTCTTGCCAAATGTGTTAAATAGAGTTGATTACATATGATTATTTTAATATGGCATAAGTTAAGTTACTCTAACCCATGTATACCCCAAACCTGTGACCAGGAAGAGCTGAAGACCCTTGCTGAAAAGTTGTCTGAGGAAATCTGCAAGATTCATTCAGATCACCAAAGCTACCTGCAGGAACTGCAAAAGCAACAGAATGTCACTCAAGAATCTAGCAAGAGGAAGACCCGCTCTTATGTGAGTCAAGGGCGACGTGCCTCTTGTGACCTACAGCAGTACCTGCAGGGCGGGATCAAAGCTCTGGAATTGTTTTATGAGCCCCGGTTAATGTCCCTGCTAAAGAGACGGGAGATCGCTGTGGAGTCCCTCGGTAAGGCTAAAGAGCAGTGCCTGGAGCTGAAGGCTCAGTTAGGACCACTGAGAGAAGAGAAGCAAATGCTGAAACTCCAGAAGACTTGTCTGGAGGAGAGAATCGGACTAATGGAGAGACAGAGGGTTGAAAATGTGGAACAATATCGGGTACATGACTTTCATTAAGTTTTAATGACTAAATGTTTGTATGTTTTTGATGATCTAATGTGTTTACATTTAGGAGACAGTTGACATATTGGAGGAGACCATCAGAGAAATGAAAACTGAGCTCAAGATCCAGACAAAGAAGAGAGAAGAACTGGAGATGCTGAAGAGCAGCATGGCCAAGGAGCTGTTACTCTACAGGCAAGTGCTGGCACTTTTTTTTTTTTTTTTTTCTTACAAAGGATTTTTTGGTTTCTTATTTCATACTTCAAAGTAATTTAAGGAATGCATATTACACCATGCACAAATTAAGTGATAAAATCTCTGATGCAATCATGGCCTAATAAGCTGCAACAAGATGGTTGTTAGGTCACAATTTGTGGATTCCTCCTACAAAAAAGGAAGTTAATTTAAGTGTGCTATTAGTATATTATGGGAATATATTTAAAATTACACTTAAGTATAGTTGACTCATACAGACAGAAACGCCCAAGCACATATGGCCTATAATTGTACTCAATTTTTTTTTATCAAGAAAGCATGCTAAAAGAACTTATTTTAAGTATATTTGGCAATTTTCACACAGCAATAACCCACACAGAACCAGATGTGAAAATGGCTGATTTACAGACAATTTTAAGAGCATTGACTTACTTCCTACAGGCTTTTATAAGCCATTATCAGAGGATTGACAGATCCTAATTCTAAGTGTGCATATAAAATTACTCCAAGCCTACTTAAAGCAGTTAAAGCAAGACACTGTGAGTTTCTGTGTACACATGTTATGCCGATATTTCATTTCTAAAGAGACTCCAGAGAAAAGTTTGCATGTTCAAGTCCTCATATCATGTCAATATGTGTCAATATCATGCCATGCATTCACAATGAGAAAGAGAATCCTAAATAATAGTCTGTAAATAGTCTACTCCACACAAATCCACTTCACAGTTAGGTGTACATTTAATTCATTCAACCCAAAATCACAAAATTTGCACCTCTATTGTTTTCCAGAGAGAATGTAGAGAAGTCCTGCAAGCAAGACAACAGTGTCGTGGTGGAGAAAACCTAATGAACTAATGGTTGTTTCATTGAAAATCTTTTTTTATTTATGTAAAATGCTTTTGATATATTGTTTTCGTAGTTGAAGCCAAACTGCCTGTCTTCTCTATCATTACAGTCACCAAAACAATAACTACAGCATACTGCAAACACATATCAATGCAATCTGCAAAGGTCAAATCAGATTTTATAAAGCACTCTAAACACCAGGACCAAGTATGTTAGAGATCCAGATCTTTATCTGACAAAGTTACACAACTAAGACTGTTCTTAAAACACTAGTTTTGTCAGTTGTGTATAAGAGAGAATAAAGCTCATAGCCAATGGTGCCAGTTAAATAAAAAGTTTCATTTATGAGTAAGTGAAGAGGGCAAAACAAAGACTTATTTGGGCACTGTAAAAGGGTTTTCTAAGCACACCGACAGCATGATGGTGAGGACATTTACTACTAAGTACAAGGAGAAGATTAATGAAGTGCTTTGTTTGTTTAACGTGTCCTGTTAATATGATTTGAGATAAACATGTAAGAATTAGAATTTATGTTTATGTGAATTGTACTTACTTGCAGATAGAGTTCAATTACACAAACTCTGTCAAAATGACAGGGGGCATGTTTTTGTAAGATTGCATAAGAGGTTATTTTAAGAAATTTTGCAGAACTTTTGAATCATATAATCTGAAAAACTACAAAAATAAAAGGTTTTTTGTTGAAGAACAATGTCGTGTTCTTTTGTTTACTCTCATGTGTGAAACATATAATTTAAATATTTTTAAGTGATTTTATTTAAAGGTACAATTTTATTTATTTATTTTCAATTTTTTTTCTTTTTACAAGTCACCTAGAGGAGTATTTTTGAATCCATTCAACCAATCTCCATGTCTGGCAGGAGCCTTTTACTTTGCATAGATCATTGAATTGGATTAGACCATTAGCAACTCTCTCAAAAATGCATGATATCATTGCTCCTGCTGCAATCATGGTACGGCAGCAAAGTTCCTTGATTATTATGCCAGAATGAGAGTATAGTTCCTAGCCATATCATTCAAAAAAATAACAACTTTTCATTTTCCATCGGTCTTAGTACACAATGTAAATACAGATCTGTATTTTACAGTTGTTTATATTTAATAAAAATGTCTATCTCAAATGGGTCAAAATTTCTTCTGGGCACTTATGAGAGATTGGGAATAGCAGGAATTTATGGACAGGGTTATGCGGGAGGAAGGGTGTCATGATGGGTCTAGTCTCACCCTCAGACATCGTGGCCACAGGGAAACAGTTCAGAAACTTCAAACTCATCATCTGTTTGGATGAATTCTATTTCTGGAAGATGAGAGTAACATCATTTTTACAGGCCTGCCTTGAAATAAAAAATATTGTCATGGCAAAGACTCTCAAAGCTGATGTTTACAACTATGAGAATTAGCTAAAAACTAACTGTCAATAGTATGTTAAGTTCACTGCATTGACAAGTGCAGATGACATTTTTGAATGAACCATTTATTGGTCTGTTATTTTAAAGACATCTACATTGCATTTTCATTTGCCTGCAGAATAGGCAATAAACTCCACCCTCCCTATATAAGCACACGGGAGGTGAGCTAAAAATAAATATAAATTATACCTGACTTGGACCAGATGGTTTCCATTATTTTATGTTGTTTTTCGTCATGCTGATTTATGTTAAAACGTTTTATTTAGGTTTGATAGTTAATTATTTGATGCTGTTATCTTGTAGGTACAACGGTTTTACAGGTACATGTACCTTTTGACTACTCTTATGTGGATAACGTTACTTTGAATTTGTACAAACTTCTGTTCTTGGTCAATTTCATAATAAGGAAATAGCGCCACGTCACAGCTTGGACATTTTGGCTTCGTTTTCCAATGAAAGATAGTGGAGAGGTGTCGTGTGAAGTCCGTTGTTTTGTCACCAGTGGTCGCTGCTGTTTTTACACTTCCCCTTAAGCACGTATTACCATAGTTCCTAATAGTTTACTGACTGCTTTCTTACCTATAGTCACTTAGCAGTTGAACATTACATAACATTATCTTACCTGAAAAACGCGCCATTCTCACAGGTCTGTGCACGTGATCACTGCTTCAGTACAGCGTGTAAAAAGATGCCAATCCCCGTGCCAATGACCAGGTAAACCCGCCCCAAACATGTTATTGGCAGGCAGTCGCCCTCAACCTACCTGATTGGCTAACAACGCTCATTAGCCTAATTTAAGTCTCGTGCGCCTCAATTCTAGAATTCATTATTTATGTGGGAAAACATATTTATAACTAGAAATCTTACAAAGCTGTGTAAGGGGAGTTTTAAAATATTTATCAACAAAACAATTTATTCATAATGCTCTGTACAACGGTATGGACATACAGGAGAAAGACATTGAAAAGTCACAATATTAAAAAGACGTTGAACATCACCTGACAGGTACATGAAGCTCAAAGTAAAACGAGTACACAAGAGCTTAAGTTATCAATACATCTAGCCATGTAATTAAATGGGTCCTTAAATGGAAATGCACTTGTAGGACAAAAAAAATATTATAATCTACCGCACATCACCATTGTACCACTGCACTCTGGCCACAATATACTACACACTTTTCTGATATTAAGTAATACTTTAAGTATACTTAAACCACAAGGAAATCTTCGGAGACACTGGTGGGAAAGGATGGCAAAAGTCTTTTGTCTCACGTTCTGATATTGACCAATGAACAACTGACATTTTTCTTAGAAAAATACTCTATTAACATAGTAAAAAATGCCTGGTGGGGTAATAGTCAATTATTCCTTTCTCCATTACTTAGGGGAGAGAACTTAAGTTCTTCAGTTGTGTGCAGACAGTTTTTAGAAGATTTTTTTTTTCTTATCCAGAGAGTTGAGTGGCGTAAAGAAAGGTTTTATCCCTGAACTTCAGTGTCTGCTGCCCCCTCTGGGTCCTCATCATTGTAGATGTTCTCCGCCTAAATAAAAAAAAGAAATAAAAGTTGTTGAACCCTGATTATGGGGGAAAACTGACTTTCAAAAAATATTTTCTATAGACCATTTTGAGGGATGTAAACAAAAACAATGGTCCCAACGTATTTCCTGTTTTACATATTTAATTTCTATATTTTCTGAGAATCCAAAAATGTCCACATATTGATAAATAATGTTATGATAGCTGTTTTAACATCAAGTTATGATTGAATTGCCTCTTATTACAGTTATGAAATGGTTTGATAACAAGCAGGAAATGTTCATGGGCCAATGACATGACCACATTGAAATGGTCTATAATATACAAAACGATATTACATAAGTGCCAATAAAATTAGGCAATGAGCTTAAATGTTCTCACCATCTGCCAGACTTGCATGATGTTGTCCTCAGATACAGAGCAAATCACCCATGGTTCATTTGGATTCCAAGAAAAGTCAGAAATCTTGGCTGTATGGCCTCCATGGATAAACTTTTTAAAAATGGAATAAGACAGAGAAAGGTTTAACCACAACTTAATCTCAAAATTTTTTTAAAACAATAAAAATAATTATATATACACACATACACACACACACACACACACACACACACACAC
>CAIGQV010016734.1:7135505-7150443 GCA_903798115.1 Danio jaintianensis
TCGCGTCATCCAGGTGGATGCTGCACACTGGTGGTGGATGAGGAGATTCTAATGTGTGTAAAGTGCTTTGAGTGTCCAGAAAAGTGCTAGATAATTGTAAGGAATTATTATTAATTATTATTCTTTCAAAGCCATTTTCACAAGCATGACATTTTGTTTTGTTTGTCTTTTTGCAAGCAAAAATTAAATGGTCATGTTGACACTTTTGTTGTTGTCCAGTGCCCATAAAATCAAGAAGTAAATTATTTCTCTCCCAAATGAACCAACTCTACAATCAAATAAAACACGCTAATCCAAATGCTATCGCATATCCATAGTCTTTGAAGATAATAAAATCCCATACAGGACTCGCAGCTAGTTTGAAAAAGACTTTCACATTTATTAATAAGTCTGACACTTTTATCCAAAATGAAAAGTTTTTATATTCTAAATGAAAAGACAAAACAAAAGAGGCAAATCTCTGACGTAGAGTACATATAAAACACCTTTTATTCATAAAAAGTTTCAAAGCAGTCCCATACGACATATACACGTGTTTGTTCAATTGAAAATCAACTGCAGGAAAAGGATGTGTACCTGAATGGCATTAATACAAAATCCAAGTTAAAGTGTTTGTTATTAAAGGCTGTCTATATGTAGCCTCCTGCACTATTTTTTTCATAGAGCTCGGAAGCTTTTTTTCCCTGGATTGAGCTTCAGTGTATGTGACTTTGTCCCTCTGGACACAAATGTAATGACAAAAAGCCTAAATGTGCACTAAAAAGCTGGTCACAGAGAGCTGACAATGTAAAACCCACAACATCATTAGGATCCTCAGTCTTCTTCCCCCTCTGACTCAGACTCTGTGGGAGAGAATTAAGGAATATTATGGTTGAGATAAAAATTTTTTTTTTGTATCAGAGGTTATTCATATCAAGCTCCTCACCTTCCTCTGCATTCTGAAGCCACTCCACAAATTTCTTCATTTGCTCCAGAAATACACTTTTTCCTTTGGCAGCATGCGCATCTTTGTACCATTTCATAATGGCCTCCTCACTAACCACATCAGCTGGGAAGGAGAAACAGACATACGCTAGGAATAATGTACATATAACTGTTTGTTCTTGCTTTAAAAACGCCCCCAGGCTTATCAACTGTTGTATAAGACCAAAGGGCTTTATTCTGTGAAAACAACCAGCTACACTCTCAGAAATAAAGGTATGAGAGCTGTCACTGGGGCACTACCACTTCAAAAGGTGTGCCTAAAAGGTCAATTTTGGTACCTCAAGGGTACATATTACATGTTACTTGCCACAAAAGTAAACAATTACACAGAAAACATTGATGTGGACAGTAATAATTTACTAACTCCTTAACTAAAATGTTAAGCTTGCAGAAGAAAAAAAACTACTATTATTATTCAGTCACAAGATGGCACCAAACAGTCAAGAACAGTGGTGTGACAAAAAAAAAGCATATATTATTCATTCAATCATTTTCTTTTCGGCTTAATCCCTTTATTAATCTGGGGTCGCCACAGCGGAATGAACCGCCAACTTATCCAGCATATGTTTTACGCAGCGGATGCCCTTCCAGCTGCAACCCATCACTGGGAAACACCCATACACTCTCATTCACACACATACACTATGGACAATTTGGCTCACCCAATTCACCTATAGCGCATGCCTTTGGACTTGTGAGGGAAACCAGAGCACCCGGAGGAAACCCACGCCAACACGGTGAGAACATGCAAACTCCACACAGAAATGCCAACTGACCCAGCTGGGGCTCAAACCAGTGACCTTCTTGCTGTGAGGTGACAGCGCTACCCACTGCGCCACCGTGTCGCCAGCATATATTATATTATATTATATTGAGTAATAGTCAAGATGACTCAAAGTATCTGTATAAGCCTGCGCTATTAGTTTAATCAGTTTTTATCTGGGAATAACATACCATGGAATGTCATGATTGACCAATCAGAATCAAGTATTCATGAACGCAATGATAATTATTCACAATATAACCTTACCTCAATAAAATGATAACTTGTTTATTCATTCATTAATTTTACCGCCAACTTATCCAGCTTATGTTTTACAGTGGATGCCCTTCCAGCCGCAACCCAGTACTGGGAAACACCCATACACACTCATTCACACACACTACAGCCAATTTAGTTTATTTAATTCACCTATAGCGCATGTCTTTGGACTGTGGGGGAAACCGGACCACCCAGAGGAAACCCACGCCAACACGAGGAGAACATGCAATCTCCACAAAGAAACGAAACTGCCCGAGCTGGAACCAGCGAACCAGCGACTTTCTTGCTGTGAGGCGACAGTGCTAACCACTGAGCCACCGTGTCGCCCGATAACTTGTTTAATGAATGTTAAAAATAATACTTATGAATAACATGTTTTATTGCAGAATTGGGAGATACATTTTATGATATTATGAATGTAGACGGGGCTGCACGGTGGCGCAGTGGGTAGCACGTTCGCCTCACAGCAAGAAGGTCACTGGTTCGAGCCTCGGCTGGGTCAGTTGGCATTTCTGTGTGGAGTTTGTTCTCCCCGTGTTGGCGTGGGATTCCTCCGGGTGCTCCGGTTTCCCCCACAAGTCCAAAGACATGCTGTATAGGTGAATTGGGTAGGCTAAATTGTCCGTAGTGTATGTGTGTGAATGAGTGTGTATGGATGTTTCCCAGTGATGGGTTGCAGCTGGAAGGGCATCCGCTGCGTAAAAACATATGCTGGATGGGTTGGCGGTTCATTCCACTGTGGCGAACCCAGATTAATAAAGGGACTAAGCCGAAAAGAAAATGAATGAATGTAGATAGGTATTGAAGGTATTTTGTTTTATAATTATTTTTGGGGATTTTTCAACTTTTATTGTGATAGGATAGTAGAGGACAGACAGGAAAGCATTGGGGGCAGAGTAGGAGCACCATGTTGCTATATGTCAGCGCACTTAACCACTAGGCTATTGGCGCCGACAAGGTATTGAATGTATTAACCGAGTAAAGGAATCTAATAAAACATTTGTGCATTTATATTTATACTTAAATGTATTTCCAGCTAGTGTTTTTCATATTTTTGTAATATAAACTACATATTATTTGCATTTCTGAAATGTAATAAGGTGCTATATGATAACATGACAATGTCTAATTTTTGCAATTTTAAAATCTGAATATTTCAATCATTTTTTTTACAAATGTTATTGAGCAAATTTACTTCTGCATTGTGTTTTCAAAGTCAGGGGAAAAAAAAAATCTGTTTCATGATTTGATATCAACTAATAGAATATGCAAAAACTAAGAAAATAAAATGTATCAATTAATCTCAGTTAAGATATTTTGTTAAGGAAACAATATTTATCATTACAAATATTGCACTGATTGTACAGTCGTGGCCAAATGTTTTGAGAATTACATAAATATTGGAAATTGGAAAAGTTGCTGCTTAAGTTTTTATAATAGCAATTTGCATATACTCCAGAATGTTATGAAGAGTGATCAGATGAATTGCATAGTCCTTCTTTGCCATGAAAATTAACTTAATCCTGAAAAAAACTTTCCACTGCATTTCATTGCTGTCATTAAAGGACCTGCTGAGATCATTTCAGTAATCGTCTTATCGTTATCGTTAACTCAGGTGAGAATGTTGACGAGCACAAGGCTGGAGATCATTATGTCAGGCTGATTGGGTTAGAATGGCAGACTTGACATTTTGACTCCAAAAGGAGGTTGATGCTTGAAATCATTGTTCTTCCATTGTTAACCATGGTGACCTGCAAAAAAACGCGTGCAGCCACCATTGCGTTGCATAAAAATGGCTTCACAGGCAAGGATATTGTGGCTATTAAGATTGCACCTAAATCAACAATTTATAGGATCATCAAGAACTTCAAGGAAAGAGGTTCAATTCTTGTTAAGAAGGCTTCAGGGCGTCCAAGAAAGTCCAGCAAGCACCAGGATATTCTCCTAAAGAGGATTCAGCTGCGGGATCGGAGTGCCACCAGTGCAGAGCTTGCTCAGGAATGGCAGCAGGCAGGTATGAGTGCATCTGCACGCACAGTGAGGCGAAGACTTTTGGAAGATGGCCTGGTGTCAAGAAGGGCAGCAAAGAAGCCACTTCTTTCCAAAAAAAACATCAAGGACAGATTAATCTTCTGCAAAAAGTATGGCGAATGGACTGCTGAGGACTGGGGCAAATTCATATTCTCCGATGAAGCCCCTTTCCGATTGTTTGGGGCATCTGGAAAAAGGCTTGTCCGGAGAAGAAAAGGTAAGCGCTACCATCAGTCCTGTGTCATGCCAACAGTAAAGCATCCTAAGACCATTCATGTGTGGGGTTGCTTCTCATCCAAGGGAGTGGGCTCACTCACAATTTTGCCCAAAAACACAGCCATGAATAAAAAATGGTACCAAAACACCCTCCAACAGCAACTTCTTCCAACAATCCAACAACAGTTTGCTGAAGAACAATGCATTTTCCAGCACGATACCATAAGGCAAAAGTGATATCTAAGGCAAAAGTGATATCTAAGTGGCTCGGGGACCAAAACGTTGAAATTTTGGGTCCATGGCCTGGAAACTCCCCAGATCTTAATCCCATTGAGAAATTGTGGTCAATCCACAAGAGGCAGGTAGACAAACAAAAACCTACTAATTCTGACAAACTCCAAGAAGTGATTATGAAAGAATGGGTTGCTATCAGTCAGGATTTGGCACAGAAGTTGATTGAGAGCATGCCCAGTCGAATTGCAGAGGTCCTGAAAAAGAAGGGCCAACACTGCAAATACTGACTCTTTGCATAAATGTCATGTAACTGTCGATAAAAGCCTTTGAAACGTATGAAGTGCTTGTAATAATATTTCAGTACATCACAGAAATAACTGAAACAAAAATCTAAAAGCAGTTTAGCAGCAAACTTTGTGAAAACTAATATTTGTGTCATTCTCAAAACGTTTGGCCACGACTGTATTATCATATAAATACTGGTTAAAATGTTTGCCACTTTTTGACAATAAAAGTAGTTTAAATGAACAATTAACTGTCTGGTTTATACAACTCTCAGAAGCAAAAAATCTGCCTTTATACTTAAAAAATAAATAAATAAATAAATAAAAGAGATTTGACATTTATTGTGATATGTATCAATTTTGACTGATTTAAAATATTTAACATGATCATTTTTTGGTAACATCATGCAGCCCTACCTCTAAGATATCATTAAAAGCACTGATCAGATGGAAGATGGTATACCTTTGTAGAAGAGCATCACTATTTTGGAGAAGGACTTCATGAAGTGGATGTTATCATAGCAGTACTCCTGAATCTTGAGCAGCAACACCAGCTCTGATTGACCCTGAGTACTGAACACAGCCAGGAGAGGTGCATAGTGCTAAAAGAGGACAAATAATCACCATTCAGTTGAAAAATCTTTACTTCTTTAACAGCAACATACAATCAGTTAAAAAAAATAACCATTGAACTGTCAAAAATCACACTGAATGAATGATGAATGAATGAATGTTGATAAGTCACACTATACTGTACCATAGCAGCTTTTACACTGGGAAGTCATTGGAACTCATCAACTGTATTATGACACTAAACTATAACTTATGACAATTGGAAGAGTTCAGATGCAAAAACCTCTAACTGTTGTCTGAAGGTTTCTTATAAAATGGGCATTTTTCTTAAGCTCCTGTGTGTATGTTGAGTGAATCCACTTTTATGGCAAAAATTGGTTATTTTCATAGCCTTTAAAGTGAAATAACTAAACATAAACTTAGGAGGTTGAGAAAAATGCAAATTTTTGAAGAAAATTTCACATGAACTCTTCATTTGTAGATCTACATATCATGGAGACTGAGAAAAAAAAAAATGCCACAGACATTCTGAAAGGTAGGTTAATAAGCGGTTCATAGCGTGTCAATTATTTATTGTCATGTTATTACTTTCAATGATTTGATCAACATTAGCATGGTGTTTTGAAATTGCTACTTTGAAATTATGCTCAAATAAAGGTTTATTTTTAAATCGTGGGGTAACACTTTAGTTTAAGTAACACTTTGCACCACTCACTACTGGCTTATTACCTGCCTATTATTAAGTGGCTTATTAACTGTTTATTAGCACCTATAAAGTATGATCTTATTTTACGTCGCTAATCCTACCTAATACCTAAACCCAAGAACTAGCTTGCTAACTATTAATAAGCAGCAACTTAGTAGTTAATTGAGCTAAAAGTCTTAGTTAATGGTTTACTAATGGTATGTGTACATAAAATAAGTGTGAGTAATATTAGTATTAAGTTATTAAAAACATAATGAAAATAATTATAACCTGACTATGATGAAGTAATTAAAGACTAAATATAGCAAATACAAATTCCTTCAAATAACAAACACACATGATAAATAAATGAAAAATAAAACAGTGTGCTTCAGTGAATTTGTGTTTGAAATTTCTATGATGTTCTCACAAATCATTTCATAAATTAAATTTCTTACTAAAATGTATTCTCAATTAACAACAAAAGTAGGATCAAATTAAATCACACATACACAAAGGGTAAATAGAAAAGGTTGGCCCAAATGTTTGTGCATGCTTTATGCAAATAATTAACATCTGCTTCATTTAAAACAAAGTTAAAACATATTTTTTGTACACAAATTTCATGTCATAAAATAAACAAAAGTTTTCAGAGGTTCATTTAAACATTTAAATATAATTAATATGTGCAAAGAAAATGAGACCCACTGTATATTTCATACAAAAGCGCAAATGCCATTAATAGAAAGGAAATAGAAATTAAATGTCATCTTAAGAAGTGCTTGGATTTATCATTGATTCTTACTGAAGAGATGAAGTGGTCACGTTCACAAAAAGAGTGCATATTTTTAAGTATTTTAAACTCAATTTTAAATACAAACATAGAGTATTAAACAGTGTAAATAAATGAAAAGTATGAGTGTATACTTAGTTGACTTTACTTAAAATAAGAGAGTAATCCTGTTGCTTTTAAAACAATTAGTTGACTTTACTTTAAAAAAGTAAAATTGTGTTTTTTGTTAAGTAAATTGTTTAAATAATGTCAACCCAGGCTCATTCTGAAAACGTACCACTATATACATTTCTGGAGAGCACCAAACACGTCCCAGGAGCTACATTTTTTTGCAGTTTTTGGCCGCTGTGTATGCTTTTTCAATCTCAAATCTGAAAACCCACCCACTTCCCTAAACCCAACCAACAGATTTCAAAAGCAATCCAGAAAACGAAAAGCCCTCACCTGATTTTTACCACATTTTCAGATTTTACCACATTCTCACCCTGTTATTTACTTGTTTATGTTATTTTTTGGCTTCTGTTTTTGTCTTACCTGCTTTCTGGAACCGGACTCGAACGCCGTCGTCGTGGTCAACTCCTCTCTGCGTCTGAAGTCCGCCTACATACATGGCGAGCTAACTGGACAAACTGGTAACAGCGAGAAAGCCGTCCATATGGAGGTAAGCGTGAAAAGGAACGGCGTCATAACGCTTTATAGCATTCGTTGAAAGACTGAATGCAGCCATACGTACTTCTGGCTACATAATTCGCGATCTCCAGAAATGTATATAGGGCTACATTTTCAGAATGAGCCTAAGTTGAATAATGTGCATAACAAATAAAGTAAATCAACTTAACAGTTCAAAGTTACAATGGATTTACTTTATTTAAGTAAAGTCAACGTGATGCTTTTAGGGCAACCGGTTTACTAACTTTAAGTAAAGTAAATAATCACTTTTTACAGAGGAAATAAATAAAGCCAGTGTGTTTGCATTGTACCTTCAGGTGTTTGAGGGCCTGCTCGGTCACCAGCTCCTCTTTCTTATTCCACTCCACAGCATTCATGAGGCAGGTCCACAGTAAGCCAATCACAGCCTGCTCCTGAAGATCATTCTTCTTCATCTCTTCCTTCACGTACACCACAATCTAAACACAATTCACATCCGAACATATGACATAAGACCTCTTTTTACTGATTGTGTGTTGCTTCCTTATGCCTGATGGTTTTGGGAGAAAAAGATCAAGAGCTGATCCACACTCGTTAGACACTTTATTAGGTACACCTATTCATTACTGGTTGGCACCATCTTCAGAACTGCCTTAATTGTTTGCGACATAAATTTAACAAGGTGCTATAGTTTAAAACTGCTTTGATTCCAGCCCAAAAAAAAACAACAAAAAAAACTTTATAGAAAAAAAATATATATTATAGTTATATTATATTATATTATAATTACTCCTCTGAAATTGTGGTCCATACTGACATGACAGCATCGCATAGCTGCTTCAGATTTGTCAAAATTATTAGCCCTCCTGCTAAATTTGTATTCATTTTCAAATACAAAACAAAAGCAATTTCATAGTATTTCCTATAACATTTTTTCTTTCTGGAGAAAGTCTTTTTTTATTTGGCTGAAACCAAAGCAGTTTTAAAATATCTTTAAAGCAATTTTAAGGTCAATATTATTAGCCCCCTAAGGAGTTTTTTTTGTGATTGGTTTATTATATATCTGCATTAACAAGCTGTTGTTAACTGTTGCTAAATATGCTATATTTCTTGGGATAAAAATGTCTGTAGAAAAATGCTATTTTTATTTGTATTTTTAATCATTTATTTATGTAATGATCATACTAAAATAAGCAGGCAATGGAAAATTTTCTGACCTAACATTAAAATGTAAACATTAGACTTTAAGACACTATGAATGACTGAAAACCTCTGCAGATTATCTCATTTTCATTCACTCTTGCCATTTTCCTCTGTTGTCACTACTATTTCCATTAACATTTATTTTCAGCTCTAGATTTACCTTTGGGCTTCTCGAGCCAATAACACAACAGAACTACTGAGGGGGCGGGTGTAAAGATAACAAGGCATCATCTGATCATCTGGTCAAATTTGGATAAACAACCTATGCATGCAGCACACAAATGATTGACATAAAATTTCATTTAATCGCACCTCTATGTGATATATACAGTTGTCAAAGTCAAAATGATTAGCCCTCCTGTGAATTTTTTTCTTTTTGAAATATTTCCCAAATTATTTGTTTAACAGAGCAATGATTTTTTCACAGTATTTCATATAATATTTGTTCTTCTGGAGAAAGTCTTATTTGTTTTATTTAGGCTAGAATAAAAGCAGTTTTTAAGTTTTTTAGAGCCATTTTAAGTTCAATAATATCACCCCTTTTAAGCAATATTTTTTTTCAATTGTCTCCAGAACAAACCGTCGTAATACAATGACTTGCTTAATTACCCTAACTTGCCTAATTAACCTAGTTAAGCCTTTAAACTGCACTTTAAGCTGAATACTAGTATCTTGAAAAATATCTAGTAAAATATTATTTACTGTCATCATGGCAAAGATAAAAGAAATCAGTTACTAGAAATTACTTATTAAAACTATTATGTTTAGAAAAGTGTTCCACTAAACAGAAATTGGGGAATAATTATATAGGAGGGCTAATAATTCAGGAGGGCTAATAACTCTGACTTCAACTGTATATTGCATATACTATTATAGTTATAACAATAATTTTTTTGATATATTGTCCCGCCCTAATTGCACCAATGGTCAGTGTGTAATATTTCAAGTGTGTGAATAGGAAGAGCAGGATTGACCTCTCTGATGGGACACTGCTGCGCCAGCCGCTCCTGCAGCTCTTTCTGAAGCTCTTTGCGTGTGCCCAGAGTTTGCTGTGTGCGCAGGAAGTCTGACAGCTCTTTCAGTCCTGCCTCCGTGAAGAACTTTGTGAAGTGCTCCACATTCTGCTTATTGGCAGGGAAGAGTTCCTGCAGTCAGAGCAGATTCAACTATTAGATTAAAAAATGATAGGAAGCTATAACTTACTTAAGACGTAGAGATCCACCAATCGACCGACCAGCATACACTCAAAAAAATGACGTTTGTTGTTTGTTCAAACTACTTATTTAAAACAAGCTGAAACAACATAATTCTTGATTTTTTTTTTTTTTGAGGACAACTTAATTGGGTTATGTTCAATCCACTTAAATTTGTAAAGACAATTTAATTCCTTGGGTCTCATCCTCCGGGTGCTCCGGTTTCCCTCACAAGTCCAAAGACATGCGCTATAGGTGAATTGGGTAAGCTAAATTGCTAAAAGTGTATGTGTGTGAATGAGAGTGAATGGGTGTTTCCCAGTGATGGGTTGCAGCTGGAAGGGGATCCGCTGTGTAAAACATATGCTGGATAAGTTGGCAGTTCATTCCGCTGTGGTGACCCGATTAATAAAGGGACTAAGCCGAAAAGAAAATGAATGAATGAACATTAAATAACTGAGGTGTTACTTTCTTTACAGTAAATACCTAAGCGGGATGATAGCAGGACAGAATGGTAAAATACATGAGAATCCTGGGAAAAGTACAAGAGGGTTGACAGGTATGAAATCAGTTTTTGTTTAAATCTTTTGTTAAAAAGACATGTAAATAAACTGCATTGCAAAACTTGTATAGTAAAACATGTGTAAAAGGAGCATTAAGAGGCCAGAGATCCAGAGATGGAGCACAGATGCAGGAACAGACACTTTACTGCAGAACAGACCTGGTTGGCCCTGTACATCTTTGGCCCTAATTTTGGGGACCTGTCTTGCTGTGAATAATGCCATTGCAAACCAGTAACTGTATATAATCTAGGATTCAACCTGATTTTATTGCTTATTAAATACAATCAATGAAACAGAAAAGTAAAACTTAAAGTTCTGCCACATCTCTTCTACTTAATAACTGTCTGAATGATTTGGACATTTTAAAACAGCACTGTTTTTGTCTACTAGCATCTTCAAAAATGAACAATTAAACAATCTTTAATGAAGGAACCAATAATTTCTACTTTGCTTCCTTCTAAAGTGGATAACAGAATATAACGATTTTATAAAAGATTCTATAAATATATATAAATTCCAACAACAAAAACACTGCAATGTAATGTCAGTAAACAACTATTAGCCAAAAGTGAATATGCAATAATAAATAATAAAATATACACAGTACATAAACCTAATAATACCAATTTCACACATTCAGAACTCATCAATTGCTTGTGAAAACATAGAAATTTACAAACCTTCTTGTTATACATCTGCATTGATTTTCTCGTACTGTGCATTAAAGAGATAGTTCACTCAAAAATTACTCATCGTTTACTTGTTTCAAACCTGTTTGAGTTTCTTTTTTCTGTTGAACACAAAAGAAGATATTTTGAAAAATGTTGGAAACCTGTAACCATTGACCTCCATAGTATTTGTTTTTCGTACTATGGACGTCAATGGTTACAGGTTTTCAGCATTCTTCAAAATATCTTCTTTTGTGTTCAACAGATGAAAGAAACTCATAAAGGTTTATTACCATTTGAGGGTGAGTAAATAGCGAGTAAATTTTCATTTTTGGGTGAACTATCCCTATAGGGTCATGAGTAAGTTTAGAGATGTAAAAGCAGGTGATGAGCGTTTCCATGCAAACATAATTTATCTGCATAAAGGTTCGTCATTTCTTCATAATTTTTTTGAGATTTATGAATTCAGTATCAAAACTGATTTGATAATCAGAGTTTAGCAGCAAGCGTCATACCAGGAGTTTCTTATCCAGGTTGGCTTTTCTAAGAGCAGATGTAACGGCATTGGCGTCTTTTTCTGCTATCCAAGCCTTAAACATCTTCACCGCAAAAGAGGCTGATATTCCTACAAAGAAGAGAGTGGCGGAAAGTACAGACTGTAATCATATTTTAAAACATTGCTTTTTCATGCATCAGAGATTATAAATTTTTGGTATTTCACATTGTGGTTTTTTTTAACTAATGTAAAGTAATCATAGACTTTTCTAAAGTGTTTTGTCAGATTTTATCAATTTGTTTTAATGGATGTCAATTACAATACATATTTTTTTCAAAATTATTTTTTTCTCCTGCATTGAGCTATAAATATTTACTTCAGCAGCACTTACACCAAACTTCAGTTTTATTTTTTATTCAGTTGTATTATGAAGCATTATAGACTATAATTATTGGTGGAATACAATAAAACATTTATTAACATTTTATTCAACCAATAATTGTGAAAATGTATATTCTGTCTGCTTACAGTATTTTCCAAATTATGGAGAAATAAAAACATATTCCCAATATCCCTTCTATATATATTTTTTGACTCTAACATGTCATAAAAACAACGAAAGAACAATTTTGAACCTGAGATCATTCAGCGTTCATATTTTTGTGCTAGAAATGTATGCCAGTTAGTGCATATTCAATTAAATAGTGCATAATTTGCATATTGAAACGTGCACACAAAATATGCTTTATATATACACAGAAAAATGTTTGAAACTCCTAATATAAACAATCAGTTGGTGAATTATGGTAATAATATTAGATATCTCTTTACCCTGTTCACCTGCAGTCTTGCCTTAAAAAAAAGTCTTCATAAAGATCACACAAACCTTCTTTGACAAGATTATCACTGAAGAGGCTGGTGAGGATTGGTGGTGGCAGTGTGCCGTTGGCCAACAGGACGCCTGTTAGCATGGCTAGTTTGGTCTGCTCAGACTCAGTAAAACCCTTAAGGAACAGAAGAAGCTAGACAGGGATAAGAAATATGGTTGAGAGCATATTTCACAATATATCAGCCTAATGCATATTAATTGAAGCCACTGTGGCGTCATGCCTGTTTGTCCTGCAGTGGCATCATGTACAGTAAATACAGTATTTTAGATAATCTCCTCATCAAAATAACACATTATTTAGAAATGAAGAAACATGATGTGCACATTATTTACCTTCTTGATTTCTTCTTCAAAGGCTTTCTCCAGATATTTGTACCTTCTGATAAGTTTATTAAACACCTGTGTAAAGACACAATCATACATCAATCACTATCATATTATATTTGTGTAAAGATAAAGTTTATCAATAAACATTATTATTATTATTATTATTATTATTATTATTATGTACTTCTGATAAAAATACCTATATAAATAATATAAAATACATACATTAATAAAACATCATCATCAACAACACTATTATTTGTGTCAGGCAACGACTAACAATTAAATAAAATGTAGCATTTCATAATATATGTGTCAATTTATTTAGGAATAAATATATACATGCACACACACATACACACAATTATTATTATTATTATTATTATTATGGATTTTTTTGGTATTTACAGTATAGAATATAAAGTCATGGTGCAGTGGAAAAAGAATGAATATTGTGTATGACTCCCATGAGCTTGGAGGACTGCATCCATACATCTCTACAATGACTCAAATAACGTATTAATAAAGTCATCTGGAATGGCAAAGAAAGCATTCTTGCAGGACTCCCAGAGTTCATCAAGATTCTTTTGGATTCATCTTCAATGCCTCCTCCTTCATCTTACCCCAGACATGCTCAATAATGTTCATGTCTGGTGACTGGGCTGGCCAATCCTGGAGCACCTTGACGTTGTTTGCTTTCAGGAAATTTGATGTGGAGGCTGAAGTATGAGAAGGAGTGCTATCCTGCTGAAGAATTTGCCCTCTCCTCTGGTTTGCAATGTAATGAGCAGCACAAATGTCTTAATACCTCAGGCTGTTGATGTTGCCTTCCACTCTGAAGATCTCTCGCACACCACCATACTGAATGTAACCCCAAACCATGATTTTTCCTTCACCAAACTTGACTGATTTCTGTGAGAATCCTGGGTCCATGGGGGTTCCAATAGGTTTTCTGCAGTATTTGTGATGGTTGGGATACAGATGATTCATCGAAAAAATCTACCTTCTGCCACTTTTCCAAATGATCAACTAAAAGTCAATTTTTTATTTTTTGCTCTTGCAACTGGGATCGACGACAAGACTTTTGTCAGGTAGTGTACAAAGCTAATTACTAGTTAATGCAACATGACAAAATGACAAAAAACTAAATCCTGGAGATGCAGAAAGTGGCTGTTGATGAAGAGTCATTGTAATCCGTGGGATTATCTTGAAATGACAGTACGAGAGTCATACTGCTTCTATAGTGGGGATTTGGGGACTAAGTACATGTAATGCAATTTTGTAACAGGATTCCTCGACTTCCATGCCACTTTGATATCGGCTGCTTATTTTTCATACACAACGATGGGGAAAAGCCAAGTGGGACGTTCACCTGAGCATAGCTGCGAACAGCGGTGTGGTTTTCCTCCGCGTTGAACACACAGTGCTGCGTCACCTTGGTCTTGTCCCCATCGTCAATGCGTGTTCCTCCGGGAGCTGAAAGAGGGAAAGTGAGGTTAGAGGTTAATGCTGTAAATCCTCTGAGAGCACAGAGCTGTCATTGTTAACCCCTACTGAGAAAATACCACTCTGCCTACTGTACACTCATAACTGACATGAGCGCACGTTACTGTAACTACACTAATGGTCTAAAGTTTGGTATTAGTAAGATTTTTAAAATGTTTTTTTGAAAGAAGACTATTGTGCTCATCAAGACTGCATTTATTTGATCAAAAACAAAGTAAAAATTTGAATGTATTATTACTTGTTAAAATAAGTGTTTTCTTAGTGAATGTAGTTTAAAACGTAATTTATTCATTCGATGTAATGCTGAATTTTTAGTATCATTACTGCATAAACTGCATTTATTTAATCGAAAACAGCAAAAATGGTGAAATATTATTGCTACTTAAAATAAGTGTTTTGTAAGTGAATGTAGTTTAAAATGCTATTTATTTCTGCAATTTACTGCAGAATGTTTTGTATTATTAATCCATAAATTGCATTTATTTGATCATTTGCTTAATGAATGTAGTTTAAAATGGAATTTATTCCGGCGATTTAATGCTGCATTTTTTTGATCGAAAATACAGTAAAAATTGTGAAATATTATTACTTGTTAAAATAACT
>CAIGQV010016734.1:7173850-7192021 GCA_903798115.1 Danio jaintianensis
GACTGGAAAATTTTGAGCCAGATTCCAACTGGAATTTCTATTTGTGTTGATTTTTTAATGGCGTAAAAAGCCCTTCTTGCTTTCTCTTTCAGTTCATTCACAGCCAGATTTAGTCTTCCATTAGCACTTATTTTCAACCCAAGGTATGTGTAGCTTGTGGCAGGTTCAATTTTTGTCATACCAAGGGTGAAGTTGTATTTCTTTCCCTGACATCTGGGTTTTTTCTGGAATATTAGGGTTTTGGTTTTCTTTGGGTTAACGGTCAGGGCCCAGGTCTGACAGAAGCTGTGCAGGATATCCAGCTGCTGCTGTAGACCCTCTTCTGTTGGCGACAGCAGCACCAGATCATCTGCAAACAGCAGGAACTTCACACTGGAGTCGTATAGTGTGAGACCCGGCGTATCTGCTTGCTCTAGGAGCATTGCTAATTGATTGATGTAAATATTGAAGAGGGTCGGTGACAGTGGACAGCCCTGTCTCACACCCCGTCCCTGAGTGAAGAATTCTGTTCGCTTATTTCCAATTTTAATTGCGCACTGATTGTTGGAATACATTGTTTTTATAATGTTGTATGTTTTACCGCCAATACCTGATTCTAGAAGTTTAGACCGCAAACCTTCATGCCAAATTGAATCAAACGCTTTCTGAAAATCTACAAAGCAAGCAAATATTTTGTTTTTGTTTTGATTGACGTATTTGTCAATTAGAGTCTGAAGGGTGAAGATATGGTCTGATGTTCTGTAATTTGGCAGAAACCCAATCTGACTTTTGCTGAGGACATTGTGCTCTGTAAGGAAGCCTATGAGTCTGGTGTTGATGATGCTGCAGAACAGCTTCCCCAGATTACTGCTCACACAGATGCCTCTGTAATTGTTAGGGTCTGATTTGTCTCCACTTTTGAATATGGGCGTTATTAATCCTTTATTCCATATGTCAGGAAAATGACCAACACTCAGAACCAAATTGAACAGTTTCATTATAGCCAATTGGAATTTGTGATTTATGTTTTTAATCATTTCATTAAGGATACCGTCTGGACCACTTGCCTTTTTTGTTTGTAGGACTTGTATTTTATCTGCTAGCTCTTTTTCTGTGATTGGGTAGTCTAACGGATTTTGGTATTTGCCAAATATTTGCTCTGTATGGGTTAACTTATTATATATATGCGATTGTTCCGTACTCATGTTTATTTTACTAAATAGTTTCTCAAAGTGGTTTTTCCAGGTGTCTCCATTTTGTATTGTTAGCTGTTCATGTTTCTTTTTATTAAGGAGGTTCCAGTTGTCCCAGAAATTGCTTGAATCCACCGATTCTTCAATTGTTTTGAGCTGTTTCTGAATGTACTCTTCTTTCTTTTTTCTGATTGTGTTTTTATATTTTTTAAGCTCCTCGCAGTACCGAAGACGTACATCTGTATTCTCTGGTTGTCTGTGTTTTTCATTTGCTAGTTGTCTTAAGTTTTTCCTTATTGTTTTACAATCAAAGTCATACCATTTTTCATTCTCTTGTTTTTGTTTAAAATTTTTCTTAGTAGTTTTAATATTAGATATCGTTGCCAAATAATCAAATATGTAATTTATGTTTTCTACAGCTAGATTAACACCATCTCCATTAGGACTCTCTCTCTCTCTCTCTCTCTGTCTGTCTCTCTCTCTCTCTCTGAGTGTATATATATATATATATATATATATATATATATATTAGGGCTGGGCAAAGATTAAACGTGATTAATCGCATCCAAAATAAAAGTTTGTTTTGACATAATATATGCGTGTGTATTATATATATTTATTATGTATACGTGAAACACATTCATTCATTCATTCATTTTCCTTTGGCTTAGTCCCTTTATTCATCAGGGACTTGAACCGCCAACTTATCCAGCAAATGTTTTACACAGCGGATGCCCTTCCAGCTGCAACCCAGTACTGGAAAACATCCATACACACTCATTCACACACACTCATACACTACGGCCAATTTAGTTCATTCAATTCACCTATAGTGCATGTCTTTGGGCTGTGGGGGAAACCGGAGCACACGGTCAAATTACCTCATGTCTCATTCACTAGTTAGACAACATTCCAGTACAGGTCACATAACAATATAGTAAAACTGATCAACGTATTTGTTAGAAATCAGCTGATAATAGCATTAAACTAATTTGTAAATGTACACAAAAATAAAAGCTAAATGCATTATTCAATTAACAAAATCGATTAAAAGAACCATGTACATCACAATGATGGTTCATTCATTCATTTTGCTTTGGCTTAGTACCTCATTTATCAGGGGTCGCCACAGTGGAATGAACCGTCAACTATTATGGCATATTTTTTACGCAGCAGATGCCTTTCCAGCCGCAACCCAGTACTGGGAAACACCCACACACTCTTGCATTCGCACACGCACTCATACACTAAGCCCAATTGTGTTTACCCAATTCACTTATAATGCATGTCTTTGGATTGTGGGGGAAACCGGAGCACCGGGAGGAAACCCGTGTGAACACGGGGAGAACATGCAAACTCCACACAGAAATGCCAACTGACTCAAAGACTCAAACCAGCGACCTTCTTGTATAAAAAAAACTATACAAAACAATTTTCTTACATAGATATTTAAATTTATATTTGTATCATATACAGTTGCAATCAGAATTATTAAACCCCCTTTTAATTCGTTTTCGTTTTAAAATATTTCCCAAATGATGTTTAACAGAGCAAGGAAATTTTCACTGTATGTCTGATAATATTTTTTCTTCTGGAGAAAGTCTTATTTGTTTTATTTCGGCTAGAATAAAAGCAGTTTTAAATTTTTTTAAAAACATTTTAAAGTCAAAATTATTAGCCCCTTTAAGCTATATTTTTTTCGATAGTCTACAGAACAAACCATCGTTATACAATAACTTGCCTAATTACCCTATCCTGCCTAGTTAACCTAATTAACCTAGTTAAGCCTTTAAATGTCACTTTAAGCTGTATAGAAGTGTCTTGAAAAATATCTAGTAAAATATTATTAACTGTCATCATGGCAAAGATAAAAGAAATCAGTTATTAGAAACTATTATGTTTAGAAATGTGTTGAAAAAATCTTTTCTCCGTTAAACAGAAATTGGGGAAAACAATAAACAGGGGGGCTAATAATTCAGGGGGTTTAATAATTCTGCAACTGTACATATGTATTTTATATCAAAATTTTTCTCAAAACATTTTCTCAAATATAGGCATGGATGTCTTCATTTATATACATAATAAATATACACAGTAAACACATATATTATGTCAAAGCAAACTTTTATTTTGGATGTGATTAATTGCGATTAATTTTATATAAAGAATAAAGTATGTGAATATTTTATTTCATGAAATTTATACGGTTATACAAATTTGAAAATGACAGTCATTAAGCCCACTGGAATAAATAAATAAATTTAATTACATTCTTTTGAATGTATGGCTTAGGATTAGTTGAAAACACATACAAACCTATGTATTTTATGTATACATGTATTTCTAAAAAAAAATTACAAGAATATTGCTCTGAAGATATATAAAAAAAAAGCAATGAATTTTAATTTATTACAATGAATTTATGATTTAAAATCAATTCATTTTAATTCACTAAATAAACAAAAAAGTACTAGGTACCCCAGGTCTTTTAATGGCAGTGTATATCTAAATAATTCTGAAACAATTCCACAGGTAATACTGAAATTACAGAGATGATATTAGATGCTGGTGCAGAGACAGATCTAGTCAACTCTGTGGGACGGACTGCTGCTCAGATGGCCGCGTTTGTGGGTGAGAAAATCTCTACTGTGATTTTTTTTCTTTTTCAAATATTTCCCAAATTATGTAGCAAGGGATTTTTCACAGTATTTCCTATAATAATTTTTCTTCTGGAGAAAGTCTTATGTTTTATTTGGCTAGAATAATAGTAGTTTTTCATTTTTTTTTTTTTATCATTTTAAGGTCAATATTAATAGCCCCCTTAAGCAATATTTTTTTTCTATTGTCTACAGAACAAGCCATCGTTATACAATGATTTGCCTAACTTGAATTTACCCTAACTTGCCTAGTTATCCTAATTAACCTAGTTAAGGCTTTAAATGTCACTTTAAGCTGAATACTAGTATCTTAAAAATATCTAGTAAAATATTATGTACTGTCATCATGGCAAAGCTAAAAGAAATCAGTTATTAGAAATTAGTTATTACAACTATTATGTTGGGCGACACAGTGGCTCAGTGGTTAGCACTGTCGCCTCACAGCAAGAAGGTTGCTGGTTCAAGTCCCGGCTTGGTCAGTTGGCATTTCCAAAAGTCCAAAGACATGCGGTATAGGTGAATTGAATAAACTAAATTGGCCATAGTGTATGTGTGTGAATGAGTGTGTATGGATGTTTCCAGTACTGAGTTGCAGCTGGAAGGGAATCCGCGGTGTAAAACATATGTTGGATAAGTGGTTCATTCCGCTGTGGCGACCCCTGATGAATAAAGGGACTAAGCCGAAGGAAAATGAATGAATAGTAAACTATTATGTTTAGAAATGTGTTGAAAAAAAATCTTCTTTCCAACTTCTTTCAGAAATTGGGTAAAAAAATATACAAGGGGGCTAATAAGACATCTGTAGATGTATAAGTATAATAAGACAATATATGTATAATAAGGGGCGACGCGGTGGCGCAGTGGGTAGCACGTTCGCCTCACAGCAAGAAGGTCGCTGGTTCGAGCCTCGGCTGGGTCAGTTGGCATTTCTGTGTGGAGTTTGCATGTTCTCCCCGTGTTCGCGTGGGTTTCCTCCGGGTGCTCCGGTTTCCCCCACAAGTCCAAAGACATGCGGTATAGGTGAATTGGGTAAGCTAAAAAATTGTCCGTAGTGTATGTGTGTGAATGAGTGTGTATGAATGTTTCCCAGTGATGGGTTGCAGCTGCGTAAAACACATGCTGGATAAGTTGGCGGTTCATCCCGCTGTGGCGACCCCAGATTAATAAAGGGACTAAGCCGAAAAGAAAATGAATGAATGAATGTATAATAAGACAACTGTATATATACACACACATGCATACTAATGAATAAATCACTTGAAATACAAACCTTTTCTTTTCACCCCCTGTACAGGTCAGCATGACTGTGTGACAGTGATCAACAATTTCTTTTCTCGTGCAAGGTTGGAATATTACACCAGACCCCAGGGCTCAGAGAGCGAACCTAAACTACCCCCCAAACTAGCAGAGCCCCTTCACAAAATCATCATGACTACTAACCTCAATCCTGTCAAGGTAGGAGGTGCCAAATGTGCTTATATAACTCAGATTTCAAGTGCCAGTAAACTGCCACGCTTACACAAACCAAACAATCCAAGTGGAACAGCAATTTATGCGTTTTTATAACCCTAACCCATAAGAATACCGTACAAGGTCACATGACTGGAGGAAGCATTTTTTTTATTTTTTTTTATTCCATCTAAATATATCCTTGTGATATTACAGAGCAACAACAACACACCCTCCATTTCAGTGCAGGCCTGGAATGCTGGATATATGTTTTACATACAGGTCCTGTGAACAGTCTTTGTTGGTTATAATAAAAACAAAATTGCGTTGTTGCCAAACTGGATAACTTATAATTGCTTTCATATAAAATACATTCAGCGTCTACTATTTTCAGATCACATGAATAGTGTAATTTAATATGTTCCATGGTCCCTGTTTAAATGACATAAAATTATACATAAATAGTAAGATAGATAGGACTGAAATGAAGAAAAGATACAAATACATCTAATTATTTTTATAATATGATTTTTTTTAGATTTGCAATATGTTTCAATGTGTTTTTACTACAGACATGTTTGTTTTTTAATGTTAGGTTTTAAATTCCAAGTGTAAAATTGTTCTCTACCTGGGGGTAAATATAGGGTTTGGAATAGCAATAACCCAGGGTTAAATGGAGTAATAAAAGGTTTAGGATTTTTTAATAAAGTGACCTAAGTGTTGAGAAACTGATCTTAGTAATTGTTTCCAGAGAGTAATTTACAGTTTGTACAATAACAATGAGACATTATACCAAGACTTACTGTATGTCACTCTTTCCACAATGTGAGCACATCAGCAGTCTAAGCTGAACTGTGGATCATTTATCATTGCATTAGCACAAAATGTATTCAGAGAGTACATCTGATTAAATTACATGAATACATTTTGACACAAACACGAGGACAAAAAAAGGAAATGTTATATATACAGTGCCTATAGAAAATCATCATACCCTTTAAAATAATAACTTTATTTGTCATACCCTCAGGCTGCTGTGTTTTCCATGTGTAGTGTTCCATGTGCTTTTATGTCATGTTATTCCTTCGTTGTTGTTTTTTCCACCGTTTGTTACTGTTTATTAGTTCCACCTGTGTCATACCCCCTGTTTGTAATCAGTTTAATCATGTCTTGTGTATTTATGCTCCTGAGTTTAGTTAGGTCTTTGTCTGGTCTTATCCTTCATCTGTTCAGATAGTTCTAGTTGTAAGCATTTGTAAATAAATATACGTTGTTTTCTTAGATAATCCCTGTGCGTTTGTGGAGAGTGCAAATGTAACACATACAGCCTGAAATCAAATCACATTCCATAAGTTTTTCAGCATTTGAAATGTTTTTGTAGCCTTCTCCTAACCTGTGCCTTTCTACGACTTTATCCCGAAGGTCTTTTGAAAACAGGGTGTCTTGTGAGTAAAAGTATAGATTTTCACAGGGTATGATGATTTTCTATAGGCACTGTATATATAATATTTAATTACTGCTTGATGTTTGCTTTAATACTGTAGCATGTATTGCAGTGAATTCGAAACAATAGAAATGTGTCCTTGTTTTACAAAAAAAATATTGTTTTCTTTTTAGTCCATTGTTTTACACTCTCAGAAATAAAGGTGCAAAACCTGTCACTTAGCCAGTACCTTTTCAAAATGTACAATTTTGCACCATACATCCACCGTTGTCCAATATTTATAGTAAATATTAACGCCTAAAAAGTACAAATGTGTTCCTCATAGTACCTTAAAGGAACAAAAGTGTACTCTAAAGGTACAAAATGTTTACCTGTAAGATACAAAAGTGTACCTTTTGAAAAGGTACCGCCCCAGTGACAGTTTTTGTACCTTCATTTCTGAGAGTGTATGAGTGACTGTGTTTGTTGATTGACAACTGTTGAGGTTTGACTGTTAGACATGCCATAAATGAAGTGTTTTGGTACTTTTACTTTTTTGGTACTTTTTGCATTATTTAATGTGAAGTGAATTGCTGTACCAAACTAAAAGTTGGTTAGGATAACACTCAGGGGTCGCCACAGTGGAATGAACCACCAATTACTCTGACATATATAAAGAGTTTTTAAAAAGTGACCCAAATTTTAAGAAATAAGTACTGGCAGCTGCTGTGTTATATGGCCTAGCGTATGTGCTTTGTAGCAGATGGCGTACACTTTTCTCAGCTGTCTCATATATTTGGGGCCTTTTTTTTTTTCCAGATGGTGATGTTGGTAAAGGAGAACCCTTTACTGGTGGACATTGTTGCTCTGGAGAAGTGTTACCATGTGATGGACCTGCTCTGTGAACAGTGTGCAAAACAGCAGGACATGAATGAGGTACTGGCCATGAAGATGCACTATATAAGCTGTGTGCTGCAGAAGTGCCTGGTCTTCCTGCAGGAACATGATGATAAGCTGGATGCTCTTTTGAAGAGGTGGTGACCTCATTATGGTTATTTCCTTATAGATGCATTGCAAACAGAGCCAGACTGATTTATATTTTTCTTCTGACTTAGCCTTCTTAAAGGAAGGGATGCTGATGGCTTTCCTCAGTACCAGGAGAAATTCATCCGGGATTGTATCCAGACGTTTCCATACTGTGAGGAAACCCTACTGCAACAGCTGGTCCAAAGCATAGCACCTGTGGAAAATGTCAGTACAATTGACTTTACTAATACATCAAATTAATACTTTAAGGTTAAAGGGTCATTAAATGTGACATCGCATATTAAATAATGAACAGGCAGTTACTGCAGATCCTTAAAATGTCCAGTGACAAAAATTTTAGGCCAAAAAAATGTCCTACAGCAAAACGTTTTTTTCTGATGGGTAGTAAAAGTGGATTGGATTATGAAGTTAGCTATTGCTATTTTTCTGTC
Organism: Danio jaintianensis; assembly: GCA_903798115.1. Lineage (NCBI taxonomy): Eukaryota > Metazoa > Chordata > Actinopteri > Cypriniformes > Danionidae > Danio > Danio jaintianensis. The sequence goes on from CAIGQV010016734.1 coordinate 7,182,030, forward strand.
AGGAATATGATTTTATGGAAATATGTAAGTATGGAATACGCTGTCAAAGATGCTCAACAGCCTGTAAGATTAGACATTTTGTAGGCTATTATTATAATATGTATTATTCATTCATTCATTTTCTTTTCGGCTTAGTCCCTTTATTAATCTGGGGTCACCACAGCGGAATAAACTGCCAACTTATCCAGCATATGTTTTACGCAGCGGATGCCCTTCCAGCTGCAACCCATCACTGGGAAACATCCATACACACTCATACACACACACACATACACTACGGACAATTTAGCTTACCCAATTCACCTATACCACATGTCTTTGGACTTGTGGGGGAAACCGGAGCACCCGGAGGAAACCCACGTCAACACAGGGAGAACATGCAAACTCCACACAGAAACGCCAACTGACCCAGCCGAGGCTCGAACCAGCGACCTTCTTGCTGTGAGGCGAACGTGCTACCCGCTGCACCACCTTGCAGCCCTATATGTATTATATTTTATATATTTATTTTTACTATTATTATTTATTTATTTATTTATTTAATAAATTAGTAAAGGTATATGAATATGAAATTATGATAAATATTACCGACCCCAAAATTTGAACAGTAGTACTTCAGATACATTGATGACTGATGGTAATTTATAAAAATGTGTCAACGCTATGTTTCACAAGCTGACTCTTGTTTCCAGGGGAGCGACCCCACAGCGTTCTCGGTTCTGACCCAGGCATTGACAGGCCAGATGGTGCTAATGGACACAGAGTACTGTGCTACATGTGGAGAGAAGGGTGCCGACAAGAGGTGCTCCTTCTGTAAAATGGTATTGTGTTTCCTCTTCCCTTGATTAATCACAAAATATCAGCGTTTATTCAATTATTGTTGACATTTTGTAGCTAACTAGCAGAAATTAAAATGCACTCATCATTTTTTTTTTATCCTAATATGGTTACAAACATTTTTCTGTTAAACACAAAAGAAGATTTTTTGAAGAATGCTGGAAACTGGTAGCCATTGACATCCATCATAGAAACAAATACTATGGAAGTCAATGGCTACCGATTTCCAACATTCTTTAAAATATCTTCTTTTGCGGTCAACAAACTCAAACAAGTTTGAATCAAGTGCAAGGTGAGTAAATGATGACAGAATTTTCATTTTGGGATGAACTATTCCTTTTAATTTACAAAACGACTCCCTGCAAAATAACAAAATGATGTTCGTGTTCAAATAACCAACCATTTAGCAGAGATTTGGTGACAGTTCTCTGGGTTTAGGCGAAATTCTGAGCTCAGAATGCTACTTTTTGACAGCATGACAAATATGCATGCTTTTTGCACAGTCTGATTGTGTGAACTCGTGAATGGCACACTACAAAGGTGGCACAAGAGTCCTTCTGAAGTGCTGTTCTCTGTCTGTTTAATACTGCTCAGAGGTGGTATAAATGCATTTACACATATAACTCTATACTTTGTTGTGCCAGAAAGGCAATTTAGTCAGACATTTACACAGACTTTTGATCAGATACAGAGAAGCATCAAATTAGCTGTGTAAAAATGACTTGTTAATGCTAAACGGATATTTAACATGTAGTATATCTTGGATGGGTGGCACAGTGGCTCAGTTGTTAGCACTGTCACCTCACAGGAAGAAGGTTGTTGGTTCGAGTCCCGGCTGGGCCAGTTGGCATTTCTGTGTGGAGTTTGCATGTTGTGAATTTAAGATGTTACATCATAATTTAGGAAGTTACATCATACAAAGATTATTGTTTTAGATGATTTGTTGAGGTTTTGTGTGTTATTGAAATGCTGTTTTCCCATCATGCACTCTTCTGTTTGCAGGTGTTCTACTGTGGTCAGTCATGTCAGAGGGTTCACTGGTTCACCCATAAGAAGCAGTGCAAAACACCTGCACAACGGAGAGAGGCCCAAAACAACAGCAGACCCAAACTGAGAGAACTTTCTAGCAATGGTACGTTAGCAAGGTTAGCATATTAACACTACAGTGTAAGAAATGCTTGACTTGCATGAAATACTGTAGATCTTAAAAGTGCTTTTGGTTTTTGGGGGCTTGAGCACACTTATTTGCATTTATGAGACTCATGTATAGAGATGTTTATTTAAAAAGTTGAACTTCCTGAATGGGGCAGCGCTGTCGCCTCACAGCAAGAAGGTCGCTGGTTCGAGCCTTGGCTGGGTCAGTTGGCATTTCTGTGTTCTCCCCGGGTTTGCGTGGGTTTCCTCCGGGTGCTCCGGTTTCCCCTACAAGTCCAAAGACATAGGTGAATTGGGTAAGCTAAATTGTCTGTAGTGTATGTGTGTATGGATGTTTCCCAGTGATGGGTTGCAGCCTGAAGGGCATTCGCTGCGTAAAACATATGCTGGATAAGTTGGCGGTTCATTCCGTTGTGGCGACCCCAGATTAATAAAGGGGCTAAGCCGAAAAGAAAATGAATGAATGAACTTCCTGAATGAACCGAGTGCTGTGTTTTTAAAATACTGTGTCATGCATGCAGGTGCGATACTGACAAAAATGTATTGAGATATTTTGGGGAATTGTTTTCAGAGAAATAAGTAAACTGTCTAACTAAAATAAAGTGTTGTTTTAATGACCGATTCATTAAAACATTCAAGTGATTCGTTCAAAGCAGCTGATTCATTTTGAAACAAGCAAGTAACTGTCTTTAGGAATGGCTCATTCATTCATTGACTCAAATGATTAATTCAGATTCACTCAGAAATAAAACTCTATTACTCCAAGATTCACATATATTCTTGTCTAAAATGTAAATGTACCTCTTGTTTGTTGAACTGTTGTGTAAATCAATATAACAGTTGCAATCACATGCTGAAATTCAGGGAAAATGCAACAATATTATGCCTTCCAAATATAAAAAAACCCATAAAGGGATATTTTTTTTTGCTTTTATGTATCTTGTATTTTTTTACAAAGTGATTGCTAATACTCTATAATGTCAGTTCACATATTGTTAAAACAACAATTAGAGATATATACAACAAACACCTATTTGAACAGCCCTCAAGGCTTGATGATGAAACCAAGTCTTTTTATGTGGTTGTTTTCGTTCTGTGGAAGAGGTTAATAAATGAACTATGAGTGTTATTTCATTAGCGTTTGTCTGTTTCTTCTCAGATGATGACATAGCGAAGGCTGCCAGCTCCATGCTAGCTCTTTGTCTGGGGTTGTCAAAGTGTGCACTTCAGGACAGTCCTTCTGATGACCACCAAGAAACTCCAGAAGCCTCTGAAGATTCTCCTTGTGCTGAACAGGACTGAGACACAGAACGGTGCTGACTGTTGTTCAGGAGCATCAGGTTCAGTATGCGGTGCTGTGATTATTGCTCAGCGTTTTATGATACAAAAGTGTTGAACTGTATACTCTTTCTGAGTCGCACATACCACAAAAAAGACAGAAAACGAATGATGAAAGGTATAGACTAATGATGATAAAACTAATAAAAACTAATGATGATAATGAGTGGACTGTGGTAAACAGTTTGAAACTTAAGAAACAAAAACAGATTTTTTAACGTTTTTATTTACTACATTAAGTGCTTGTGGTTAATTCTACAGTTGTGGCCAAAAGTTTTGAGAATTACATAAATATTAGAAATTGGAAAAGTTGCTGCTTAAGTTTTTATAATAGCAATTTGCATATACTCCAGAATGTTATGAAGAGTGATCAGATTAATTGCATAGTCCTTCTTTGCCATGAAAATTAACTTAATCCTGATAAAAAAACTGATTTTCACTGCATTTCATTGCTGTCATTAAAGGACCTGGTGAGATCATTTCAGTAATCGTCTTGTTAACTCAGGTGAGAATGTTGACAAGCACAAGGCTGGAGATCATTATGTCAGGCTGATTGGGTTAGAATGGCAGACTTGACATGTTAAAAGGAGGGTGATGCTTGAAATCATTGTTCTTCCATTGTTAACCATGGTGACCTGCAAAGAAACGCGTGGAGCCATCATTGCGTTGCATAAAAATGGCTTCACAGGCAAGGATATTGTGGCTACTAAGATTGCACTTAAATCAACAATTTATAGGATCATCAAGAACTTCAAGGAAAGAGGTTCAATTCTTGTTAAGAAGGCTTCAGGGCATCTAAGAAATTCCAGCAAGCGCCAGGATCGTCTCCTAAAGAGGATTCAGCTGCAGGATCGGAGTGCCACCAGTGCAGAGCTTGCTCAGAAATGGCAGCAGGCAGGTGTGAGCGCATTAGCACTAACAGTGAGGCGAAGACTTTTGGAAGATGGCCTGGTGTCAAGAAGGGCAGCAAAGAAGCCACTTCTCTCCAAAAAAAACATCAGGGACAGATTTATCTTCTGCAAAAAGTATGGCGAATGGACTGCTGAGAACTGGGGCAAAGTCATATTCTCAGATGAAGCCCCTTTCCGATTGTTTGGGGCATCTGGAAAAAGGCTTGTCCGGAGAAGAAAAGGTGAGCGCTACCATCAGTCCTGTGTCACGCCAACAGCAAAGCATCCTGAGACCATTCATGTGTGGGGTTGCTTCTCATCCAAGGGAGTGGGCTCACTCACAATTTTTCTTAAAAACAGCCATGAATAAAGAATGGTACCAAAACACCCTCCAACAGCAACTTCTTCCAACAATCCAACAACAGTTTGGTGAAGAACAATGCATTTTCCAGCACGATGGCAGTTTCCAGCACCGTGCCATAAGGCAAAAGTGATATCTAAGTGGCTCGGGGACCAAAACGGTGAAATTTTGGGTCCATGGCCTGGAAACTCCCCAGATCTTAATCCCATTGAGAACTTGTGGTCAATCCTCAAGAGGCGGGTGGACAAACAAAAACCCACTAAATCTGACAAACTCCAAGAAGTGATTATGAAAGAATGGGTTGCTATCAGTCAGGATTTGGCCCAGAGGTTGATTGAGAGCATGCCCAGTCGAATTGCAGAGGTCCTGAAAAAGAAGGGCCAACACTGCAAATACTGACTCTTTGCATAAATGTCATGTTATTGTCGATAAAAGCCTTTGAAACGTATGAAGTGCTTGTAATTATATTTCAGTACATCACAGAAACAGCTGAAACAAAGATCTAAAAGCAGTTTAGCAGCAAACTTTGTGAAAACCAATATTTGTGTCATTCTCAAAACTTTTGGCCACGACTGTACTTTCCGACGAGGTTAGTGGGATGTCACCAAGTATAGGACATGTTCCTGAATCAACATCACTAGGTACGTTTCCATCCACCTATTTTTATGCGCATTTTGGATATGCGCATAAAAAATCGGTTGATGGAAACGCTAAGATGCGCATAAATTTAGGAAATGCGCATAAAAAATGTATGCGCATAACTGAGTAGGATAAACTTTTTATTCGATAAGAAAAGATGCGCATAAACTGCGATGGAAACACTTTTACCGAACAAATTCCAGTATGCGCATTAAAAAAAGGTCATGTGATTTGGTTATAAGAGATCATGTGATGATAAAAATGTGTGTAAATGGACAAACCAGCAGGCTGATCACATTGTAAAACATCTGAAATGTTGTTTTGGTCATTCTAAAATGCCTTAACCATTTCAGTATTAGTGTTATTATATTATTAATGACCTCCAGAATTGTTAAGAGCGTCTGTGCTCCACGTCTCACGCCTTCAAACGCCACCACGCGTTCACTGCGTGTCAGCATTGCCTTCTGAGGCGCAAGTCATTTATTAAATGAAGAAAAGATTCACGCAGCTTCTCCTACCTCAGCAAAATCCGTTTTTACTGTTGATATTTGGCGCCATTTAATCAGGAAGTGACGATTTTGTTCTCTTTGACTCGTTGGATGGAAACGCTGCTTTATTCGCACATCTTTTATGCGATATTCCAGTTTTGCGCATAAAGTTATTTCGCATTTTTGGATGGAAACATAGCTTATGTTGATCTTGGAACAATTTTTCAAACAGCCAATCAGAATTAAGGGATACGCTTACTTTTTATGTTAAGTTTAGTCTTACAGTTAGGGTTGTGTACACGATTATTATTCCCCTCTGATTTTGTGAATAATTTACTGTTAAGTTTTGGTTTAGTTTATGAATTAGTTATGGGTTACATTTTAGAACAAAGATGGCATTCTAGGATCATCATAGATGTTAATCCAGGATCGTATCGTACCTGGCAAAATCACACCCAGCTTTCAAACAACACAATATTTTTTTCTGTCATGTTAGTCATTGTGTCAGATTATTTGATTCTGATTCCTAAATTCTTGGTGCGAATATGTAATTTACAAACTCTTACAAGATAATATCTGCATTATAGTAATGGAACTTGTCATAGTATTTACATATTTTTCTTTTGTGGCTTTAATTACTCCTATTTTCCACATTTGTTAGTTGCTTTGGATAAAAGTGAATGTAAATGAACTGACCCTCAAGTTAAGCTGTGATCTCTGGTAAAATGAAGCGAATGTATTTTAACTAAGAAGTTTAGCCACTAGAGGGCAGTGTCCATCTTATAAAGATCATGTGTAATCTCAAATGTTGCACTTGGGTACAAAGTGTCTACTGAACAAACACTCTATTTAATAAACTGATTATTACAGGCATAAACATCTTTTAGGTGAAATTATTGTTAGGCCTAATTAAACACTTCTTAAGGCAAGACTTGCAGATTAATAGAGCAAAAAATATATAGTTTTCACCATAGAACCCCAGTTAATTGATTACTATAAATATTATTATTTCTAAATGTTAAGTTTAAATATGCAAATGAGGCATCATTAATGCTAATTATTAATGCAAATGTGCACACATTTCTAGCACAAAAAATATGAACTTTGGATGAAATGAGGTTCAAAATTCTTTCTTTTTTTGATGCAAAGGTTTTTACAGAGGAGATTTTGGAAATATCTTTTTATTCCTATATGATTTAGAGAATACTGCAAACATTTTTGTATGATAAAATGTTGTATATAAGCATGTATAATGTATCAACAAATCCCTCTTTGAAAACAATTAGAATATAGATATTAATTAAATTGTGAATTTTGGTTTTGGTATGTCCTGCTGAAGAAAAGATTTATGGCACAGTGAAAGCAAAAAAAAAAAAGAGATAAAAGTGTAATTAAATGTGTAATGTAATTGAAATCTATAGAAACAAATTAATAAAGTACTGGAAAAAAAAAGGAAAAATTATTTAACTTAAACACTTTATAAAAAAAAACAAAATCTGTAAATTAAGTAAATGAAAAAAAAAAGAAAAGTTTTTTCCTTGCAGAGTCTCTCCTTAAAATTTTAAAATTGACACATTTAAACAAATCATCATCATAAATCAGTCATTCAATCAATCAAGCAATCAATATATACCAACATAATCCAAAAACTGGAAAGCATCCAGCTGAATCAGTAGTGTTGTAACAGTAGTACAGTGAGTTTTTCTCCATCAGGAATCTCCTTCATGGACTTTCTCACACTTGGTCTTGTTGCACACATCCTAAGGCACTCGCTCTCAATTCTATAGACGGCTCTGTCTGTTCCCGAGCGCTTTGTTCCCAGTCTCCACATCCCCTCATCCCAGGGGACTGGCTGTCTCATCCTGTAGGCCAAACGAGGGTCTATTTTGTCATGTCGCATGTCAATATACCATAACTCAGTGCCGTAACCTCTCTGTTTCCCCTGAGATCCATCCCTCTCCCGTCTCCATCTAAGAACATGTCATGGTCATTACAGGTGCATGAAAAGACTATCTCAAATATCCGGTTTTCAGATGAAGAAATTAGCGAACGGTGCATCGTATCGCATGACTTTGATATTCCTCTTTCAAGCCCCGAGGTTGCCTATTCAGTGATCCCCAACGAACCCCCTTCGCCAATATGCTTTTTAGGTAATAAGAGACCATTTTGACAGCAGAAATACATTTTTTTCCTTTTTTTTCCTGCACAATATTAAAGTTTTTTCGACCGAATCAAAAAAGTGTACCTGTGGGCAAGCGTAAAGAATTAATCGCAGATGCCCGAGGAGGGAGTGAAACTAGACACTTTTTTTAAACACATTTTTGGTGAAAGAAAGTGAGCATTGGGCTTTTGTGTTTTCCTCTGTCATTTGTGTTATGCACTTTCATTGGGTGAGCTCATCGGAGGCACCTGTTTGGATAATTTTGGGGTAAAATAATCCAGGGCTATCCTGTTTCATGGGTTTTGTCATGCCTGTGCTTTACAGCACTCAGTGGAGATGAATGCATCAGGTTCAGTGGTGGAGGATCTAAATATGCTTGAAAACCCATTCACACTTTTTTCCATTAAAGAGAGAAATATCCTCAGAGCAGGATCTCTGTGTGAGAATGTTGCAGTTTAGAGGTTGCTTTTTGCATTTAATATGTATGTGTATTGTTTGAGGACTAGTCTTTTTAGGACTAGCACTATGATAATTAAAAACTATGATAATTAAAATAGTATGCTGCTAGAATCAACCAAAAAGTGCTTCAGGGGTAATTAATGTGTCACTGCTATTTGGATAAGGGATTCATAAAGATACACAAAAAAACCAAGGCACTCGAAAATTAAGCGAAAAAGTTAAAAAGGTGCGTCTGGAGTTCATTTAATTAAACACCTGAACAATACAAAAAGTTATATATTTAACACAAAGTCAACTCACAGTTATTATCAATACAGAAATGGAAGAGTGAAAACGAGAAAAAAAATATTAATAGGCATTTTAACTTTTTCCACTTAATTTTCGACTACCTTGGACTTTTAGTATGCTGCTATTTTAATATATATATATAATATTTATCTCAAAATATTAAATTCAACCAAATGTGCATAATCATGTCATCTGGCTGAAGAATAAATTTCAAGAATTATTATTTTTTTAATTATTGTATAACAAGAATGATCTTTGTTTAGAATATTTCATTCTATTTTTATTTTGTTGAGTGAAATGTTCAAGTGTCTGAATTTAAAAAAAATGCTTTTTAAATGCTTTCTTTGAAAACCTAAAATGTATAAGCTGGATTATTTTATTTATTATTCATTTTAATAATAATAATAATAATAATAATAATAATAATAATAATAATAATACGTATCATTAACCATTTTATTTATATTTTCAAAATTATATTATTTAATTAATATAACTGTTTATAATAATAATTAAGTCAGGTTAAAAAATAGGCTAAAAATATCATTAAAAGTAAACGATTTGCAGTATGTAACGTGTTTTCCAGTGATGTGCAACAAATGTGGTCCTTAATGTTTTCTAATTTGGTTTTCCTAATCATTTATACAAAATGTCACTTAACAATAATAAATTCGCATGGATAATAAAAAAAAATCTGTATTATTCTTTATAAATGATTAAACGGCTCCGTGCTTTGTTTATACAACAGTTATCTCACATCAAGATAATCTTCCACGTGTATAGTGCAGAATGATATTGCAATAGGTGGGCGTGGTGCCTGCATCTCGAGGACACGCCCACTTCCAGCACACTTCATCATTCCTCTCTCGGCTGCTGTTCAGAGTGGGCGGGTATATAAACATCCACGAGAAACAGGTAGGTATAATCATTCTCTGAATTTTCAAAGAGACGCTAAAAACCGACCTCCTTTGCAATGCCCCTAAACACATGCGAATACCAGCTGCTGTTTCTGCTCTGTTTTCTGATGAAAAGCTGTCATGCTTTTAAAAATGATGCTACTGAAGAGTTTTACGGCCACGCGCTCGCATCAGGTCACGAGACTCCGAATAACGCGTCTCTAAACCGAGCTCGCAACGGAGGAAGGAGAGCAGAGAGCCGCCAGAAGACCGGTACGTGTTTATCATTACGTTTTCACTCTTGTGATAATGGTACCTTTGTAGGATCATTATAATATTAACGCATACAAATAATTAAAATAGATAAGGTTGCTGTCTGTCTATATCTATCTATCTATCTATCTATCTATCTATCTATCTATCTATCTATCTATCTGTCTGTCTGTCTGTCTGTCTGTCTGTCTGTCTGTCTGTCTGTCT
>CAIGQV010016734.1:7192335-7204822 GCA_903798115.1 Danio jaintianensis
ATCTATCTATCTATCTATCTATCTATCTATCTATCTATCTATCTATCCATCTGTCTGTTCATCTGTTTGTCTGTCTAATATTATGTATCATTTAAAATCCCACTGTAATTCTTCATCCATCCACTGATTTTTAAAAGCAACATTTATTTTCCAGAACAGCACCAGGTCGGCTGCAGGGAGCTGAGGTCCACTAAGTATATATCTGACGGCCAGTGCACCAGCCTGAACCCAGTCAAGGAGTTGGTGTGTGCTGGAGAATGTCTGCCCACCCACCTGCTGCCCAACTGGATTGGTGGAGGTCACTACTGGAGCAGACGGGATGCCCAGGAGTGGCGCTGCGTCACCGACCGCACTCGTACCCAGCGCATTAAACTCCAGTGCCAGGACGGCACCACACGCACATACAAAATCACTGCTGTCACCTCCTGCACATGCAAGAGATACACGCGGCAAAACAACGAGTCCTCTCATGCACCTCAGAGTCCCTCAAAGGATCATCCACTGCAGAGCCCCAAGAAGAAAAAAAACAAAAACTCCAAGCTTAATTCTAAAAACAAAGAGATATGATATCATTTAGATATCATTTATTGACCATCATGACCCTGCTCATGAAAGGAAACTGACTATGAACTACAGTTAGACTGACTTGAACTGCAATAATATGTACAACTGGTTTTATATTTTCAGGTTTGGATTCTTTTACGACTGAGCATAATATGCAAGTGTGTGTGTATGCACTTTTTGAGTGTAATATGGGTAATACTTTGTACAAATAATGCTTTGATGGACAAAAGTTTTTTTTTAAAACTGAACCTTTACTATATCTACAAAAGTTCTCAGTCACTTTGGTACATTTCTTAAATCAGAATTGAAATTCTCAAAACTACCTGTTCAATCAGTGTCACTTGTGCACATAAAAAAAAAAAAGCAGTTTTGAACAAGTTGAAAATGCTTTGGTCATCCATGCAAATAATTATGAACAGTTTTCTGCTGTTTCCTACATTACCAATTGCTTATGTCATGTTGATCAAAATGTTTTATAATGGTTTTTGTCTGAATTTTCTCACCGCCCAGCAACATTTAGGCATTAGTTCATAGCATCTTTACATGCAAAATGCTTGAACAAGTCATAATATTTTGTCATAATGCATTTTTCTAAATCTGTTTTGAATTGTGAATCTTTGTTGTAGTAAAGGTGCATCCCACACACCATCAAATATATATATATATATATATATATATATATATATGAGAGAGAGAGAAAGAAAGGAACATCAGGAGGTGTAAGAAGACTGCATTGTAATTCATACAGCGCTGCATGTGCTGTGCAATGCTGTTTTTTCCTTTCTGTATCACAATGACATCGTCTGTCAACAAATTACAGTACAAACAGTAAAAGCATAAATGTGAATCTTCTCAGTCTCTTGTAATCAAACTTCCACATACACTAAGGTGTAGCCAAAAAACTATTATATATTTGTAATAAAAACTGTAGCCACAGTTTACATCAGAACATCCCTCCAGAGTACACAGTTGTATTGACAACATGACTAAGTAATTTGACTACATCCATACACAATGACACAAAGACATGTTCATTGACACAGATATTGACACTTTGACTTGTTCATTGACACACGTTCATTGTCACAGAAATTTAGTTTTGAGAGATGAACCAAGGATTTTGAGCAAGAGACTGGCTTTTGTAGGTAATCCATGGAATTTTGCTATTTGTACGTGTTGTTTTGAGAAATGCACTTACTGTTTTGCAAATTTCAATTCTGATCTGAATAATGTACCAAAGCAACTGAGAAAACATGTTATTTTTGGGACAACTTAATTGTTTTATGTTTAATCCTCTTACGTTTGTAAAAACTAACAAGTTAACTTAATACCTTCATGTTGTCTCAACACCATTCGATTGTATGGAACACAGCATTGTTTTTACAGTGTATGTAGTAGATTTTGAATAGAGTTACATCCATCTATTTTTATACAATTTTAAGATGATATTTACACAGCTGAATGCACATTTATACAATAAATTAAGTAGTTTACATAATGCTGTTTTGTATCATTTTGTTCAAGTAAACTGTCGCTAAAGGCAAGGTAGTAGAATTACACATAGAGGCAGTAACTATGTAAGAAATGGGGAATTAGTTCAAGAAGCGAGTTGGTTCTCACTGCGTTCGTAACTCTACGCTGCATTGTTGTGAAGGGCTGCCCTCACCTGCAGGCGCTTCAGCTACTTTTTTGGCGGCGACATGTTAAAGCTGCTTCAGTGTATCCCGTATCCTTTCTTTCTGCCATTCTGAAAATCACGTTGCCATGCCTGAGGTCATATTTCCAAGTTATGAATCAGATTCCTCATGTTATGAATCCAGAGGAAGGTGACACTGCACAGGCTGCTCTGCAAGTCACTGGAGGAACATTGTGTAATCTGTAATACAGGTATACTTGTCTAATCAAATCAAATTGCCAAGTCAAGAATGAATGGTTTCTAGTTTTAGATGCATTAGAAGGTCAGCGAAGGGACTGTGGGTGGTTTATGGGTGTGTCGTCTGAGACTGGGAAACCGAGGCAGGTAAAATCACGAGTCTAACAGGAAGACGTCTTTAAAGGATGTCTGATCTCTTTGGTGTGTTGACAGGTGCAGTCAGAAATGTGCTTTTGTCACAGCAGAGCACCGATTCTCCATCTATAATTATCCCTAACAGCAGATTTGCCTCCAGAGAGTTTGAGATGCAAGGACCACCTGCTGGTATTTATAAGCTCAATTACCAAATACATTCCCTAAAGAGAGGGTTTCTGTGATCTACAAAACTCAAGAGTACTCCCACATACTGCGGTATTCAAGTGAAGGGTTTTCCTTGGTTATGTTTTGTTTACTTAAAATTCTGAACTGACAACACATTTAATCAGTTCATTTTCAAAGTCCTTATGAAATCCAAATAAATGTTTTTTTTGGGGGGCTTTTATCTTAAAGTGATAGTCCACTAAATTAATGTTATGTTATCATTAAAGGGTTAGTTCACCAAAAAATTTAAATTCTGTTATTAATTACTTGTCCTCCTGTCATTCCTATCCCCTGAGATCTTTTTTCATCTTCAGAACACAAATTAAGATATTTGAGATGAAATCTGAGAGCTCTTTGACCACGTTCAAAGTCCAGAACATAGAAAACATTGTCAAAACATAAAAAAACGGTTTAACTATAATCATAAAAAGCTAAAAAAAAAAGTAAACACCGCTTTGTTTGTCTCTCCCGCAATAGGCCAGGGTGTGAATTATTAAGGACAGCATTATTAAGGGATGTATTACCATTAGAGTTAGTAGCGCAACACACAATCATTGTATTGCCCATAGTAAATACGCACCTCATCTGATGTTGAAAACATAGGCGAACAAAGTCATTTTTACATTTTTTGGGGGTATACACAAAAGTGCTCTTGGAGCTTAATGCAGAGCCACCTAAATTACATGGAAAGTTTTGAAAATGTTTTTGGTTTCTTTTCTTTACTTTGAACTTTTGGGGATCATTGCTGTTAATGGAGGATGAGGGAGCTCTCTTAATTTATTGGTTATTTTCGGAAAAAACAGCCCGATCTCATGAGGAAACTTAACTATTTTACCTATTGTCAGAAAAGTGACTACTTTGTACGATTTTTTTTAAGACAGGTGTGTCCCCAAACCCATCCCTAAACCTACCCCTCATTAAGGAATGAGAAAATCTTACTAAAACGTTTTAAAGAGATTGTCCAAATTAATATGAATTAACCACTAAATCAAAAAGTTATGAATTGATGTGGTATTGCATTGGAAAAACATGAAAATGTTTCATTTACAGACTTTTTGCTTTTTAAATGAGTTTCCATGGCATGGATCATGTGTGAGTATATTTCTGTTTATTTCTTTGTTTATTCATCAGAAGCTTCTCATCACCTCACAATTACCAGTTTGAGCAACATGTTATTTTAAATCTACAGGGGTTGGACAAGGAAACTGAAATGCCTGGTTTTAGACCACAATAATTCATCAGTATGGTGTAGGGCCTCCTTTTGCAGCCAATACAGCATCAATTCATCTTGGGAATGACATATACAAGTCCTGCAAAGTGGCCAGAGGGATTTTGAACCATTCTTCAATATTGGCCTGGTCACTACGTAATGCTGGTGGAGGAAAATGTTTCCTGATTCGCGCCTCCAAAACACCCCAAAGTGTCTCAATAATATTTAGATCTGGTGACTGTGCAGGCCATGGGAGATATTCGACTTCACTTTCATGTTCATAAAACCACTCTGTCACCAGTCTTGCTGTGTGTATGGGTGCATTATCATCCTGATACACGGCACCACCTTCAGGATCTTTGAACCATTGGGTGCACATGGTCCTCCAGATTGGTTTGGTAGTCCTTGGCAGTGAAGCACCCATCTAGCACAAGTATTGGGCCTAGGGAATGTCATAATATTGCAGCCCAAACCATTGCTGATCCACCCCCATGCTTCAATCTGGGCATGCAACAGTCTGGGTGGTATGCTTCTTTGGGGCTTCTCCACACCGTAACTCTCCCTTGGTCAAAGATCCGCCACCGAGACACACACCAACAAATTGTCCTCTTTTGAACTCTGATATGTCACCCATAATATTGTGTGCATTGTAATATTTTAAGCAAAACTGTGCTATTACTCTGTTAATTAAACCTTCACACTCTGCTCTTACTGGTGGAATGTGCATTCAATGAAGATTGGCAACCTGGTCAAGTTTAGCCATGAAACCTTCAGCACTAAATTGGCCAGTATTTCAGTTTCATTGTCCAACTCCTGTACATAAAGCTGTATACTGGGATTAGTAAACCTACAAATTGACAGGAACTGTAGCATTCTGACATTTATCAATATTATACTTCTTTTGCTCTTCACAAATAAGAACATGTTTCATTGGTTCATTGGTTTACTTTACTCCCTTCCACCCACGCTGGCGTTTTACACGCCATTGCATTTGTTTCTCCTCACATGCATTCATCAGTCCCTATAGTTTTAAGTTGCTGTGCATCATTTGACAACAATTGTGCGTTCTTAACAGACTGTCATTGTTTAAGCCATACATTTATAATCATATAGCATAAAGCCTTAGGCCGCACTTAACCTCAGTTAATTCTTGCAGCAAGTGATGTATAACTCACTCTGTCAACACGGCACAATGAGCCCAAATACTGTAGCCTGCTGTACCATAACTCCACCTCACCATACGGTTTGGATCATTACCATGAACAACTTATAATCACACAGCTTTATTGTAAAAAGGCAAGGAAAGGCAAATAAAGGGTAAATGTCAATGCAGCCTTAAAATTTTATGTTGCGTCAACTTGAGATGGAAGTTGTTTAAACAGAACTTATAGTTGGAATTTTATACATAAATTTATACTACTAAACTAACAGCTTATAGGGTGACACAGTGGCTCAGTGGTTAGCTCTGTCGCCTCACAGCAAGAAGGTCGCTGGTTCAAGTCTCAACTGGGTCAGTAGGCATTTTTGTGTGTGGAGTTTGCATGTTCTCCCCGTGTTGACGTGGGATTCCTCCGGGTGCTCCGGTTTCCCCCACAGTCCAAAGACATGCGTTATAGGTGAATTGAATACTAAATTGGCCGTAGTGTATGTGTGTGAATGAGTGTATGGATGTTTCCCAGTACTGGGTTGCAGCTGGAAGGGCATCTTTGGTCATGGCATGGCATGGTCTGTTAACAGGTGTACATGTACATGTTTATCAACAATATTAAATCCTAATAATATTTGTATTTTGCAAACATGAAAATGTTCATAAACTTACTAAAATTAAAAAATAATAATCAATTAATATACGAATGTGAATTTTGGGATTTTAAACATGGACTTGAGTAAGTGACCTGTAGTAAAAGTATATGCTGTGTTAAAACCAGAACGATCTCATGAGAAAACATAATTATATTACGTATTGTAAAAAAAGTGCACTAATTCGTATGATTTAATTTGATTTCATTTAAAAGGGGGTGTGCTCCCAAACCTCACCCCTAAACCTACCACTAATTAGGGGATGAGCAAATCATACTAAAATGTACAAATGAGATCATACAAATGAATACAAATTAGCCACTAAATCAAAAGCTTATGAATTGCCATGAGATTGCGTTGGTTAAAATTTTAATCTATTGGTACTTTTTGATAATAAATTATTAAATAAACCATGGATTGTTCTTAACATACAACAAACATGATAAAGTTACATTAACATTAGATAAAGTATTAGACTTCATAATGTCACATTCTAAATCATATCTAAATTTAAAATATAGTTTTGAGTTTAGGTTTATGTTTTCATAATATTATTCAGCAGAGTACACCTGTGAAATGGCTTATGAGGGTATATTTGACTCTTCCTCTAAATGTGTGTTGGAGGCTCAATGCATGTGGTAACAATTCTCACTGTAATGATGCACAATTAATCATGATAAACCCTACTTATAACCAGGAAGAAGGCCAGACAGGATCTTGTAGAGGAAACTTCACCTACAATACTAATCCAAGGTTGGGAAGAAAAGTGTCAGTAGCATTGTCTATGAATGTGAGAAAATCTATTGTAGATCTGGACTGAATAAAGCAAACCCATTTGCTTCATTTAAAATAACACAGCAAAGCTACAGCTTAACCCCCGGCTATGTTTTGCATTGAGAGGTCTTTGCTGATTTTGATGATTTCTTATGATGTCTTATAAAGCACAAAGCAAAACAAACCTTTCTGACATGTCTCAAGGCCATTGTCTGGATTTTTTTCTGTTCAGTGTTTACTATGGATACCTTCGTAACACTTTCTTGTTTCCACTCATAACATCACACTATCTGCTAAGTGTTTTATGTGGAGGTCTAACAAGTTGGCTTCAATAAAAAAAGAATAAAATAAAATAGAATAAAAATGCCCAAACTGATTGAAATTTTAGCTTGTTTGAGATCTAATTAGTTTGACATGAACATTGCAAACACGATTGGGTTTAATATAAAAAACAGAAAATTGTAGGAAAATTGTACAAAATGTGCTGTGATGTGGAAATAGCATAATGACACATGATTTTTTTCCAAACAAAGTTTCTGCTTTCAATTTAATAACCATTATTAAGAGATTCTGATCAGTTAACAGTATTCATACCCACATAAAAAAGATAGATATTTATATATTTGTCACGATTATTAGAGGGCACTACACTCCACCAGCCATTCACCTGGACTATACCTCCCATCATGCCTTACATCTCACAGCTGAGAATGTTTATCAATCTGACACTGACACACACAGTTGTATATTATTGACACTTAACTCAAAATAAACACCACATTCACACACCTTCATTGGGGGAAATTGTTTTGGCATCATAATCTTTTGCTAATGTTTCTTGATTTCTTGTTTCGATTCTAGGACAGTTTCTTGTTTATGATTGTTTGCTGCATTGGATTTACCCTTTTTGGATTGCCCTTTATATTGTTGTTTGTTCCTGTTTTGACCTCTGCCTGCCTGACCATTCCTAATAAAAGATGAATTTGGAACTTCACCTCTGTTGCCACATCTTTATTATAACTATAGTATAGTATAATAAATACTATAGTGTTTTAGAACCATAGTGTATGTGTATTATACTGTATCTATTATAGTAATTACAACTCTTTGTTAATGAATGCTACAGCATACTGTGAAAGTAGTAAGTGAAATCATAAACTGTAATACGTACTGCAGTATACTTTACTTTTTACTACAGTAAACTTTGGTGTATTGTAATTTAATATACCCTATAGTTGTTGACAACTACAGTTTTGGGTAATTTGTTTCAATTATTTTAGTTGTTGTGTTACCTTATGAATGCAGCTGGAAGGGCATCCGCTGCGTAAAACATATGCTGGATAAGTTGGCGGTTCATTCCGCTGTGGCGACCCCGAATTAATAAAGGGACTAAGCCGAAAAGAAAATGAATGAATGAATGAATGTTACCTTATGAACTATAGAATTACCACAACATATTAATTCAAGTACTTTACTATAGTATGGTTCAAAAACTTAGAAAAGTTTTTTTTGTATGTGGGTATCCTCACACAACTGGTAATAAGAGCTTGTAAACAGTGAATTGTTTTAGGACTTGTACCACATGACACCACCACATAGACGTCATTTATATTCTGTGTTTAGACATTGATAATGATAGTGGTTGCAAAAAAGACAGAATTCCAAGTCCAAATAGGTGAATAGGTCTGAGAACAACATCATGTGTTGGCATTTTGAAATTACAGTTATTACAAGATGACGTGAACACAGCTAGCAGCTAGTGTCATGTGACCTATGGTGTCAGTTGCTTCACTGCCATTTACAGTTCCTCTCCTGTAGACTCATGGGATGGTAAGGATTGGTTTTTTGGCTGCTTATTTCAAAATCTGATCTGAAATATTAAGTAATCCCGGTACGTTTTGTCTACTGTTTTATAAACACCACAAATTCAGACATACTGTACTACTCAATAGTATGGAAGTAGGCCTATTCGGAAGCAGGGAATGTGTCTCAATGCAGTCACACCTGTTTCTCATTAAACCAAGATACTCTTGAGAGATGGATTCATCCTCCAGCTACAACCCATCTCATGTAAAACAAAGACCCTCAGTGTTTCTGGGGCCCCTTGTTCCTATGTTAATAAATCCAATTATGAAACTGTTACTGTTATTTGAGTTTGGCCTTCGAAGTAATAGAATCAGAACGAAGTAAAAATGACAGTTGGAATGTTAAGCACCGAGATGCGAAATCTGAGTAAACAATGAACTGGAAACTGGACTGGTCTAAGAAAATCTGCACACAGTTTGGCAAATTGTAACGAATGGCTGGGATGGCCAAAACAGGTAACCTTTTTAAAGAAAGAACAACATGAACTAAAGATTTAGTTTGGTGTACAGTGATTTTATTTAATTTGGCAAGCGATGATGCCACATTCCACTGTGTTTTTCTGCTCTTTTCATGATGTTATTGGCATTGATCTGTTTATATTATCACAGGCATGTCTAAGCTGATTGCACTTAGAGGATAGGCACAAACCTGCTGAGTGCTAATGTCTAAGCTCTGTAACACGTTGTGTAAACAATTAATTTTTATGGCTGAGTTTGATTTCTTATTTAGGATTTTAGAAAGCTGCAAAACAGAAGCCTCTTTATACAACAGACCAAAAGTTTATTTTTGTTAATCTATTTTATCATTTATAAATCAATGAAACATTCTAAATTAATTACAAACTGATTAATCAGATTAATAACAACTGGTGTAAATAGCTCTTTTAATTAATGAGTCAGATCGGTTTAATCAACCTTATTGCATGATACTATGGAATACATTAATTGGATTGGTCAATTGCACCATTATTCCCACCATATTATGCTTTAAGTACTATTTTTTAATGTCTCTTTTTAGGATGTGCAGAAAACTTAGTCTAGAGACTTTTGCTGCTGCTCAGTTTGCATACTATCCACCCTATTCAACTATTTAATAAAAAAAAAAAATTTACAGGCTAAGTATGAATAGGCATGCATCATATATACATATATATTCATTCATTCATTTTCTTTTCGGCTTAGTCCCTTTATTAATCTGGGGTCGCCACAGCGGGATGAACCGCCAACTTATCCAGCATATGTTTTACGCAGCGGATGCCCTTCCAGCCACAACCCATCTCTGGGAAACATCCATACACACCCATTCACACTCATACACTACGGACAATTTTAGTTTACCCAATTCACCTATACCGCATGTCTTTGGACTTGTGGGGGAAACCGGAGCACCCGGAGGAAACCCACGCGAACACGGGGAGAACATGCAAACTCCACACAGAAATGCCAACTGACCCAGCCGAGGCTCGAACCAGCGACCTTC
This sequence comes from Danio jaintianensis, assembly GCA_903798115.1. Taxonomy (NCBI): domain Eukaryota; kingdom Metazoa; phylum Chordata; class Actinopteri; order Cypriniformes; family Danionidae; genus Danio; species Danio jaintianensis. The sequence continues at coordinate 7,202,262 of CAIGQV010016734.1, forward strand.
TTGCTGTGAGGCGAACGTGCTACCCACTGCGCCACCGCGTCGCCCTATACATATATATATATCATTCATTTTTTTCCTTCGGCTTAGTCCCTTATTTATCAGGGGTCGCACAGCTTATACACAAAGTATTTTTCAGCCACAATTTGATTCTACTTAAAACTTTAAAGATTCCAATAATCTTTAAATAATCTTTATATTATTTAAAAAAATAAAGAAAAAGAAGAAGAAAATCATGCATATGGATACACTTACTATAAAACCATGATTTACGCATAAAGAAAAACCATTACTTTCTCACATCTGAAACGTTATCCCATTTCCCAATTTAATCTCTGATTATCTTTTTACTTGATTTATTACTGACGATGTCCCATTAAAAATGGCGGAAGCATCAACGCGTGCACAAGCTGCACAAATGTAGTACATTCGCGTTTGTTTTTGCCGCCATCTTGTGTCTTATTAGTAAAGGAGTGGATTGAACAATCACCTGAGATTATTTCAAACTTTACATAGTGTTCAAATTGGTGCTATATACAGTTGTTTTTTACTCCACTTCACATTGAACTAATGGCTTTAAAGTAATATACAGGTAAGAACAATTCCTTACTGATTTTTGTTTCATTTAGTCAGTGGTAAATTAATGTTACATTTTATGTTTCTACAATTGTTTTGGGTTGAAGACCTATTTAACAGCATTTTACTTACCCATTAATCAGCCTAATCAAGGTTAAAGCAACTGAGACTTGAAATGAATGAAAACTACATTGTATTGAATTAAATCACCAAATATCAAATCTTTTATATTGCTTTGAGAAGAATGACTACTAATAATGTGTCTGATGTTATAGTCACTCCAGATGAAGATCTGTTTCTTCTTTGTCTGTGTTGACACATGCACTAAGAGAAATCCTTTATAATTTCTGTGCCTGGCAGAGAAGGTTTCTATTGTCTTGAGTGTTTTAAGACTTATATTAGGGCTACCTGGCACTATAATCACTGCACTGTCTGCCCGACTGATTTTTCTTTTTCATTCATCATCTGCATGACAGCAGAAACTGTGTGCAAATTTAATCCTTGTTATTAATGCAGACTTGATGATCAGTACATTCAATGCCTAGATTTAGGGTCTTTTGGCACAACGGTGTATTTTTTCCATCATTAAAAGACGTGTTGGTTCTGTCACTTCATTTGAGAAATATGATTTGGAGTTTGGTATGGCAGCTGGCAGTAGTTTTAAGGGATATATACAGAATGCAGTGTTGTGTGGCAATTGGCAGTAATTTTGAGGGAAAGGAATATGACACATTAATATATTGCTTTCCTTTGAGACTATTTTGAGGTAGTGCCGTGTATTTCTTTCAACTGGCAGTGAAAACGCCGTCATTGGAACATTTGTGAAGATCCAAGCAAGGCACCAGGGCAGGATTTATAAGTCCATCATAGCTGTTAACAAATGAATATCAGACTTTGCTGTGGTTGCAATATTTATTGGACATAATAACTCAGCATCATAGATCAGGTTATTTATTGTTACTTTTATTTATTTAATAAAAACCTAAATATACCTGTGAGGAAAGATATTATATTTGCATAGCTTTGCTTCTGAAATCATTCAGTTTTAATTTCTATCAGAAAGTAAAATTCAAATGTTGCCATATTTTGAAAACACAGATTTCGGATGAAATGGCAAAGCAGCATATCCAGTTGTCATAAACAACATAAAGCAAACATTTTAGTTAAGACAGAAAAATGGATAAATAAACTCTGCACACTTGACCACCCATGTAAATATTGAAAACAGTCTGGAGAAGATTATTTTCTAAGAATGCATGTAAGCAAATATTAGCATGTCTCCTTTTACCCGTAAGCAGTCAAGTTCTCAAACTGAAACATTTTCTAATTACTATTGTATATTTTAGAACATATCCATATACGCCAAGTATTTCACTTTAAATGCGTTGTTTATTTTTATGAAATTATTTGTGCTGTATTTGCATAATTCTGCTATGTTTTTGTGCAAACATAAAGCAAAACTGGTTGAAAGGTGTGCATGTGCAGTTGTGTATGTATGCACACTAATACAGTATGTGTGTGTATGCGTTCGCTTTACGCTTTGTTGCATCAGTGATGATAAGTTTTTTCCTCTTGTCTTCTGGCCTGAGCTCTTGTGACATCATCATTCATCGGCATCAAGATCACTGGGCCCAACGTGGGTGGGCTGGACTAGGCCAACATTTGCAGGCAGAAAGCTTCCAGGACTCTTTTCATCTCTCTTCTCTGTCTCCATTCTCTTTTTTCTTTTTCTCTTAATTTTCTGTTTCACTGAGTTTATATCATATCAGAAGACATTTCTGTTCTAGCACAGGGCAATTGTCTGATGGCTTACTTTGTTAAAACTGGTTTTGTGTATTCATTGAGTAATGTGTGGGGTGTATTTTATTGATTATTATATTGTTTTAAATCTTTGTGACAATGAATTTATTAACATGCATTTATATACTTGACTGTATGCAAATTAAGATGCACCAAACACAGACATGCAAGAAGACTTATTCGGAGTT
>CAIGQV010016734.1:7234579-7251605 GCA_903798115.1 Danio jaintianensis
AAAAACACAGGAATTATGTTGATTCAGCTAATTTTAAATAAGTAATTTGAACAAGCAGCAAAAATAATTTTATGCGTGTGAGTTATCAATTAATGTTGACAAATTATTACATACACTAAATAAACTAATGTTATGTTATAGACCTAACTGTATATAAAAACGATGATGTTTTAAAGAATATTGGAAACTTGTAATAATTGTCATCAATTTAAAAAGAAGTAGATTCCATGGAAGTCAATTGCTGCAACATTCTTCATAATGACATCTTCTTTTATGTTCAGTAGAATAAAAACACTAGTAAACTAGTAAAAGGTGAGTAAATAATGACAGAATTTCCATTTTTGCCTTAACTATCCTTTTAAATGACAAATATGTGATGCTAAGCTATCATCCAAACTCCCAATTATCTCCCAAAAACAACAGCAATAAATCCTGGAAAGCATTATCGCTCTATTTTAACAATCATCTGTCTGGTTTTCCTCTCATTCATGTCTGATTGACTCTGACAGGCTGGAGAGGCCTCTTCGAAATCTGACAAAAATCTAATAAGCATTAGCCTGTCAGACAAGCTCAACCTTCTGTCACACACACATTCAAGAACTGGCCACCAGGTGAGAGGAGTCACCTGCAGAAAATCCCTTCTCCTTCGGGACCTGTCAAATTAGCGGTTCACTATTACAGAGGCTTACGGAGGAGAAAAGGAGAGACTCTTATAACCGCTCGGAGGCCTGAGGGCAATGGCATGGCGCAGGGTCTGAGGCAAAAACCGAAACCATATGAACATTAATACGCACCCGGGGGCCGTTCTCGGAGATTACTTTACATAACGACTAATTGGCCTAATTTGTTATATAAACACTATATTTTCTTTTGAAGCTTAATACAGGACCACTGGACATAGCAGTCAGTCTGAGCCGAGCTGCAACACCCACATTGGATTTTTGGTGGTCTGTTAAAGTCATTTCCCCTAAAAATGAAGCTAATTTCCTTTCTGGGTTCAGGCTCATGTGCGTGTTTGGTTCACCGCAGTCATCTAAATGTAGAGATAGTGCTGAATGTAAAAGACGCTTGGTTAAGACAGTGATGTTTTTGAATAGCAACATTCAGAGCGAATACAGAGCTGCTAATGGTGTATTGTGTGAAATATGGTGGCAGGATGGGTGGAAAGTCTACAGATTTCTTTATTTATTTGATTTATTATTATTAAATTTTTGCACCAGCTGAGCTACACCAATCATAAAAGTGCTAAATTACCAGTCTGAGTTCTGGATTCAATAAAACTGGAATAAAAAACGTGTTGTTTTTATCTTTTGAACAATTGCGAGGACTTTTATTTTTTAATTAAATGTACAGCAAAGTAATCATGTACAGAAGATGAAATGATTCTGATAAACAATGGACTTGCCGCAAGCCTATATTAATAATCATTTTATTAGACTGTTGAAAGAAGATTAAACCCTTTTATTTCCATTTTGTCAGCTTTTTTTGTAAGTGCAGTGCATTCACGAGTGGCACTTCAAGTTTCCACCACATAAAAAACGAGATCCTTTATGATCTCTGCATTGCTGAGAGTTGTTATTTCATTGTGGTTAAAATCTATAAAGTGAAATTAAAAAATAAATGGTTCTTTCAATCATTTTATTTCTTTTTTTTTTTTTTTTATATATATGTTTTTGTTTTCAGTAATATGTTCATTAAAATATATCATTTTTCCTGTACTTTTAACTTGGAGTTTTCATGACAAGCAAATATGCCTCTTTAAAGGTTTCTGTTTCATTGAGTGTCCAGGGAGAGAAATATGGTTTTCCATTTGAGAAATACAAATAGGAATGAACAGCATCTGTGACCAGCGTATCTATTTCTAGACAGATTTATAGAAATCTGCATATCGTTTTATGTCTGCAACAGCAAGTCCAGCTTGCCATTTGGATTAGTTACAGATTTTTGCAACACGTTCTGAATTATTGCAGAGTAGACAGACTGTCAATATCGAATTTGATTAACTGTTTTAATTTAAAATACAAATGGCCATTTTATCCAAAACATAAACATATTTCTTTTAGCAATTTTATGCAGTGAAGAAGTTTAATGTCATTGGATATGCCTTTTTTGCAGCAATTTGGCTGGAAAATAATCCTCTTCAAGCTAGGATTTTACAAGTTGACACTAACAGGTGAGTGGGCTTGATAAGCCACCTGTAGAAAACACACTCTTTAATCTCTCTGATACTTTAACCGACACTTGCACCAGTTTTGCACACTTGCACCGGACATGTTCTTACAATCAACACAAAAAACACACTGTGCATTTATGAAGTGTGTTTCACAGAGGTGAGTGGGCTCAACAAACCACCTGTAGAAACATTCTTCTCTCTCTCTTAAAAAAAACACTCCCCCTTACTCTAGCACCAAATTCTCTGAGCACTAACAGTTCATTTATACAATTAGCACTTCTTGTGTGTATTGCCTTTTTTGAATCTTTGAATGGCTCCTCGATTGTAAGTTGCTTTGGACAAAAGCATCTGCTAAATGACTAAATAAATGTAACTAAATGTAACTATGCAGATGATTTTAGATAAACACACTGACACCAGATAGCACCCCTCACCCCATCCTCCATCCCACCCTTCAAACCCCCATAACCCCTTCCTTCACGCTCACTCTTTAGCTGCTTATGCAACTCCTCATTTCTTAGAAAAAGCATCCATGAGATCGAATAGCCCAAGTCCAAAATATCGCACCCCCCCTACATTTTCGTGAGCCCGGAACTACTTGGCTGGCCTCAGATTTATTGTACCTTGCCGTTCTGGAGGAAGATTGTATGCATGTGGTCAGTAGCGACCCAACCTCCCTCTCATGTTACGCCCTATATATAACATCCATTCCTCCAGCACCGCCGTTCAACCCCCCCCCTCCCTCGTTCCCTCGTTCCCTCGCTCTGACTCCACTTCTCCAGCAGCGCAGTCTCCACTCGGGCCCCGACGGCTCTGTCTATCCCTCTCTCTCTTTCTCTCTCTCTCTCTCTACCCTTGTCTGTCACCCGAGCTTCCTCTCTCGCAGGGTGTGTGTGTGTTTACCCTCTTTTTCGGCCTGGCAACGGGGCTGCATGCTCAGGATTACCGGAGGCCTTGCCTTTCATCGCCCTCTTCCTTTCGCCTGGACTACGCCGGCCACGAGTGTGAGGCTGTGTGTTTTCTGTGGATCTGTAGATCATGGATCACTCTCTGTTCGGATGCCTTCGAAACCCGCACGCCCCGTCTCAAGCTCTGCACCCGGCGTTCACCCAGGCCCTCCATGGCCGCTCTGATCACATCTCCTACCCCGACCTTCCGGGACCCTCACCGCCCTGCAGCTATGCTGGGGAGGAGAGCAGTTTCGGAGGAGCTCATCACAGAGTTCACCCCGGTCCACAGCATCCACACCACCCGCAGCATCATCAGTGGCACGTCCCGCAGATGCCGTCTATAGAGGGCGAGCGGCACGGGCTCTGTCTGCCGCACCCGGACGGTGCTGCTCCAGAACTGTGTGGCACGGGAGCGGGTTCGCAGAGCATGTGCACGGGTAACCCAACACTCGCTGGAAGTGACCCTTCTGGGGTGTCATGCATGCCTGGAGAGTACGGAAGACAGAACATGTCACCTGTCGAGCCGGAGAGAAGAAACAGCAAAGGAAAGAGCGACAGTTCAGGTACGTGGACCACAGCGTCATCTTTCACGTTCTTTTGTATTCAGAAGAAGTGATTTAAAAAAAAAATGTTTAATCTTTTGCATTTTTACATTTTAGAGGTTTGTTACATTTATTATTTATCATTAGTGCCTGAGTCATGAGTGAATTTTAATTCTAATCAAACTTGATCAGAATAGTTTATGACTCTCATTTTGGTCAGTAATTTGATTATTGGTTTATTCTAAAAACAATTTCCAATTGTATATATTATTACAGAAAAAAAAATTCATATTAAGTGTTGGCTCAAACATTTGCTGCATTTTTTTTCTCAGGAAACTATGGATGCACTATTTCATGTTATATATATTCATATTCATCGTTAATGTTTTATATAGTATAACTTTAGAAAATTGTTTTATTTTGCAACATTTAAAAAGAATTCAAAGTTTAGTCTACCTTTATATTCTGACATCAAATTATTTTGCATGATTTAAATGAAGTGTAACAGATTAAAGATTTTATATAGATTTTTATATTCTATTTTCAAGAATTTAAATTTGAATAAATTATATTAGTATTTTTTTTTTTACAATTTGTACAGTATCTAGACAGTTAAGCAAAAATGGTAAGTATAGTAAAAAGATTTGCTTTTGCTTTGTACTAAAGAGGACAGAAAAAAACTAAGAGAATATTAAACTCACAATAAGTAAAGAACCAGAGAACCAACTGTAGTTTTAAAGTCAAATTTAAAGTAGTTAAAAAGAAAGTCAGCATGTATGAAATGAAACTGTAATTCATTTTACATATCTGACAGTAAGATCATATTTACACACACACACAAACTGTTCCGCACAGTTACTCTATAGCGAAGCGTGCAACCTTTAAAATGAATTGAATTGTAGCAGTTTTCTCAGTTAGGCTTTTTTTTATTTATATATAGATAATGTTTCTTGAATTAGAAATATTAAATTTAGCCAAAAAGAGAAGAGGGTTCTGTCTGTGGAGGACGAGGTGCAGTGGTGTTTTAATGGCAGGGTCTGGTGCGCCGAGGCGGCCTTGTTTCTTTCTCTCATCAGTCTCAGAGGTGTAAGTCACTCTGGCATTTACCCTCAGGTCTTTAATAGAGCACAGGTGAAAGCCGCTGTTAAACTCTCACACTGCCCGCAGCTGCGCTTTTGATACACACACACATGCGCACACACACTCAGCTTTTATGGCTGGAGAAAACAGTCATATCTGCAGCTGGAGACTTTCTATTTAATTGTGACCCTTAAATTTCAAGAACAATAGAAAAAAGTCACACCTGGTGATCTATGTGGCTTAAAATTGATATAATTGATAAATCTATATAAATAATAAACCTGTTGCTGAAAGAATATAGTCATTTTGCATGGACACCAAGATTTTGCCTTAGAAATGTATTGCTGGAATGTATTGCTGTGTTTAAAGTCAATAGGTTCGGAGCTAATGAGTGATTTTTGCCATCTTTATACTGTAGTTGAAGTAAATTACTCCAGTTTCTACTGTACATCAGAGACGAGTTCTGGATGTAGTTTTTCATCTAGGTGTCTGTAATTTATTACATGATGGCATACTAATGGATATGCCCAATGGTTGTTGAAGTTTCCAGAAGGCTCCTGTTGGAAGTTGCTGTGCCTTTATACCAAATCCAATTTCCTCCAGTCTGTTGGCAGTTATCAAAAGCAGTGTGGTTTCCATTTAGAGTGGTGTCACGTGTCGAGATGTAGCAGCGACAGGCCCAACAGATCTTAGATTATTATTCCGAAAAGTGATGTCGGATTGAAATATGTCTTTTACAGCTCATAATTTTGTGTACTGTAAAAAACCTGGATTTTTAGAACAGTTGTGTTTTTGAAGGAGCCAAAAATGTGATATCTAAATCACACCCGTCTACTGAAAGGAAAGCCAAAAGATATTCATTGGAAATATATTTTTCTTTAAAAATATGTATTTTATTTTATTTTTTACTGCAATTGAGCTGTGTTAAACTATTACAGATGGTGACCTGTTTATTTTTTAAATATATTTATTTAAAACTTTAAACTGTAAAACAATTAATGACAAAAAGTCAAGGTAACAAATATTTTTTATGATGCTATAACTGAGATGACTAGAAAGGTTAATTTGATTCAACTAAAAAATGTAGGGCAGCAATATTTCTACTTGTTTCTACTTGATTGATTCCTTGAATTTAGTTTTGTTGGAATAAAATCAAATGATTTGGATTATTATTTTTTTTTTTCATAATTTGTTGTTGTTTTAACAGCAAATGCTTTAACATAATTTTATTCATAGAATTGAATACCAAATAAATTCTTTACTCTGAATTTTACATACTTTGTTCTCCAAAACTATTCAGTTTTATTATTACTTAAAAAAACTGGTCGGGCAGTATAATTTTCTATTTCTTGTTCTTTTAAAATTAGTCTTTAAAAACCTCTCCTGTTTTTGCAGATTACTTGCATTAATAATAATAGACACATCACAACTTTATGTATTGCTGTTACTGTATGTACTGCTATAACTACTATATTGATTTAACCTTAATATACTGTATAACAAGCTTCAATCAACTACGATCCTATTTTTGAAAAAGAAAAAACGTAATAATAGACACAGCATAACTAATGCTGTAACTTTATGTACTGCTATAACTGCAATTGCTTTAACTGTAATATACTGTGTAACAAACTTCAGTCAATATGTTCCTATTATTGCATTTCTTAAAACCTCAATTCTAAAAGCACATCATAACTTCAGAAATTGCTATAACATATTGTACTGTGTAATCAGCTGTTTTTAAGTTTTACCTCAGTAATAAAGATACACAATAATTTAATATTGTACTTTTAATTATAAAGTATTGTATAAAAAAACTGGTTCCTATTTTTGCAGAATTTAGTTTTACCTCAGAATATGACATATAACTATTTCTGTAACTATAATAAATGAAGTAACAAGCTTCAGTCAACACAGATACAGTGAGGGTTGAATCTGATCATTTTTGGACCAATCAGAAATGTTCCTTCATGTATTGTGTTAAAGGAGCCGTGTGTGGAAAACGAAGGGTAAATTGATCTGATTGTTGGAGAGTGTGAACGAAGCCCTGTTGATTCAGGCCAGATTTGAGAGCATGTGCTGGGTTTTCTGGCTCCGTCTCCGCCTGCTAAAAAACACCACCGCCATATCGCCATAATAAAGCCTGATTGGCAGGCCAAATTGTTCCGCTTTCATTTTTATTTTTGTTCGTTTATTTTATTTCAGAGCCCTGCAGTTTATCACACCATCTTATTTCTTCACCCTTTTTTGCTTTCTCTCTTTTTTCCCTCTTCTTTTTCTGTGCATTTACAGAGGCTGGAAAGTGATCTGTTTTTCATTTCAGATTCCCAGGATGGGAGCTATAAGTCAGACGTGAGCAGTAAACCAAGGAAGGAGCGCACGGCGTTTACCAAGGAACAGATTCGAGAGCTGGAGTCAGAATTCGCTCACCACAACTATCTGACACGGCTTAGACGTTACGAAATCGCTGTCAACCTTGACCTCACAGAGAGACAAGTACGTTGAGCTGCTTTCGCATGTCATCTGGAGACATAACACTGCCACTTCCATTGGCTTTAAAAATCTAGAGGAAAAAAAGGCTCAACTTGAAGTGATTAAGTTGTGCAAAGTGATAAACACAATGCTTTGTTACACTGTAAAAAAATTGAGTTAAAGTTTAATTAAATTAACCTTACACATCATTTTAACTTGCTTTACATTAAACTGACTTAAAACATTAAAATATTAAGTTGAAATATGATTAAAGGGATAGTTCACCCAAAAAATGAAAATGCACTTATTTTCTCACCCTCTAGTGGTTCCAAACCATTGAGTTAGTTTTTTTCTTTTGAACACAGAAGAAAATATTATGAAAAATGATGGAAGCTTGTAACCAATGACATAAAAAATATAATACAAGTCAGTGGCTACTGGTTTCTGAAATTTTTCAAATATTTTCTGTGTTCAACAGAAGAAATTCAAATAGGTTTGGAGTAATGGATGAGTAAATGATGACAGAAATTTAAGTTTTATGCGAAATATCCCTTTAGCTTGTCTCTTCATCTTATCTTCAGATTAACGTTTTTTAAAAAAACGTTCGTTCCCATGACTTATTGATCATATAATTTTTAAAGTGTACTAATTCTCATAAAATTAAATAATATGGCCTCAGTTGTTGATTTTAATCAGTGTGAGCTCTTGTAAAACATGTTTTACATTAGAAATTAGTGATATATTTTACATAGGGCCTTGTGCTGAGATTCATGTTTCCCATTTATTAAATAAATTAATTGGATTCACATTTATATATATAAATGTTAAATCTCAGGTTCCTAACTACTGTACACTCATTGTAATGCAAGAATTTAATAGTTGTTTTTGTTTAATTATTTTAATGGGTTTTAATAGATAAGAGAGAGGGAAATTGAAAGGGAGAAAGAGGGACAACAGGACTGAAAAATGCTTCAAGCAGGAATGTCCAGATTCTGTTTTATTGCAGACATTTAATTCAGAGGCATCAGATTTTTCCATCTGCCAGTTAACTGCAATGATATAAACCTTTCAAAATAGTGACTGTAAAATGCACATAGAGGAGAAGTCACTTGGGAAGTTCAGTTTCTCAGTGTCTTCCTAAAATTACTTTTATGTAAATCAAAAGTAAAAAAATATAGGCTTAAAATAAATGATTATTGCAGTATTTTGTATTACATTTGGCATTTTTACCTTTTTCAATTTATGTTGACAAGCCCATTGTTTCAACCTTTTGGTTTTGCTGTAAAAACATTAGAATGTGTCTAGTTAACCTTTTTCTTTAAAAAAAAGAAGGATTATCCTGATTCATAGAATATGTCCTCATTCATTTTATTTAGTTTTATTAACATTTTTACAGAAGACCTCCACTAAAATGTCATTCAGTGTAAAAATAGTACCAACACATCTTGTCAGGCATATTTAGAACAAGAATCATGTACTGAAATATTAAAAGAATCTATTAATCAACACGATGCAGTCCAAAAATTCTAATTAATACTCATTTTGTATCTGTACTTTGTCACTATCTTTCAAACCACTAGATTTTACCCATTTGTCAGCAAGGTTTTTAATCATTCACAATAGAATAACCTTTAGCATGATGACCTACTCTTTTATATGTTTTAATAAATACAGATCAGACTATTTATTATTTTATTTTTACATAAAAGCAGACAACTTAATTTGCTTTTAACATTCTCTCTATGGATATAAAATCACTCAATTTAATTTGATGCAGACACCAAAATGGGATGTCTAATCTTTAACCCTTCAAGAAATAAAAAGTAAACATTTCCACCATTATTCAACCTTTTGTGAAGCAGATTTCTTTTTAAGGATTTCAAAAATATATCTAATATCTTTGAGAAGAAATAACCAGAGTAAAACTACACCCATTCTTGCCTTTTACTCCTTAAAAACGTTTAAAACTAGACCATGTTGAAGTTCACCGTACAAATGCTTTCTTCAAAATGGCCCACAGATCCCACACACCCATTCCAGAGTTTAAAATCATTCCAGCTGAGTCCTGACCTAAAATCAATCCCTACTGCATGTTCAACTCACATAGGATTTGCATTGTTGTGTTTTATTCCCATTTCTCCTTCCTATACTCCTCCACACAAATGCTTCCTATCCAAAGACTCAAATCCAATAAATCTGTGAACGTGGGTTGATCTTAGATCACAAAGTATGAAAAACTTCCCTTTTGGAGACGTCCTATTTTGGTGAGGGAATCAAATAGGTTTACAAATCAGATTTTTATTTAAAAAAAAAAAAGCTAATTTAAATGCAAACAATGCCTATATTAATGCTTCAAATAACTTTGTGAAAATTAAATGTCAAAACACGAGTATAATTTGTGAAAATGTAACAGATATATTTATGTAAAAATTAAACTACGTCCTTATTCTGACCTGTGCTTTTTAAAATGGATAAAATAAAATGTGATCGTACTGAATTTTCTCATATTTTCAGTAACTAAAAACTGACAAATGGGATGACACATGCACTTCGATGATTAAATGAATATTTTATCAAATTATTATTTTTTTGTTCTAAATATACACATTTTTCGAAATATATCATTCTTTTTTTATTCTCTCCCCCAAAAATTAAAGGAGACATTCTAATGTATGGGGAAAAAACTATGCTATATTACACCTTTTTGATACTTAAAAACCCTGTGTTTTTTTTACAGTATATTTAATAAGTATCAGTTTTGTCAGCGTAAATGTGTTGTTTATTGTTAAATAAATTGGTAACACTTTACAATAAGGTTGTATTAGTTAATGTTAGTTAATGTATTTACTAGCATGAGCAAGCAATGAACAATACATTTATTACAATATGTATTTATCTTTGTTTACAATAGTTAATGTTATTAAAGTTGTTCATTGTTAGTTCATGTTAAGTCACAGTGTATTAGCTAATATAAACAAGCATGAATTTAGATTTTAATAATCCATTAGTAAATGTTGAAACATCCTTAATACATACTGTACACGTATTGTTCATTCATTAACTATACATTAAGACTATACATTAAGTAATATTAACTAGTGAAACCTTATGACCAATACATTTATCTGTAAGACTGAATGATGATAATGTTATTTCACCAATATTTTACCATTTTACTTTCTCAAAAGTGATTTTGAACATTAAAACAGATCTTTTCAAATCTATGAAAAAATATTTGATGCTTACAAGCCTCATTTCACTCCCGTCATTTCTCCAATCAGCTGAACAGAAGTCATTTCCCACCGCTCAATCAAAAAAAAGTTTTGTCATGTAAGGAAATCTGCTGACTCATGCAGGAGCTCAGTCTAAAATACCTGCGCTGCGCTTCCTAAAATAACCCCATCAGGCTTGAAATATAATATAAATATAACTGTCAGGCGCCGCCGCTCGCTCCACATCCCATCAGCCCGTTTTAGGCAGCAGCTCGATCATCCCAGAGCCGACCAGAGTGTCAAGTCAGGATCTGGAACGAGGGCCAACGGGTCACCAAGGAGCTTCACATCAGCACATTACTGACCAGGTGGAAATAGACCAGCAAGCCAATGCTGGAGCCAATCATCTTCAAACTTCCCAGAAATCTGCTCCAGAAAAGAATAACACTGATCTGCAGTTACTTTGCCCATACAGTAAAAAAATATACTTTCAAATACATTTCAAACAATACAAATATTTCCCAAATGATGTTTAACAGAGCAAGGAAATTTTCACAGTATGTCTGATAATATTTTTTCTTCTGAAGAAAGTCTTATTTCGGCTAGAATAAAAGCAGTTTTAAATTTTTTAAAAACCATTTTAAGGTCAAAATTATTAGCCCCTTTAAGCTATATATTTTTTCAATTGTCTACAGAACAAACCATCGTTATACAATAACTTGTCTAATTACCCTATCCTGCCTAGTTAACCTAATTAACTTAGTTAAGCCTTTAAATGTCACTTTAAGCTGTATAGAAGTGTCTTGAAAAATATCTAGTAAAATATTATTTACTGTCATCATGGCAAAGATAAAATAAATCAGTTATGAGAAATGAGTTATTAAAACTATTATGTTTATAAATGTGTTGAAAAAAATCTTCTCTCCGATAAACAGAAATTGGGGGAAAAAATAAACAGGGGGCTAATAATTCAGGGGTTTAATAATTCTGACTTCAACTGTATATTTTTTGCAAAAAAACAACATGTCTTTTTAAAAAACAAATGTATTTAATAATATATATTTAGCCTATTTAATGTATTTCGAAGAAAATACATTAATGTAACATTTGAAGAAAATCTTATTTGAAATGTTTAAAGCAAAAATAAAAACAGAAAATGAGAAAAGCTCATTTTTAACAAACAAAATTCACAGCTGTATTTTAAAATCCGCACATAATTTATATAGTTATTGTATATAATGTATTTCTGTTGCTCCAAACTATTTTAGACTGCAATTCTTTTGAATCATGTTTTATTTATTTTAAATAATAGATACTTTAGATCTCCATTCACATTGTTTTCTTGACCCTGGAATACATTTTAAAATATCTTTTTAAGATAACCCTCTTATTGTTTATATATAGGCTGAAATTAACATTTTTTTATTTTATTTGAAAATATACACTGCAAAAACTGCTGGGTTCCACACAATTCCTTCCTGTTGTCAGAACACAAATTGATTGTTAACTTGGTCATTTTTACAAATTTAAGTAGATTGAATATAAAACAATGAAGTTGTCCCCCCAAAAGTGTAAGAATTGTGTTGTTTCAACTAATTTTATATGAGTAGTTTGATCAAGCACCAAAAGTCTTTGAGTTCATTGAGCCTTGCAGTTTCTAAATATATTTAGCATATATTTTAGCCAGGATAAAAACATTTTTTTTACCATATGGGGAAGCTTAAAGATTAAAAGCAGATCTGAAATGAGGTGTTTTACTTGCTTTATGTATGTGGTCTGTACGTGTGGGATCTGAGTGCTGTGTTGGCAGAAAGCTTTAAATCTGTCACTCATCCAATCTGATACACATGCGCACGTATGAAGATACAGAGGGGCACGATGGTGGTTTTAGAGTGGGGTCTGTGTGCCAAAACAAGTCTTTCTGGAAAGTGCCATAACACACACCCTAACATGCGGTCGCACAAAGTGGCGTTGAGTTTCCCTGATGCATATCTTGGACGTCTGCGTTGCTAAGATACTCAAGTCATGTAAACATTGTGTGTAATTGACTACTGAATAACAGCGCTGCCAAACATTTTGAACACTTTTTGATTCATTAGTTTCTGTTCAATTAGATTGCACATAATGTTTACTTTCTTTTATGAGCGTTTATTATCATTATTATAATAATTATCATTATTTTTTATTTAGTTAAATTTTTTAATTCAATTTGTGGACATGAAATTGTTGTCCCACAGTCCATAAAGTTATTTTTTTATTTATTAAATTAATAAATATAGTAAAAAGAAAATGTTTATGGGTATTTCAAACATTGATTCTCATCTTATTACTTATTGCACATGTTTGTGTGCAGGATAATTATTGTTGAAAAAAATATAAAAGCATTACAAAATGACTTTAATTTCTTCAAATGGCAAAATTAAAAAAAAAAAAATAAAGTTCTATTTGCCATTTTTGTTAAGAGAAAGTTAAATCACTGAAACTAAAATAGCAAAAACTAAAGCTATGTAAACAAAACGTATTAAATGCCAATAAAGTGTCAATTTTAATGTTACAAATGTGAAAATAAAATGTCAAAATGTGTTAGAAATAACATTACACTTTCATTCAGTGTAACAGGAAATGTATGTAACAATTAAACACTTATTCTGACCTACTTATTAAATATATAGATAACATTTAAGAAAATGTGATCATACTAAATTGTATTGAATAATACAAAAGAAAAGAAAAAAGAAAAAAATCTAGGAGAACAGATAGTGTCAAGATTTTAAATCACACAATGTCAGTGAATTCGTTTTTTGACTTTTTAGTTAAAGCATTTATATATCATACATATGATTCTAAACATGCCTGACAGGACATTTTGGTATATAAACTCTTGTTAAACCCAATGATGTTTTAGTCTCTGTGTTCAGTAAATCATGGTAAAGTGTACGAGTCATTAGTTTTACCCCTTAGAAACACAATACATTTTTTAAGCTTAATAGTTTGAATAACTAATTGCTAATAACTAATTCCATGATACCAGTATTCAGCTTAAAGCGCAGTTCAAAAGCATATAATTCAAAATATGCCTGACAAGATATTTGTGAATATAAACTGTTAAACTCAATGATTTTTTTTGTCTGTATATTCATGGTAAAACTAGTAAAAAGTAACCCCCCTCACCCACCTAAGAAACACAATGCATTTCACTGAATTAAGAAAACACAATATATTACAGTGTTTCTTAGAATTTAGTTTTATTTTAATTCTGCCTATGTGAGTTCTGTTTTGGCATCTTAAGCTTTCTCTACACTTCCTGTGACTACATTAACATCGTTTGCTCTGCACGCAGGTGAAGGTCTGGTTCCAGAACAGACGGATGAAGTGGAAGCGGGTGAAAGGAGGTCAACAGGGAGCCGCTGCCAGAGAGAAAGAGCTGGTGAACGTAAAAAAAGGGACTCTCTTACCCTCTGAATTTTCCCCAATGGTGGGACTCCATCATCCTATCGGCTCTCCCAGCAATGAGGACGACAGTCACGACAGCGACCAGAGCTCCGATCATGCACATTTATGATGCCCAAAGTCTGGACATTCTCCTCTGGAATCAGCTGTGTTGGTTCTCCATTAACAACGAGCACAGGTTATTTCAGTCTGAGTGATTTCGGTTTTGTTCTTGGTCTGTGAAACAGATGCTCGCAGAGTCTTAATTTGGAAGATTAGTCGAGTTAAAAGGGGGTTTAATGGTGGTTGTACTTTTAAAGAGACTTGGGGTTTTATACACGTTTGATTCTAGAGATTGACTTTGTAAATAACTGTAAGGTTGGATGTTGTAAACATTCCATACGAGTGCCTTAAAGAGGATTTTTTGCACTGTTTTAGTTTTTAGTTTTTGTTTTTGTTTTGCTTTAACTGATTGCTACTGTATTTAGACCATTTTTTTTCATATTGCCCTGATTGCCAAAAACACATTTTTACATAATCTGTGACAGCATAGATGAAGTATTTTCATGGTCTGTTTGTAAAGAGTCAAAGGAAATAGTAAATTGCAGCAGATTTTTGTGTTTGCTGATGGAGTAATTTTTAGACTCCCACAGATTAAATTTTTTTGGTTAGTTTTCCACAATATTGGTGCATTTGGGTTTAATTTACTAGTAGTGGGCAAATTATATAGTATGGGTATATTTTCACTTACCTTGCCGAAGACTTGTTTACTTACTGACTGCAAATGAAGTTCACTGATCACTGAGTTAAAAAAAAAAAAAAAATTACATTTCAAAACTTTGGGGTTGGTTGGTTGGTTGGTTTTTTCAGTGTTTTACATTAAAATGCAAAACAGACATAAATATTATAATAGGCTTTTTTATTTTCATAAAAATAATTAAAGGTTACAAAAGGGGAGTTTACAGTGATTCTTTATGCAACGTTTGTTTTTAAGAGTGTAGCATAAATTATTCAGAAATATTTATTATTATTATTATTATTATTATTATTATTATTATTATTATTATTATTATTATCAGTGTTGAAAACAGTTGCTCTACTTAGTTTGTGTAAACATCTTTTTCTTTTACTTTTGAGTTCAAAGGAACAGCATATATTTGAAATAAAAAATATAGCATTATAATTGTCTTTAACTTCACTGATTAATTTGAATGCAAATTTTTGCTGAATAAACCCATCCAATTAATTAAAAATAAACTTAAAAACACTGACCCCAGACTCTTGAATTGTAGCGTACAGTTGAACTCACAATTATTAGCCCTCTTGTGAAATTATAATTAGTTAAAGTATTTCATAAGTGCTGTTTAATGAAGAGAAGATTTTTCCATAATAGTTTTAATAATTAATTCCTAATAACTAATTTCTTTGTCTTTAACATGATGACAATACATAATGATGACAACAGTTATTAGTATTCAGCTTAAAGTGCTATTTAAAAGCTTATAGGTTAATTAGGTTAACTAGTCAAATTAGGCAAGTCATTGGACAAAAGTCCCCCCCCAACAAAAATCCCCCATACAAATTCTTAAGGGGGCTCATATTATTGACCTTCAAAATTGTTTTTAAAACTGCTTTTATTCCAGCCAAACTAAAAAAAAAAGACTTTCTCCAGAAGAAAGGTTTAAATAGGAAATATTGTGAATTTTTTTTTTGCTCTGTTAAACAGCACTTGGGCTGTTGCTTTTTTTTTTCAGATGAAGTTTACAATAAAGTTCATGTCTTCTATTTACCTTGTAAATAAACAAAAGTTTTCATGACATTTCATGACTTTCTTGATTAAATTTCTCAATTAAGTGCACAAAAAGAATTAATTTAATAAAAAAAAGTGTTTATAATGTAAATCTCACCAAAATGCTCAAGAGGATCATGTGATGGAAATGTTATGGAAAGCCATGTCGAAGGACTAATATTATGGTTTAGCGTTTCTGTGAAGAGCACGTGAGTTAGCATTCGAATTTCTGGACTGACCCTTTATCGTGTCGGCCAACTTCTGGAGCGTCTTCGGTCATATAAGAGAGCAGCTGGTGATTCGATAGCTGCAGAAGTTTGGACTGGTTTGATTTGTGGCTTTGCCGTTCCCCTTGACACATAGGCAAAATCAGGCTAAGTGGATTTGTTTTCAGTTGTGGTCGAAGCAAGCCATGCATTTTCCCTCTGTGGAAGACGTTTTTGATTAGCCGTCCGATTTAGATGTTTGTGTATGATATACTGTGATCAAAGTGAGACGAAGAATGATCCCCTTGGGGAAACAATTCATGGCTTTGCGAAATGAATGGGAAATATATTTATGACCCCCTCAAACCCTGCCAAGCACCCAGCTGCACTGATCACAGCCGTGTCTAAACAACACATGATGAATGTGGCCCGTCAAACGCGCTCCCAAACAGACAAATCAATAAAAACACGAGCAAATAAACACATATCAGCACAAACATGACTTAGGTATGAAAAATACACCACGGGTCGCAAACAAAGCTGAGGGCACACTCGTACAGGTAAACAAGGAAGACTCTTTTATGATTTTTCTTTCCAAACAAACACAGCTTTCTTACGATTTTTGTTGATTTGCTGCTCAAATGATGTTTCTTTCTTTGCAACCACTTTAAATAGATGTGTAAAGAAGGAGGATTTTGAAAATGTTTACTCCACTTCATGTCAGTCCAAACCTTTGTGATTGATTTTTCTTCTGTGGAACAAAAGGGAAGCATGTTGGTGATTAAACAGTTTCAGTTCCCATTGACTTCCATTCGTATGGTTTAAAAAGATGTCAATGGGAGCCAAAACTTGTACCAACAGAATGAAAATATTTGGAACAAAATGATTGTAAAAAATTACTTTTTTATTTTTGAGTGGACTGTTACTGTTTACTTAAATTCTCTCACCCTTGTGGCATTCCTGTTGAAAACAAAATAAGATATTTTGAAAAATGTTGTAAACGAAGCAGTTTTGATTCCTGTTGTCTTCCACTGTATGGTCCAAAATATAATGGAAGTCAATATGAATCTGCACTGTTTGATTACCAACATTCTTTAAGATATTTTCTTTATTTCTGGAATGTTTATTATTATTATTATTATTATTATTATTATTATTATTATTATTATTATT
>CAIGQV010016734.1:7258482-7292360 GCA_903798115.1 Danio jaintianensis
ATTCATTCATTCATTCATTCATTCATTCATTCATTCATTCATTCATTCATTCGTTTTCTTTTTCGGCTTAGTCCCTTTATTAATCTGGGGTCGCCACAGCGGAACGAACCGCCAACTTATCCAGCATGTGTTTTATGCAGCGAATGCCCTTCCAGCCTCGACCCATCACTGGGAAACACCCATATACTCTCATTCACACACATACACTACGGACAATTTAGCTTACCCAATTCTAAATTCCAATTCCCCCTAAAAGTCATTTGAAATGTTATTATTATTATTATTATTATTATTAATTATTATGATGATGATGATGATGATGATGGAGATTAATATTATTAATAATATTTTAAAATGGCTGCTAGGATGTAGCATTGATAATCTTGCTATTGCTTCATTTTTTCTATCATTTCTATTCTAATCATTCTATTCACATAAAGTATGCTTGCAAAGAAACTGGGTTTGGCAATCAAATGCTGTTTAATGCATTACAGTTAACACCTTTCTACTTATAAAAATCAGAAAAGCCCACCAAATATAGTTTGGCATACTTACAATTTAATTTAATTACAAATGCATTTTACACAAAACTTTGGGGGATGGTGTTGATGTAATTTCATTTAATTTTATATTTTCGCACTCAGAAAACAATTCCCACATCATGTAAAAATTTGGCAAAGAGTTCCGCATGACTGAAAACACAAACATGTGCACCCCAAATGCAACTTTCCATTCACAACCGCAATCCAAGTCTCGCAAGTGAGAAGTGATAGCGCATTAGTTTAACTGTTTGGCACCGGCTGAGTGTTTAATGTTTGGGATTCAAGCAGACAGCTTATCATAATTTTATTGATTTATCTTGAGAGGACTACATCATGTATTTGTGGCAGAGCTCGCTCATTAATCTTTAGAAGTGGAGAAAGCAGCCTCCAGAAATGTTCCTTGGCAGCAGGTTTGCAGTCCGACACAGAGGAGGGGAAATGATTGTTATCAAGTTTGTCCAAATGATGGCGATACTTAGACCCAGGCAGATTAATTCCAGAAACTTCCACTGCCTGTTCTCACTGATTGAGCCGTAGAGCCGAATGTGAAGTGCAGCTGTTGGTTTACCGTCGGGGACTTGGTTTCCCAATTAACTGTCTGATCCAATCTGGTCTTGTTTCCCAGTCCACCTGTATACACACTCCATGACATTCCAGTCATTCCGGGACCCTCCCAAACACTCCCTGCGCCCACTGGACGGCCACCTGCACTGGACACAAGAGCTGCACATTATCTGCTGTTCACTTCACTTGTTTCATACAAACAGATAGATAGTACATTTCACAATTTTTAATTGTAAAATATCTGATGAAAAATGTATTTATTTAATACCACCCAAAATGCATGTTTTACTTGAAATGGTGAAATAAAATGTTCCATGAAAATGTAAATTTTGTAAACTAGTTTTTACATAAACACATTGAAAATGTATATTGTTCCACAAATTAATTTTATAGAATTTTATTAGAATTACATCTACATAACTACACAATTTACCTCTATTGTACATAGTTATATACAATATAATTTATGTTATAAGTTATTTATAAACAGTTGAGTTGACACATGCTCACTATATGATGTTATAACCAGCAAGTGTACTGAAACAGATTTACTTTAGTTACAAAAAAGGTTATCCAAAAGCCAAGAATCAATGTAACATATTCACAAATGCAACCCCAAATCAGAAAAAAGTTGGGACAGTATGGAAAATGCAAAAAAAAAAAAAAAGAAAGTAGCGATTTCCAAATTTACTTTGAATTGTATTTTATTGCAGACAATATGAACACAAACTATTTCATGTTTTGTCTGGTCAACTTCATTTCATTTGTAAATATACATCCTTTCCTGTCATTCAGACCTGCAACACATTCCAAAAAAGGTTGTGACAGTAGCAATTTAGAGCTAGTAATCAGGTAAATTGGTTAAATAATGAGGTGATTTGAAACAGGTGATGTCAACAGGTGCCTGTAATTATGATTTGGTACAAAAGCAGGATCCAAGAAAGGTCTAGTCCTTTAGGAGCAAAGATGGGGAGACGATCGCCAGTTTGCCAACAAATACGTGAGAAAATTATTGAAATTATTAAAAACAATGTTCCTCAAAGAAAGATAGGAAAACATTTGAATATTTTACCTTCAACAGTGCATAACATATTTAAAAGATTCAAGGAATTTGGAGGAATTTCAATGTGTAAAGGACAAGGGCGCCAGCCTAAGAAGAACAACCGTGATCTCCGATCCCTCAGGCGGCACTGCATCAAGAATCATCATTCATCTATAAGCGATATCACCACATGGGCTCAGGACTACTTTGGCAAACCTTTATCAAGTACCACAATATGTAGTTGCATCCACAAATGTCGCCGTCGACTTCTCTGGGCTTGGAGGCATCTGGGATGGACCATCACACAGTGGAAACGTGTACTGTGGTCAAGATGAATTAGTATTTCAGGTATTTTGGGGTAAAATGGACGCCATGTGTCCAGACCAAAGAAGAAAAGGATCTTCCAGACTGTTACCAAGTCCAAAAGCCAGGGTCTGTCATGGTATTGGGTTGTGTCATTGCTCTGACCTGTCTCCAATAGAGAATGCATGGAGCATTTTGAAGCACAAAATGCAACAACGAAGACCCTGTACTGCTGCCCACCTTAAGACTTGTTTCCAGGAAGAATGGGACACAATTATACCTTAAACACTTCATCACTTGGTGTCTTCAGTCCCTAAACGTCTTCTCAGTGTTGTGAAAAGGAATGGCAACATTACAAAGTGGTAAATGCTTTACTGTTTCAACTTCTTTTTAAATGTGTTGCCAAAATTGGAATACGTGTTTATGTAAAAATATTAATAATCATGATGAACATTGAATAATGTGCTGTTGTATTGTCTTCAATGAAATACAAGTCAAAGTAAATTTAGAAATCACTTTTTTTATTTGCATTTTCCATACTGTCACAACTGTTTCTGATTTTGGGTTGTATAAAAATAATATGGCAAAAAGAAAAGAACAGAGGACATAAAAATTTCACTAATTGAGGAACCAAACAAGACACAGGTGAACATAATATATTAATCAACAAGCAACCATAGAAATGGGAACAACAATAACATTTGAGTAGATGCTTAAATCCAAAGACACCTACAAATGAGGACAATAGAAGAAATCAAACAAAAAAGCAACATGAATGTGCTGTTACAGTTAATTTAATATAGTAGCAAATGTTTTTCTCGTAACAAAAATCAAAAGGAATAATCAGAAACAGAATAATGATTACTATTGTCATTCATTAATTTATTCATTCATTCATTCTTGTAGGTTGCACTGAAAATAAAAGCAGTAGCCATATATCAAATATTGTAGCTGTAAACTATTATTTATTTAGTTTTGGAAAAGATGAGATGCTTGAGTATGTTTTATCCTCTAAATTGTTTCACCTCTGATTCTATATTCCATATACATCAAACATTTGTGGGTTCTCAGTTAATTGCTTTGATTTATGATGCAGTTATAGGTTATTTCAGGTCAATATTCAGGTTTGGATCAGAGTGTTGGACGAGTCATCATGTGGCAGAGATCCCACGCATAGTGATGATAGGCCGATCCACCCCGCGTTTCCTCACATCAGACTGGTGCGGGGGAACCTGATACATCTTCACTTATTCTGAACCCTGTTCATTTAACCTGCAGCCCGGGTCCAAGTCAAACAGCTGTGGCTACTGTGAACACTACAGCAAAGATAAGTTACCATGCAATGAGAAAAAACAACAGGCCCTGCTTCCAGCGCACCGCAGGCGAGGAAATTTGTGTGGATAGGGAAGATCTGGTTCAAGTCGTGCGTGGACACTCATCAATCCAAAACACTCCCCCATCTCTCCCAAAAGACAAAAACATCCACATGCTGATGCCATAATAAGACCCATGGCTGCACATTTTCCAAATTGGAGATCAACTGGGCAATGATCAACTCTTTCGTGGTCCAAGTGTTAAAGCAGTGCCCAGATGGACCAAAGTCAAGAAACATATCATCTAGGTCTTTGTCCGGAAGGATCCGCAGGTAAACGCTTGGTTTCTGGGCTTGGTGCCAAGAGGAACACCTGCAGTGGAGAATTGAGAGAAACCTCTGAGACTCTTGGAGAGAGCAGAGCTGTGATGTGCTGCTTAATAAGGCTTTCGTGTAAGATCCATTTTCCTCTATCCTTACGAGCATCTGGCTATTAGAGAAGGAGAGAGAGAGAGAAAGTGAGATCCTCTTTGATCTATTGGAGAGTGCGGGTCAGATATGCTCAACTTTGAGGATAAAGCAGGTTTTTTTGTTTGTGTGTGTGTGTGTGTGTGTGTGTGTGTGTGTGTGATGCATCATCTCCACTGTTAAGCCACGGTCAGACTGGACTTTTCTCCCCATAGACTTCCATTCATACGCACCAAATGCATCCGTTTGGAAACGCAAGCTCGTGCGACAAGTTTCGCAGTGTTGGAAAGTTCAAGCTTGGTGAACTCTGACCTGCGAAATCCCATCACTTGACTGCATGAGACCAATTGAAGATCAAAACATGACCTCTCTGGACAGAAATGTAAAATATGGACCAATCGCTGGCTTTTTAAAATGTCTAATCATCATGTTTAATCCCGCCCCTTTTGGCAGCGCCGTACTACAGAATTTCGCAAGCTCAAACTCTAGTGTCACCGTAGCTTTACGCATGTTCAAACTCGTGTGTGACCACGGCTTTATGTGGGATTTAGGGCAATATATAAATGATCTAATATGACAGGAATGGTTGTCTTTTTTGGAACTTGAAGACTTTCTGTAATGAAGTTCACAACACTGTGATTTTTACAGTATTACATCAGCTAAATATGAAAATGATGTCCTCATTTAATCATAATCATTCCTTCCAGTGTTTCTGTTGTTTGAGGAATAGAATAGTAATAAGTTGACACATCACTGATAAACTAAAACTACAAACTTTTTGTAAAGTTTCAGATCAAACCGCAATGATCAAAATGTCAAAATGATTCACATTTACATGGATCTCCAAAATCTCCAAATACAAAATGCTGGAATACGCCTGTCAGGACAGTAGTTGGCGATGTCACTTTGTAAAGAAACACTACACAAACACTACACGTCTTTTCATATACTGTAAAGTCCTGTATTGTTCTTTGGTTGTCAAATACTTGCACATGGCCATTTTACACATTATGTCAGCGTTATCAAAAACGATGCCACATTTTTGTAGTTTATGCTGATACAATGGCATTTTCAGACTCCCCAGCACTGTTTTATGTAAATGATTTTGGTTGTCATGGTTCCTAATTATGTTCCTAAGTATTTCTTCCCTTGGCTATTGATTATGTTCTTCACCTGTCTAGTCAAGTCAAGTCAAGTCAAGTTTATTTATATAGCACTTTTCACAATGTAGATTGTGTCAAAGCAGCTTGACATAGTTCTAGTAAAGTCCAGATTTCAGAGTTGAAGTTCAGTGTAGTTTAGTTCAGTGTGGTTTAAATTTCACTGCTGAAAGTTCAAACACTGTAGAGCAAATCCACCGAAGCACAGCTCCACAAGTCCCGATCCGAGCAAGCCAGTGGCGACAGTGGCGAGGAAAAAAAACTTCACCAATTGACGAAGTGAAGGGAAAAAAAACCTCGAGAGAAACTAGGCTCTGTTAGGCACAACCATTTTTCATCTGGTCAAACTTCCTGTTCAGAGCTGCAGTCTAGGCGCTGGAGGCTGAAAAAGCTGGACGTCCATCGTGGAGAAGCTGCAGGTGTGAGTAGCGTATATTAGCGTATAATAATTAGCGTAGCTGCTGTTCATAGTGTATTTAAATGAGATGTAAAAATGGAGTGTTATACATGAAAATAGCAGTTAAATAAACAAACATAGAAACAAACATGTAAAGCATATGAGAGTTTCTAACACAATGTCTGGTGTATTGAGGAGTGTGTCCTACAGGTGATGTTGAGCCAGCTCACCTGTGTGGAGCACATTCATGCATCATACCGTTATGCGATGCACTGAGTGTATGCTTTACTAAAAAAAAAGGTCTTTAATCTAGTTTTGAACTGAGAGAGTGTGTCTGAGCGTCGGACATTATCAGGAAGGCTATTCCAGAGTTTAGGAGCCATAAATGAGAAGGCTTGACCACCTTTACTCGACTTTGCTATTCTAGGTACTACCAGAAGCCCTGAGTTTTGAGATCTTAAAGAGCGGGTTGGATTGTAGCGAGACAGAAGGTTGGTTAGATAAACAGGTGCTAGATTATTTAAAGCTTTATAGGTAAGAAGCAATATTTTATAATCAATACGGAACTTAACAGGCAGCCAGTGTAAGGAGGATAAAATTGGGGTGATATGATCATATTTTCTAGACCTGGTAAGAACTCAGGCAGCTGCATTTTGTACTAGCTGAAGTTTATTAATAGAGGATGCTGGGCAACCAGCGAACAGAGCATTACAGTAATCCAGCCTAGAAGTCATGAAAGCATGAACTAGCTTTTCTGCATCTGAGATGGATAGCATACTTTGTAACTTAGCGATATTTCTCAGATGAAAGAAGGCGGTTTTTGTGACATGGGAGATATGATTTTCAAAAGTTAAAGTGCTGTCTAGTATAACACCCAGATCTTTTACAGTAGAGCTAATACTAACTTTGTATCCCTCTAATTGCAGGTTGAGTTGTGAGATCTGCTGTGTACAGGATTTAGGCCCAATAAGTAATAATTCTGTTTTGTCTGAATTTAAGAGAAGGAAATTGTTTGTCATTCAGTCTTTAACATCTTTAATAAATTCAGTTAGCTTAGACAGTTCAGACGTCTCATCAGGTTTTGTTGAAATACTGTATATAATTGAGTATCATCTGCATAGCAGTGAAAGCTGATCCCGTGTCTTCTTATAATGTGTCTTCTATAGAATGTATATTGTGAACAGCAAAGGGCCTAAAACTAATCCTTGAGGCACCCCATACTGTACTGGCCTGACCTGAGAAAGCTGTCCATTTATATTAACAAACTGGTAACGGTCAGTTAAGTATGACTTAAACCATTGTAGAGCCTGTCCCCGGACACCTGTAGAATTTAAGCGATCTATGAGGATATTGTGGTCGATGGTGTCAAATGCAGCACTGAGATCAAGTAAAACTAATAATGAGATGCACCCTTGGTCAGCAGCTAAGAGTAAATCGTTGGTTATTTTCACTAATGCGGTTTCTGTACTGTGATGAGGCCTGAAACCTGACTGAAACACTTCAAAAACATTGTTCATCTGCAGAAAGGAGCATAATTGGGCAGAACTTTTTCTAGTATTTTAGACATAAATGGAAGATTTGAAATAGGCCTATAATTAGCTAAGTTGCTGGGGTCCAGTTGTGGTTTCTTAATAATAGGCTTAATAACAGCTAGCTTGAAAGGATTTGGAACATGGCCTAAAGATAGAGAAGAGTTGATGAGGTTAAGAAGAGGTTCTCCTATTACAGGTAGCAATTCTTTCAGTAATTTAATAAGAATTGCTACCTGTAATAGGAGAACCTCTTCTTATCAGTTTTAACTAGTAAGTCAGAAATAAAATCAGAAAACTCTTTTAGAAAATTGACATAGGGTCCTGGGGGTCTATATATGGTGATTAAAGCGAGAGATAATATAGTTTTTTTCATAATATCCGGAAGCATAGCATTAAGCGCCAATACTTCAAAAGAGTTAAACATAAGTCCTTTTCTCTGATTAACATTAAGAATATCACTACAGATTGATGCAACTCCACCACCACATCCAGTCTGACGAGCCTCATGCTTATATTGCTTCATTTAAACTAATATAGTCATTTTGTTTCAGCCAGGTTTCAGTGAGACAGAGTGCATTAAGATTGTTGTCTGTTATTATTTCAATTACGATAAACATACTGATGTTTAGGAGACCAAGCTTTAAAAAAAAATTTATTTTCACTTTTTTGCAGTTTTTCTGGTTTGATTCTTAATAGATTTTTTCTAGAGCACACAGTAAGTTTATTTCCTGATCTAATAATACGAGGAACAGACACAGTCTCTATGGGGTTAGCCAGATATGCATTACTGTGATTTAAGCGGGACGAGCAAGAGTCTATATGGCTAAAATGTGAATTTTCACTTACTAATCAGACAGAACGAAGCATCCTGGAGCATTGCTGGGGTGTAGCCCATCAGCACGGAAAAACCTAGGCCGCTCCCAGAAAAGATTCCAGTTATTGGCAAAGAGCAAGTTCTGTTCTTTACACCATGTTAATAGCCATTCATTCAGAGCAAAAAGTCTACTAAACCTTTTATTTCCTCAGCGGTAGGTAGGAAGCGGTCCAGAAACGATGATCTGCGTGGTGGGCGAGGTGCGTCGAACCGTCTCGATCAGGCTCCTGAAGTCCCTCTTCAGGATCTCCGTCTGCCGCAGCCCGGTGTCGTGCCGCAGCCCGGTGTCGTGCCGCAGCCCGGTGTCGTTCGTCCCCACGTGGAGGACGACAGCTCCGATGCTCTTGCCAGTGCTCAGGATAGCGGGAACCTTAGCAGAAACATCCTTAACACGAGCACCGGGAAAGCAGTGAGTGCGTACATTGTTACCTTTAGTGGAAGCAGCGCGGACATGGCGAACGATGGAGTCACCGATGATTGCCACATCACGACCCGTCTTGCAGAGGGGGGCGAAGCGGTTCTCCGTGGGGATCTCGAACAAATCTAGTTTAGTTTATCCAGCTTATATCTACTTAACTAGGTTCATAAGCAGGTTCATATGAGATAGATTGCCTCGTTAAAATAACAAAATACAAAAAATAACAAAAAGCGATTTAAAATGCTTGAAATGCTTTGAATTAAAATCATAAAATTATAGAAGTAATAAAGTTTTAATTGCTTTTAAGATGCTTTTCATAATTTGGTCTTCATTCAATTCATTGTACAAAACATAACTGTCATGAAGTTCATCGTTTATGTTCCAGAGAATAAAGAGTGCACAAATAATGAGGGAAACTTTCTTTTTGCATGAACTATCCAAATAAGTGTGGTTCAGAGACGCCATAGAAATACCTGAGAAAGTGTCTGAACTGTACGCTACCAGTTCTGAAAAAGTGTGGCCTTAGTATTTTATAAAACTCTATGCCAACAGAAACACCGTTCATTTCTATTCACTTCTTGGGGGCTTTAGTTTTAGATGTACAGAAGCCAATTTGGCAGCCAACTCCCATTTCTTTCTCCAAAAGAAAGTAAACCGAAGACATACTTCTTGCAGCATGGATGAAGATAAGTTACAATAACACACAAAGAACTGAAGTGAACTCCAAGTTATGCTTCTTCATGTTTATACAGTCTACCTAAGACAGGTCTTATTGTCAATTTGATAAGAGAAACCATTACTCCTCCTTAGTTTCAATTACAGTTCAATTTGTTTCGCAGAGTGATATCATTTTAACACCAACACGGCTGTACATTACACTTAGTGAAAAGGCTAAAGATGAATGTTTACAACTCCTTTTGTCTTATAAGTGCCTTACAGCAACATTTAATGCAAAAAAAAGCTCAACAGGGTGATCATTACTGCACTGCATTATCAACCTGAAAGATTTATGTTATTATATTTAAGTTTTAATGTACATTCGTCGTTTTCTTCTCACAGAATAAAACCAAACAGGCTTATCAGCTGTTGTATAAAATTGAAGAGCTTTATTCTGTGAAAACAACCTGCTAGATTTACATTATCCATCTTACATTTACATTTAGTCATTTAGCAAATGCTTTTGTCCAAAGCGACTTACAATTGAAGAGGCATTCAGTTATTCAACAAGAAGAGGCAATACACACAAGAAGTGCTAATTCTACAAAAGAACTGTTAGTGTTCAGAGAATAAAGTGCTACAGTAAGGAAGGAAAGTGGATTTTTTTATAGAGTGAAGAGTGTCAAGCCCACTCACCTGTGTGAAGCACGCTTCATAAAATAGCTTATTATGTGACTACTTGCCACAAAACTAAAAAACTAAAGGTGCAATAGGAGATCTTGGAAAATGCAAATACATATTTTAACAGGCAGGTAGGACAGCCAATCGTAATGTTCGGACCAAACATTTTGATTGGACAAACTTTTCTTGGTCCTACACCTTCCACAGAACATTAAAATACATATAGATACATCTGAAGCACTTAATTGAATGATTGCTATCAGGATGTGAAATATATATTCAACCAGCATAGCAAAATCATCATGGCAGAATTATCTTGGCGGTTAGTGGATGTATTAAAATGAATATTTTCATGCTTATCTTTCACACTGCTGTTCTGACTGTTTGATTAAACAATAATTAGTTTAGTGTATTTGGCTGTATTTGCTTTTGTCGTTAGTGTTTAATTAAAGAGTTAATCAATTGTTACAGCTCAGACCAATGCTTTCTGTCTAACTGTTTAGTTTTGCTGCAAGAATGTAATAAGCTGGATAATGTACATTTAGCAGGTTGTTTTACTGAATAAATTCAAACTTCTGATAAGCAATTTATTCTGTGAGGACAACCATCTCCATGTACGTTATCCCTTACTTAACATGTTGAAATGATGTACATCAAGTATTCCAGAGTGCTGTTTAATATGTTACTAATGTTACTTTAATATGTTACTAATGACCTATTTAGGTGCGGTTAACATTGATTTTGAAAACGCTGTGAGCAAAATCTAGTAATTTTTATATGAATCAGCACAATTTAAAATTCACAGGGTTGAAGGGTGAATTCAAGCTGGCTGACACAAGTCTACTTGAGGACTCTTGTTTTGGTTTTTATTTCATTCAACGGTTGCTGTTTAGTTCCTGTTTCCGTGGTTGTTGTGGTTCCTAATTATATTCCTAAGCATTTATTTCCTTGGCTGTTGATTATGTTTTTCACCTGTGTCTAGTTTAGTTCATCATTTAGATAGACAGACAGACATACAGACAGCAAATAGCAAATCTCCAACCTACTGGATGGCACATTTGGTCTATAAGAAAAAAATATTGGCTAATTAAAGACAATAAGTCTCCTTTCTCCTTGAAATGCTCCAGAAAATGTTTGAAAAAACTGACTTCGGTCTCTCTTGTTTAATGTGAGATGTCTTTCATTCTTTTGATGAAAAGCCTTTGAGCTACAATGATTTGCACCAAATTCTGACATGAAGTGTCATGACAACATATCTAAATCAAATTTGTAGACCTGCCAGGTTATTTGTCTAATCGTTGACAGTCTTTCTCTGTGTTTCTCTTTCCAGCTCAGCTTTATGCCCAATACATTATGCCCTGTTCATTTCCTCCATGCTGACTGACACCGTGTCCTTGGCCATCTGGCTTTTTCCAAGTTTGGACTCTGACTGTACGTCAGTAAAGGTCACAAGGGCTTCTTTCTA
The DNA here is from genome assembly GCA_903798115.1 of Danio jaintianensis. NCBI lineage: Eukaryota > Metazoa > Chordata > Actinopteri > Cypriniformes > Danionidae > Danio > Danio jaintianensis. Next base: position 7,269,898 of record CAIGQV010016734.1, read on the forward strand.
CCAGCAAATAGGAAAAGGTAATGGGTACTGCTCATTCTCTGATTTCCTTTTAATAATAGTCTGTATTTTGGAATTTTGGAAATTAGGTGATTCGCCACAATCCTTCACTTACATAATTTCCTCAACAGACTCAACTGAATGTAGGTACAGACATAAGTGCTCAGGTTAAAATACTACTTGAGGAAATAGATATCTTAGGAGTTACAGTAATGAGTCTTTTCAGGAGGTTTAGCTGAGGAATTTACCACACACAACAACCTGGAAACAGACATTTAAAAACTGAATGGAAATGATGGAAGAGGACTTAAAAGCCTAAAGGCTGAAATTTTTAAGGTGGACCACAGGTTTGGTCACAAATGCACAAAAACAACAAACTGAATTGAGCAGTGGTTCTAGACCAAGATTTTGCATTTTGACCCTTTACAGTATCAAAATTGTTTACTTTTAAAAAACGTAATTTCAATGGTTTCATGCTCTCAGCAGCCAGTAATTCACCCCACAAAACGCATTGGGGTAAGAACAAACCATATTTATCTTTAGTGCAAATGAACCCGTATTTCATGCAGTCTGAGGCACATTTTCATTTTTGCTTGGGTAGTTTTGTTGATGGGTTTAAGGATGAAGGCATGCCACGCTTACTGCACCATGTTGAATAACCTTTGACTTTACAGTGCCAACAAAAAAGATGAAAAAAATGTTCTTCCCCTTTTAAAAGTTAATCACATTTATTTGACAAATTAGATTTATTAAGCATGATTTTTATGGTTAGTTGCATTTCATGTTTTTACATGTATTGTATGTCAACATCTTAAAAGTAAAGGTTCTTTACAGTATTGAGAGTTCAATGAAGAAGATTCACATCCAAAAAAACTTTCCTATTCCACCAAAGTTTTTCACACTAACTCAAATTAGTTTTAAAATAACTTTAAAAGGTTATTTGAGGAATTAAATATGATATGAAAAATTACTTTTTGGAAAATGTATTTTTATTAGTGTAGTTGTTCCCCATTCTATGGTATTCTAAACAGACATGTACCCAATTTCTTCAAAATGATCAGGGGTAAATTATGATTTTGGTGTTTTTTCTACAAAACGTTGGCCTTAGAAACTCATCAATCTATATATGTGAATAAATCTAATCTATTCGTCATACAAAGCCAAACAATTGATCAAACTTGCAATTAAGAAAGAATGAGTGTTGACTGTCTTGGCCAACCCAGGCTCATTCTGATTATGTACCGCTTTATACATTTCTGTTCACAGCAAAATACGTCCCGGGAGCAACGTTTTTTTGCAGTTTTTGTTTTCGCGAATCCACCAGGGGCCGCTGTGTCTGCTTTTTGGCCAATGTCGACTGACTGACTTTCTGATTGACCAACCGACCGATCCCCCCACCTTCCCCCTTCCCTAAACCCAACCAATAGCATTTTAAAAAAGCAACGATTGACCCGCCCACCCCCTTCCCTAAACCCAACCTCAGCATTTTAAAAAGCAATCCAGAAAAAGAAAAGCCCCCTGATTTTTACCACGCTTTCAGATTTTACCACATTCGCACTCTGTTATTTACTTGCTTATTTTATATTTTATATTTTAGCTTTTGTTTTTGTCTTACCTGCTTTCTGGAACTGTTCTTCACCAGAGTCAAACCTCATTGTTGCGGTCAACTCCTCTCTGCATCTCAAGTCCGCCGACATACATGGCGAGCTAACTGGACAAACTGCTAACATCGGTAAAGCCGTCCATACGGAGGTAAGTGGTCAGCTGGTAAGCGTGAAAAGGAACAGCATCATACCACCCTGTAGCGTTCGTTTTAAAGATGAAATGCAGCCATACGTAGCCCTGGTTACATAATTCGCGGTCTCCAGAAACGTATACAGGGCTACATTTTCAGAATGAGCCTATGTTGATCTTGGCTAAGCTTCAGAAAACCAGTAATGAGGTGCTTTGACAATTACAAATTTGAAAAACAAAAAGGCGGGAAATAAAGAACCCTAAACTCTTTCAGCCTGAATGAATTCTTCAGGATAATATGGTTGTAAATACAAATTTTGCTATGCGTAAAGAACCATCTTTTTTTAAAATAAAGTGTATTCCTTTGTAGAGTTCACTCAAAGGTGACTCACTTTTCCCCTCCGTTGACAACCCTTGACACTTTGTCCTTGCAAAAGTGGCGATAAAGCAAGCACCAGAGAGTTTTGGCCCCATAAGTGTCAGGTCAGGCCGTGTCTCATACAGTGCTCTTATTCACTCTTGTAATAATCCTGTAACACATCTTCCTGTGTGAAAGGACAAGTGACCCTTAACCCCACGACCTGAGGTTTGTGGAAACAAATCATACCGTCATCCGAAAAAGACTCAGCTCAGTGTAGACCCTCACACCTGGGCCTCCTTTGGTGTTGATCCTTTTCATTGTAAATTATCACACCAATGAATACAGATTATCCACCTTTACTGCCCGCAACAGTGTCCATTGACGTTATTAGATTCATGGGAAGCCACATGTGCTATGGCAGTCCCTCACATGCATTTTGACTGGTCTTTCATCACCTTCGCTTCCCCCACACATTTCTAATGGTCTGGCATGTGTTAAACTGTCCGGAACGCAAGAGAGAATGAAAGTGGGAGAAGGAGACTAGCAATGGGCCAGCAAGTGTGGGAGTGAAGAGAGCCTGAGTGAGAAATAAGGAAACCGGTGCTATGTGACTCATCCATAACTTGTTATTGATTGGAAACAGTGTTGGGAAGTGCAGGAACTAGTATGTTCATACTTGTAATTAGGTTCTTTTGACTTTAGTATACTTTACTTTACTATATACTATACTTTAAATATACTATTTTTTATTATCAGTAGAATTTATTTTGTTATTGTGTGATTTGATCATGCAAAACAATGTGTTTAAATGTTATCTGTTGAGAAAAGAACTGCGAAATGTGTAAAGTAGTCAAAATAACACCAGGAAGTCCTGTGACACTCACAAATAATAGTTTCTGTGATGTAAAAAGCTGACAATAATACACTCAAAAAACGTTTTTTGCTGCTTGTTCAAACTACTTTTTAAAATGAGCTCAATCAACACAAGTCTTGATTTTTTTGGGGGACAACTAATTAGTCTTATTTTCAATCTATTTAAATTTGTAAAAACAATTTAGTTAACTTAATCAATATGTGTTGGCCAACATAAAGGAACTGTGTGGAACCCAGAATTTCTTTACAGTGATAGTATATGAAACAACAAAAAACGAAAAAATTATTCCCAAATACAGCATATTATATTAAAAATAAATTGTATGAAATTATTACTAATCATTTATTAACCAGTGCTAGACTTTTATTATGCATTTTTTTCAAATTAAATGGGAAAAATAATTCCACTTACCATGAACACATAAAATAGCAAAATAAAGAAAGAAAGAGGAAAAGGAAATGTGCACAAGCTTTCCAGTGCAGTTAGATGTTATTGTTTGAAGAACAAGCCTGTTGCGGCTGCAGTGAGGTAAGTCCCCAGTAGAGAAGGGCCTCATAAATCTGGACCATGACTGGAAGTCCCTCGCTGTGTAGGTTGGACGGAGGACAAAAGTAGCCGAGCGCTCAGGATGTCGAGAGACTGCTCTACAATCAAGCTCAAGGGGCTGTAAAATAACATCAACAGTGACCCAGACCCTCTACGCAGCAAACTATCACAGGGGTCAGTCGACATCTATGCATGTGTTTGTTTGTGTTATTTAGTTTAGTGAATGTACACGGTGGCTCAGTGGTTAGCACTGTTGCCTCACAGCAAGAAGGTCGCTGGTTCGAGTCCCAGCTGGGTCAGTTGCCATTTCTGTGTGGAGTTTGCATGTTCTCCCAGTGTTGGCGTGGGTTTCCTCCTGGTGCTCCGGTTTCCCCCACAGTCCAAAGATATGCGGTATAGGTGAATTGAATAAGCTAAATTGGCTGTAGTGTGTGTGTGTGAATGAGTGTGTATGGATTTTTCCCAGTACTGGGTTGCAGCTGCAAGGGCATGCGCTGTGTAAAACATATGCTGGATAAGTTGGCGGTTCATTTCCCTGATGAATAAAGGGACTAAGCCGAAAGAAAATGAATGAATGAATGAATGAATGAATGAATGCACATGGTAGAACATGTTAAATCCTTATTAAGCTCCTTCTTATTCTGAGACAAAATTCTCATCCTGTATCTTTCAAGAACCACCAAACGTGGCTCAGATCTTGGCTAAGGTTTGCTAAAGATTTCTGACTCCTTTAAGATGTTGCTAGAAACATGTTAATTCATGCTTTCAACATGCTCATACTTGTTAGAAACATGTTAACAGCATGCTAATGCTTGTAAAAAACAGTCTATTAACATACTAATTCATATTAGAAACATGCTAGCATTGTGCTAATTCATGCTAAAAACACGTTAATTTATGCTTCCAACATGATAATTCCTGATAGAAACATATTAACACCATGCTACTTCATGTTAGAAAGTTTAGCGACATGATAATTCATGCTAGCAATGCACTAATTTATGCTAGTAGCATGTTAATCCAAGATGATAACATGTTAATGTGTTAGGCATATGCTAACATGCTATTTCTTGACTCATAACACCATGGAAATCCATGCTATAAGCAATCATTTATGCTAACAAAATACTAAATAGCTAGAAACATGTTAATTCATGCCTGCAACTTGCTAGTTTATGCACATGTAAAAAAACAGAAAAAAAATCTTACTAGAAACATGTTAAAACATGCAAATTCATGCAACAAAATAATGAAGTTTTATTAAGCCAACATCAAAATTTACCCATCTAATTCTTACTTAAAGAATAATTTGAAACATGCTTCAAGAGTATGGCAGTAGATTAATTATTTACATATCCCTTTAAGGATTCTACAGTTGAAGATAAATAAAACTTTATTTACAGAGGTAAAACTGCTCTGCTTGTAATGTATTACTCGCTCTCAGATTGATAACAGATTGCAGGCTCTGGCTTTGGCAAGATGCGCGAATCATTCTTCATCTACTGCCTTGGTCTAGCACTCTTCCAGATCAGTTATCAAAATCTCATCACTGTGGATCGGTGGGTCTCTTCTGGATTGGCTTCAAAATTCACATTTTATGTTTTATTTTTGTAACGACCCATCACAACCTAAATGATTTATCAAATGAGAGAGAGAGAGAGAGAGAGAGAGAAGGAGAGTATTAACAAACAAACATATGTCCATGAACTGCAAAAAGAAATATGAGTGAATATTTTAAGATCTTATTTAGCATTTTTGCAGTTTTTTTTATGGGTATATTTTCATTCGCAGAGCAAAACAGGCGAGGATACCAAATATATTTAATCTAAAATATAAGTTTGCTCAACATTAACTTCTTGTTTATATTAAAAACAACATCATCACTTGCGGTTGAGTTTTTGCTATGAACCGGGAATAGCACTACTCGCTTGGTACAAAACAACTGTGAATTGTTAACTCCACTTTGGTTTGGGTTACACCTCTATAAATATGAATACCTCTCTCATATCTAAATGCTAGAATTTACTTTTATCGAATCTCCAAGTTATGAGCATTTTCAATGGTCTGTTGCATATTAATACAACAAATCTTTCTATTCTACATTGTGATCCAAAACACTGTTTTAAAGTGTACTTCGACCATTTAAAGTTCCACAGAAAATGCTCATTCTGAAGTTTTGGCAGTGGAGTAGTGGAGACAGCGTGAAGTATTGCGATGACAGAGAATGGTTTGTCCTGCATCGTGGGGTTTAAACTGCTGTTTAAGTTGGCACCCAGCGTGAGGAGACTCGTGTGCCAAATACCAAAAGCCTTTACACCCCATTGATAACCTGACTGACAGGGCGTCCTGTTACTCAGCAGATTGCAAATCAATGCCTCATTTCACACTGCTGGTGACTACACAGGGACTACTTTCTTTACATGCTTCAGTACTCCACCATTTCCCCTTTTTGGCCTGCAGAGTTGATTGGAGATACTTCGATTCAGTATAATTCCTGATAAAAGCCACTTCTTTTGACCTCCGCATTGTTTGATGTGGCCTCTGCCCAGCATCTCCGACTGTGTAATGTTGATCTGCAGGCCTCAGCATACCACATTTGTTGGGCCGGTTTCTGCTGCGTTCCCCAAGATCCCTCCATGACTGCACGCAGGACCGCTGGCCGCCAGACTATGCAGCTGCCTGCTGTGCTGGAGAGCAGGAACATGCGCTACACTGATGCCTGGCCACTCCTACTTCCCTCCAGTGACATCTCACATCAATCTTCCACCACATCCCATTGCAGAGAGGTGGGTGAATGCAGCGGAGCATCAACAATAGGCTCAGCTGTCTACCATTGATGTTTGCAGCTTAGAGACTGTTATTTATAAGTGCTGGCTAACTTGAGGAACTGTTTTAAAATACTAATTTCTGAGGCCCTGCATGATGGATTGAGAGCTTCCATGATGCCCCAACTACTAAAAAAGCACAATAGATCAATGCGGAATATAATAACAGCGCCTGGGGTTTTGGCCACTGGCATTTTTTCGTGCCTGCCAGCAGATGTAAACACACTGGAGGGTTGTTTATCTCACGCAATGTTGATCCTTTTCATGAAATGCTCTGATATTCTTGTTTTCTTGAGCATTTGTCGTTTGGCTTGTGTTTTTGGGCTGGGAAAGATGGTGAAATATTACACAACTTAGGGTGTGTAGTATGGTTCTCATGGTTCGTGAGGTCCAGACCAAAAAAGAATGACATGTTTCGCTGAGCGTTCAGGGTCATTTTTAGAAACAACCTAATGACATGAAACATCATTTAACACCATGAAACATCAAATATCATTTATGACATAAATTTTGCAATGAAACTTATCGTCTTGTGTGCTTGTTGTATGCTTGTGTAGAACTTATAAAATGTGTAAAGGAATCAAAACACCCAGAATCTTTCTGTTGTACACACAAACAAACATCTGCTGCAAAAAGACACATTTCTGATATCTGTACTAAACCATAATGGGTAAGATCATAAAAAAATCATAAAAAAACAGCATTCTGTCATTTTTAGAGTTGCATATGGTGACATTATATCCTTTTTTTGGTTTTGTTTAGATGTCTTTGGTCTATGCTGCATTTGTATGACAACTTTCACACTTCAATTCAAATGAACCACACTAACAGAGAAATCAAACATGAAAGTGTAAACAAACCATGAAGTTACACTCATATCCCACTTCATATGTTATTCTGTAGACAGTCTATTTAGATCACGAAAAGTAGACATCCATGGGCACATATGCTTGCATTTTGATTGCTAAGTGAATGAAACCATAGTAGATGATCTTCATGGTGGCCAGTGTGTAGGTCAGCGGGCCACAGCGCCTAGGCTTAACAGGATGGGTGGTCCGCTATTAGGTCTGCGGACCGCTGAACCTAACAAGCATGTAATTAGTCCCAAGAACATAATGAGATGCCAAGGTAATGCATCTTCCACAGCATGTGATGAGAGAGGAAGTTAACCTCGCTCCATGAACTGTCTGTGGCCCAGCTGCAGGCGTAATACTTGCTCTACAATAATCCCATTATTCTAAAAGGCCATGAAACTCAGTCCAAATAAGAAGCAGTCTATAAAACAAGCTACTTTGTATGAGCATAGCTTCACCTTCACTAGACTGTGCAAATGTGAAACTCCTGCACTGCTAATGAGATAGAGGGGAAAAACAAAGAAAGTGGGTTGATCATAGAGAAATCAACTAAACTGAAAAGGCATGTTGCAATATAGCAATATTATGTTTTTGTTTGCATGTGCATGTGTACTAGGTAAATGTCCCCACAAGTATAGCAAAAAATGGCTCATAAATCACAAAGAATTAAGTATTTTGAAAATATAAAACTGTATAATATTTTCTGTGAGGGTAGGGGATAGAAGATACAGTCTATATCTACGTGAAGTCCCCATGTCTGTGTCTCTGTGTCTTGTGTGTGCGTGTGTGTGTGTGTGTGTGTGTGTGTGTGTGTGTGTGTGCGCGTGTACGTGCGTGTGCGTGTGCGTGTGTGTGTGTGATTTACAAACTACATTGTTAATTAAAATGCTTAGTTAAAGTGATAGTTCACCCAAAAATAAAAATGTATTCTCCCTCATCTGGTTTTAAACATTTTTTGAGTTTCTTTCTTCTCTTTAACACAAAAGAAGAGGTTTGGAGAATGCTTTTGTGTTCAGAAGAAGAAAGAAATTCAAATATGTTTTGAATTTGGCTGCAGCCCCAGAGCGCCCGCCAGTGTCGGCTGCAGCCCCAGAGCGCCCGCCAGTGTCGGCTCCAGCCCCAGAGCGCCCGCCAGTGTCTGCTCCAGCCCCAGAGCGCAGCTCAGTGATGGCTCCAGCCTCAATGCCTGCGCCTCCCAGGCTCCTAGCCCTGACGGCACCACCTAGACGCCTTGCCCTGCCAGCCCCATCCCGGCTCCTTGCCCTGCCGGCCCCAGCCCGGCTCCTAGCCCTGACGGCACTTCCTGCCTTGCTGTCCCTGTCTGATCCTCCCTGGGTCTTCCCTCCTGCTCCTCCCTGGTGTGTCCCTATACCACCCTGGACTGTCCCTCCGGCTCCACCTTGGCCCCCTGCCAGGGTTCCTGACCTGCTGAACCCACCCTGGTTTGCCCCGCCCTGGACTGTCCCTCCTGCTCCTTCACTGCCCTGTCTTGTGTTGTCTGTTGATGTTTCTTGTTTTGTCTTGTGGTAGTTTCTTGTTGGGTGTGTGGCTGGGGGGGGGGTGGGGGGGGGGGGCGGGGGGGGGGGGGGGGGGGGGGAGGTTAGTGTCAGGGTTCTGCCACTCTGGTCTTGTAAATTCTTGTTTTGGTGGCAGAGTCCAGACACTAGTCCTTTCTTGTCCTGTATGTTGTGCTCGGTTTGAGTTTTCTCGGGTCGGGCACTCATTTTGTCATTGTGTGTCTCTGTTTAAGTGCTGTCGTGACCGCGCTCAGGGCATGCGCTCCCACTTGATGCAGGTGCGCGAGGTCTGGGCATGTTTGCGACGTGCGCTTTTTGTCCTGGTGTGTTTTGTTGTGGTGTTCGCGGCATGATGTTTTGTTCTCAGCGCTGCAGTCTAGTAGGTTTCTGTTTCAGTTGGCGCTGGGATTGGAACATGCATGTCGCATGTGTGAGCGCACGGTAAGGTGTTTTCACTAATCGTGTGCATCGTGTCTTGCGTTCTGTTTGTGGTGTTGTCTAAGCACGTGGCTCGGTGTTTACATTGTGGCCGCGTGCTTTAGTTTTGTGCTTTGTAAACACGCGGTTAATGAGTTCTCTCATTGGCTGTGTGTTCTAGTCTCGTTTCATGTGAGCACATGGCTTGTGTTGTTTCTATGTGTCATGTGCTCTCCTGTCTATTGTCTAGTCCCACCCTCCTTGTTAACCCATTATTAGTTTATCCTGTTCACCTGTCTGTTTGTTAATTATTTTTTGCTTATATTCTCCTCATGTCTGCTGTCCTGTGCCAGTTCGTCATCATATTTCTACATGTCCTGTTGTGTCCAGTCCTGTCCAGCCCTGCTCTTCCCTGCCAGCCCAGTTTGTTTGTTTTGTTAATGTTTATCCCCTCGGGGTAGTTTGTTTTACATTTTATTTTTACTATTAATATTAATAAACCCATTTTTAGTTTCTGCAATTAAGTCCTTGCTCCTTTCCCCACCCACCAACCGTGACAGTATGAGTAAAAAGTAGACCTTTCAAAAGTACTCAAGAGTAGTGAGTAGTGAGTATTACACTGTGAAAAGCTGATGAGTTTACATGTAATTTGTGGATGTGTGTAAACGTAACATTCTATAGTGCATTTAGTTATTGCCCAGCAGGCACACAACGTCATAAGACGTTAATATTAGGTTAGATTTAGGTGACCAAAATTCAATGTCTACCCAGCGTCTAAGGACAACATTATTTTGATGTCCAATAATTACGTGAAATGACGTTGATATTTCGTTGATTTTAGGTTATGTTGGAAAGTGACCAAAATCCAACTTCAAGCCAACATCTTAAACCAACGTCATATTGATGTCAAATACTGATATTTATTCATCAGGTATGGCAACCAAAATCCAACGTCTGATAGACGTCATAGTGGTAACGTCCACACAACGTCAAGCTGTAACACCATTAGACGTTGATATTTTGTTGATTTTAGGTTGGACATTGACGTAGGCCTGACATTGGGTTTTGATGTCAATTTTCATTTCCAAACAAAATGCAATGTCCCCACGACATTGGGGTACAACGTCAATACGACGTCATGTTGACATCTTGTGCCTGCTGGCTGTTTAAGGCCATTTTGGTCATCATACAATAAACATCCGTCATCTTCTCATCAGTAACATGCATCTAAACAGTCTCTGGGTCATTGTGTGTAAAGATTTTGGACATCTTCTTGGACACTTTTAATGCTTCCAAACAGTTTGCTGCAATTATAAATCGCTCATGTCTTGAGGTTGTTCATTATGATGCGATTTACCTTCTGTGTGCAGGTTGAAGGAAAAGTAGTGGAGTAAAAGTACCAATACTGCAGTAAAAATGTACTCAAGTAAAAGTACACATTTATAAAACTACTTAGTAAATTACAATTTTTGAGAAAAACTACTCAATTACAGTAGTTTGAGTATTTGTAATATGTTACTTTACACCACTGTGAAACGCCAACTGTTTTATGTTTTACGCAGTGGATGCCCTTCCAGCCGCAACCCATCACTGGGAAACAACCATACACTGTCATTGACACACATACATATGCTACGGACAATTTAGCTTACCCAATTTACCTATAGCGCATGTCTTTGGACTGTGGGGGAAACCGGAGCACCCGGAGGAAACCCACGCAAAGACGGGGAGAACATGCAAATTCCACACAGAAATGTCAACTGACCCAGCCGAGGCTCGAACCAGTGACCTTCTTGCTGTGAGGTGACAGCGCTACCCACTGTGCCACCTAACCGCCCATATGTTTTGTATAAGTCATATATATATACAAGGGTAAACTATCCCTTTAATGTAGACACAAACTATCTTATGCTTCATCAGTATTTTTTTTGTATATGAAGTAAGTTAAATTGGCAGAGCAGAACATAAATGTGCAGTATATGTTGTATATGCATTATAGTATGATCTTTTATCATACTGCTACCTTGGAAAACAAGGGAACATTTAAAATAATCAGAAAGAAAATAATGCAGAGGAAATGGCTGAAATAACTCTTGCCATAGGCGGTCTTGTAAATCATGTCGCATTGATACCTGTATCAGTATAAGGAAAGTAGGTAGTGCATTCACTTTAAAAAAAGGCAGCAATGCATGTCCCTGGTTAATTCTTCAGCAGAAATGACATGGTCTGTAACACTTGTAAATATAAAACGGCAAGTGCTACTGTGTTAGTGCCACTGTGTTATAAAAGAATTTTAATGTGCCATTTGAGACAAGATTACTCTAATTCATAATGCAACTATTATTTTGTGCAGTTACTTTTTTGCCATCAGCAAAAACCTTCTTATGTGTAAATTCATTAACAAAATGTTACATTTTGAAACAGTGTGTCTTTTGAAATGGAGCTAGCTGCCTGTGGCTTTAATAATTATGATATATTTAGCTAGGAATTAAATTACAATTACAATTGTTTAATCTCACTGCAATATGTAGTTATGTATTTATTATTAATAAATTCGGGCTTGACTGTTTGTCTCTGCTTTTTCTTTTTCTTTTTCTTTAAGGATTTTTTTTTACTAGGTTAGTCTGCAATGTGCTGTTAAAGTGTGATTTAAAAAGAATAATAATTTACAGCCGTTTTTATAGTTCAGGTGTCTGTCAGATTTGTCAGTGTGAATGTTTTACTCCTTTTGCACCCAAATATATATATATATATATATATAAAAACAACACCCCCACTGGATGATTCACAGTGTCAAACATTATATTTAGAGGAGAATTATTGCTTTGGGTCAAAAAATCCCTTCCAAGCTGCACTAAAGCACCTTATGTCCAGCAAACGGTTCTGCCCCTCAGCGAGACAGGACTTAAATTTTGTAGAGAGGAGCTGAGATCCCTATTATGAGCTCTGAAGGAGTCTTAATGACCACAGGGATACAGTCAGACCCGTGTCTGCTCTTCAAACCCAGACAATAAGCCTTTATTGTTACTGAGGGTTGCATAAGTGCACTCTTTCACTGAGTGTGTGTGTGTGTGCGTGTGTTGAAGTGTCTGCTTTTGCCGTTTACTTCAGGGCCCAGGGATTGAGTTAAAATTTACAACCTCAGGGTTTATCTCGCAGGATATTTTTCATCAAAATAATCATAACTTGTGGAGTCAAGCGGGTTTGTTATGTTTAATTTATGACTTCCCGCTGATTTGGAGGCAGAGCTGTTTAGTTGTAATATTATCAATAAGAGTGAGTTCATTCTTCCGGGCCTGTAACTGATCTCTTGGGTCAAATGTTTTCTCGCTATTATGTTCAGTTCATTTTATGCTACGTTTAAAAAGAAAAATAGCCAGAAAACTTACGTTAAGGATTGTTGGAATGCAACCAAATTGAAAATCTAAATACATCTCTTTGGATTTGGGTTTAATTTTGGAACAGTTATATTTGGTGCACTTTTAAAGTAACAGTATGGCCCCTTTGCTTTTATGTTGAATTGATTTTTTCAGGGCTTTAACTTTACTTCTCCTTTGTGTGGTTTCTAAGAAAAACCACATCTTTTGTATTTTGCCATGTTGTTGATAGTGTAAGTTCTTTTTTCCCCTCTAAGGATTCTCTCTGAGTCTCTTGGGAGTGTAAGTTGGTGGTCTGTGGAAAGTATTTATGCGGTAGCATTGCCTATTTCCTGTCTGATTTAGAAATTCATCAATCACCAGGAGTTTCCAGTCAACATGGATCTACGTTTAGGATGCATGACTATTGCATATGCTTAGAGGGCTTTATGGCTTTTTGGTGGTCTTGGACATAAATTATACATTCCTAAAGTTTTGTGGCAGCATGCTATGAAAAGATACATATGTAAAGTAATTGCACCCATATTATTTATGTGACATCATAGCAGCAGTTCTCCGCTGTCGCAGTATTAAGGTAATTGAAAAAGAGGCACAGCCTTTTTGAAAGAGCTGAAGTGATTTTCCAGTCTAATCCTCTTCAGATGAAACGGTATCATATTTGGCATTAAATGACGTTTGAGCTCATTTTAGCTGTCACATTTATTTTGACTAAACTTAATGAGGGATAGTTTTATTGGTCACAAACATGGCCGACAGGTATATGTTTCCTTATACCAACACAGATGTTTGTCACTAATGAAAATGGATTTGAAATGTGCTTGGTATTGCTTAGTTCTGAACATGTTGCCTGTATGGTAGAAAATGCTGCTTTTTGGCTCTACAACCTGCAGGATTTAGTAGAGGAGTGCAAATGATAAAATTATTTATTATCTTTATTTAGATAGAATTGGGTAATAGCTGACCAGAACTAAGTGAAAAGACACCTTTTTCAATTCAGCCTAATTTATAATAATCATATAAGAAAATATGTGTTGTATAATTCATCATATTATTTTCCTGTATTTCATATGCTTATACGTCATAATTATTTACAGTTTAACGGAAGTCCAAAATCCAGAATTTGCATTAAGTGTCATTTGGCATTGAAAAAAGGGGGAGAGTGCTAGCAGACTACAGGACTGTACATGTGCATAGCATTTTGCTTGTTTCTAGCAAGGTTAGAATATTGCTACCAAAATGAATGAGTACATTGCTAACATGTTTCAACAATAAAACTGGTTAGCATATTGCTAACATGTTTCTAGAATCAATTAGCTTGTTATTAGCATATAGCCGGCATCATATAGCCTGCAACATAGCATGGTCTAGCATTTTTATCATGAACTAGCCCAATGTAGCATTTTTTTGAGAAATCTGTTGTGTGTACACGTCTCAGATTTTAGAACAGTTACCTGTAGAAACATGACAACAAAGCAAATGTTTTTTTTGTAACAATTTATTTACTTAAAACATTTGTAAAATGTAATGGTCATCCAGTGTGGACATAAAATCACAGGCATACAGTTTCACTCAAACAACCATATGTTATTATTCAGTAGATTTCATTGTTCATTTAAAAGTTATCCTTATTCCAGCCTGTCCAAATAATGCATTCATCTTTTAAGCCTTTTTCTTACGCAGATAACATCAAAACAGAAAGAGAAAAAGATTAATCAGTGGACTGAATGCTTGTGAGAGCTGTCAGCTATAGATTACTGTTTTCCATACCATTTGAGATGTCCTTCAGACACTGCTTATTGAACGCTGAAGCGCAGACAGTCTTCAGAGGTATGAAAATGAGAGCACTGTTTCCAGACAGTAATTGGTTCTCATGAGTCTCCTCTCACTTCAGAAAGAAAGAAAGTCTTGCCTTGCGTGACGTATTTCTGCTTGATGACAAAACTAAATAATAGAACTACATCAACCGAGATGACAAGACAAAAGACGCTCCTCCTCAGGGACAAAGAGGTGTTTAATTTGAGGGAAATATCATTGTGTGTACTGTGTAGTGAACCAACATCTGCTACCTCTCGCAAGTCTGTAAAATTGTATGCATGTGAAGTTTCTCCTTAGCTGAAAGATCCAATTGGCCATAAAATTGCAGTCCGTCACTGAAATGTGTGGCGGCGGCGGGATCGCAGGCGACCCCTCATTACTCAACTTCCTCTCCTGCCATCCTGCATCTGGAATCAATTAAACATGTCTGGCGTTAACGAGAGAGAGAGAGAGCGTGCTGATGTGATTCACACGTGAGTCTGTGATGGTCTTTTATTGTTATTATGGCCCATCTGTTGCTCGCTGTGACCAAGGTGGTAAATCCCACTGGGGAATCCCTTCCTGGGGCATTTGTGCGACAGCAGTGCTTTCATTACTGCTTATCATTTAAACTTCCAGGAGAAGTAAAAGTTACTGAAAAGGTATCTTTTGGCATATCATGTAGATTTAGCTTTATGTGATGGCTGCATGATATATACAGTTGAATTCATAATGTTTAGCCCTCCTAAATTATTAGCTCCCTGTATATTTTTTCCCAATTTCTGTTTAGCAATTAAAGAAAAAAATTTTCAACACATTTCTAAACAGTTTTAATAACTAATTTCTAATAACTGATTTCTTTTATCTTTGCCATGATGACAGTACATAATATTTTAATAGATATTTTTAGATATACTAGTATTCAGCTTAAAGCACAATTTAAAGGCTTAACTAGGTTAATTAGGGTAACTAGGCAAATTAGGGTAATTAGGCAAGTCATTGTATAATGATGGTTTGTTCCGTAGACAATCGAAAAGAATACTGCTTAAGGGGGCTAATAATATTGACCTTTAAATGGTTTTAAAAAAACTGCTTTTATTCTAGCTAAAATAAAACAAATAAGACTTTCTCCATATGAAAAAAATATCATAGGAAATACTGTGAAAATGTCCTTGCTCTGTCAAACATCATTTGGCAAATATTTGAAAAAGGAAAAACAATTCACTGGAGGGCTAATAATTTAAAAATAAACTGTAGATAGCAATTAATTCACATATAAAATGTTGTGATGGACTGGACATGAATCTTGCATTGGGATGTAAGATGCACTCTCATTAAATTTAGATGTACTTGAGTATTTATAAGGACAGTGTTCATTAATACATTTTTAATTGAATTATGTTTATTTATTTACCCATTCAAATGGTTGCTTGAAAACGATAATCTCAAAATGATTCATTATGAATTTGAATTCTCTTCAAAGTTTGATTGAATCTTAAATAACAGATTTCATTAAAAAGATTACCTTATCACAAATGTAACATTGCTTCATTATAATGAATTATTTTAATTAAAGGTTATGTTGATTTGTGATATATATGATCAAGTTTCCCACATAAAAAAAAACATTATAGTAATTGATAGTTAATGCTATAGTGTTTTTGGGCAGTTCATTCCGCTGATTAATAAAGGGACTAAGCCGAAAAGAAAATGAATTAATTAATGAATAGTGTTTTTGAACCATACTATAGTAAAGTACTTGACTTAATATGTTGTGGTAATTCTATAGTTGATGTGGTAACCCAATAGTAATATTAACAAATTACGCAATACTGTACTACATTTTCTACAACTAAATATATATTATACTTCAATACACCACAGTTTACTGTAAACTAAAATGTAGCTACTAGGTACTTATTACAATATATCAGTTAACAAGATTATTACTACAGTATAATTTATCAGTAAATACTACAATATATACAGTATCCACTTTACTATAAAATGGTTAAATAGACGCACTATAAATTAATATATATTTTTTTCATGTGGGTTAATATGTTCATTGAAAAGAAGTGACTAAACAAATTGCTTAAAAATGTTTATTACGAATCATTCAAATTAGTAATTGAATCTGACATATATACACAATAATCAGACAATAGTATAAGTAAATTATACTATAGTAGATATATGAATACATATAAATTGAAGCGAAATCAACTAAGCGTTTCCCATAATAAAATACTCTTCAATTCTGTCCACCACTGATAAAACATATGATGAAAAATTCCTGTACATCAGAAATACTATCCATATGGCTTTGGCTTTCAAATCCATGAGCTTCTATGAGGTAATACTTTCAAAGAACGAGTTTGTCTGACATCCCATGTATATAGTCTGCTACGCTTTCAATGTAAGTCAGCAGATTACATGAACGCTCCACATGGTGTGTCTATAGCTTTACTTTAGCAACATCATTTATGTTCTCCTTCCATCTCAAAGCCTAATGAATACTTTGCCTGTTAGGTACGTCAGTGGCTTGTCTCGAACGCACCTCCTCCATAGCAGTAATGATTTTTCGCCGACAGCAGTGGGAACCCATTATTTAGCCCTGAAATAATACGTTAACAATATAATGGTAGGTCTCTTGATGTGAATGGCTCAAGGATTCTGTTTTGAAGTCGTGCCAGTCGATTAACTGTGGCGAAGACCAAGAGCTCGGGAGTGCCGGAGTGGGACAGCATTTAATTGCATTGGTTACGAAGGAGTGTAAGTTAAAGTGTATGGAAACGGCAGTGTGTTAAAGCCAGACCTGTGTGATATATGACTGTGGTGTCGCTATATATTTTTTTCTTTAAAATACCACCAGGCCTGGACCATAAACTTAGGTGACGGTCATCTGCTCTGCTATGCTCTGGTTTTACCTTCACATGAGCATGAAAGAGGGAATGTGCGTCTGGATATGTGTGTGTGTGTGTGTGTGCGTGCGTGCGTGCGTGCGTGTGTGTGTGCGTGTGTGTGTGCGTGTGTGTGTGTGTGTGTGCATTTGGGCTTTAATGATGTAACACTTGGCCCTGACTGGGTGGTTTTGAAGGCAGTTCATGGTATTTTCTCCAGTAATTACCTATTCTGCATTAACACTGATGGAGGCTGGCCTTGACCCACCAGTGAAGTCATTTGAAGCCTTTTCAGACAAAAGCCAATAAAAACCCACCTGCCTGGCAGTGCGCAGGCTGACTGGGACACTGAACTGCTCCATAATTGTGAGGAAACTGGTTGTGATTTTCAGAGCCGCCCTCTTTGTCTGCTCTATTCACGGCAGCGCAGTTTTGATCTGAGGGTGTAATTTAAGTCGCTAAAACTTGAAATGGCCTCCAAGGCTGTTTGAAGATGATGAAGTGCACTTTGACAGCACTACATGTATGAGAAATATTACTTTTAAACATTAAGTAGGGTTTTAGGCTTTCTGACCAAAATGTGAATGGCGGTAAACTGCCACAGTATTAGGGTGTTGCGGGTGGTCGGCAGGGTGATTGATAAGTTATTGCTAAGGGTGGTGTTTTTGTTATCTAAACCTAATTTATAAAATAGTACATTTATTAAAATAAAGCTTAAGCATATATTAAATTAAAGACTTTAAAAGTCATGACGTAGATATTGAAGTGCGAAAATTGCTGAGCTGAAATACAAAAACATTTACGCTGAAATAAATCATTTGAAAACAGCCAAAAGCTAATAAACATATGAAAACACAATGAAATGACCAAAGATAAAAACAAAAAGTAAACATATAAAAACAATGTTTGTGAATGAAAAAAATATAAATAATAATTAAAAATGATAAATACAAAAATGACATGTAAATAATACAACAATAATGCTTGTTCAGTTCTAACTCTGAGTAAAAGTTGCCTTTGCAAGCATTAAATAAATGGAACATTCTAAGATATATATTGATCGCTACCGTGCACATGCAAAATGTGTTGTTTGGGTTTAAGTAGGCAAAGCAAAATCTTTCTGTGAAAAGGTCCCGTGAAGTGCTTTGAAATGTGCATTTTTTATTTGAAATGAATTAAAGGAATCTAAACTGAAACATGAAGACTGGGCGGGACATATAGTAGCTCCTCCCCTTTATAAAAAAACAGCCAATAGCATTTGGTTTTTATCACAGCTCTGCCAGTGAAAGTGGTTGAGATCAAGTACATCAAATGAGAAGCGTCTTAAAGGGGGCAGGGCATGTCAGATACTAGCATTTGATTGGTCAGTAGATTTGATGAGAAACTTTAGTATGGGGTGATGCCAGAAAATAAGTTGTTGATCCATTTAGACGAAAGCTTTGGATGTTTATATCAGGTTTATATCTTCTAAATGTGAATTTGGTCACTGTTTTAGAGCACACTTATAGATATCCTTACAACTAACATATCGATACTAACATTTAAAAAACTTTAATTTAGTTTTACAGGACCTTTAAAGATATTGTTCACCCAAAAATAGAAATTCTGTCATCATTTACTCATCGTTTACTTGTTTCAAACCTTTATGAGTTTCTTTTTTCTGTTGAACACAAAGAAGGTATTTTGAAGTAAGGTGGAAACCTGTAACCACTGATTTTCATAGTATTTGTTTTTCCTATAAAGGAAGTTAATGGTTACAGGTTTTCAGCTTTCTTGAAAATATCTATTTTTTGGTTTAAAACCACTTGAAGTTGAGTAGACAGTGAGTACATTTAATTTTTTGGTATATTTCACCCCAAAATTAAAATGTACTCACTGTCTACTCACCTTTAATCATGATTGGATTGGCAGAAAAAGTTCTGCAACCACTGAGTTGGGGTTAAAAGAATATAACCTACAACCTACCAACAAAGTGTAACATGCAAACCATGGGTGTCACTAGGCCTATTTTAGAGGAGCTGTAGCCTCACTATATTTCTACTCAGCCCCCCTAAAAGTTTTGCGATTAGCTCATAAACTGTACACTAAATTATCGCCTCAGTCCCATATGAATTTTATATGAAAACGGCAGCAGAATTCAGCTCCTCCCCGTCTTTTGTTTTTCGTTTGATCAGCAAACCACAACCACAACTGTGCAGAACTGTGTTTATCAATAAATTGTTATAAAATCTGCTTATTTGCAGTTCCTTGCTATAGATGCACTTGTATCACTTGTGCCCCAATGTCATGGAGGAGCAATCAGGTTTCCCATCTACTGTTTTGTCTGTGGTCACCTCATCAGCACAGCTGTGTCCTCCATCGAAAAATGCAACTCTTAACGAATATTTAGCTATTTTTATTTCAAAATGAACTACCAATATAAAACATATTCCAGTGCATGTGGCATTAACTACCCCATACAGTCTTGCACAGAAAGGATTAAACACAGTGACAGAACCACTTAGTGAAAGTACTCATTTTAACTGTCAGAGTCACTGACAGAGATAGAAACATTGTGTTGTCTTGTATTAAAAAAATATTTCTTCATATATATTATTTTATTTTATTTTTTTAACCTCATAAGGAGCTGAGCCCCCCTAAAATGAAAATCCTAAAATCACCCCTGATGCAAACATATTAATCACTGCTATACAGATCCAATTATAGACTCTTTAAGTGTTTGCTTATTGAAATCCAAACAGCGTGGACCCAGGGATCATAAAATGTTTGTCCAGTCTTCCAATCATTCAGCTATATAGGCTGAGCACGAATTTAAGTATAAATATTAGAACAGTCGTATTGAATGATGAACAAACATCTGAATAAAAATAAAAAAAATGACACCCTCATGGGCAGCACGGTGGCTCAGTGGTTATCACTGTCACCTCACAGCAAGAAGGTCGCTGGTTCCCGTAGAGTCCCAGCTGGGTCAATTGGCATTTCTTTGTGGAGTTTGCATGTTCTCCCCGTGTTCGTGTGGGTTTCCTCCGGGTGCTTTCCCCACAATTGGCCTTAGTGTATGAGTGCGTGTGCGAATGCGAGAGTGTATGGGTGTTTCCCAGTACTGGGTTGCGGCTGGAAGGGCAAATTTAATGCAATCAGAATGCAAATTTACCTCTTTGCACTTGTAATCGGTAACATTTCCATATAGAAGTTCAACTTAGCCTATCATAGTAACTCAAGCCAAGTATGAGTATCATTCAGTTGATGTAACAAGTAGTGTGATTTCACCAAGTAGGACATGTTCCTTCATTAACATCTATGTTGATCCTGGAACAACATTCATCATAATTAGAAGGGATACATGTACAATTCGTTAAGTTTAGGCTTAAATTTAGGGTTATACTTCTACATGATTGTTATACAACTATATTTCCCCTCTGATTTTGGGAATAATTTACAGTTAGCGTTGGGTTTAGGGGTAGGCATTAGGTATAGATTACATTTTCGAACAAAAATGATGTTTCAGGATCAACATAGATGTTAATTCAGGATCGCATCCTACTTGGAACAGTCACAACCACCTTGATTTAGTAGGCTGGACGGTGTATTTGTTATCAAGGATCTCAGGCAATTCACCTGAGAGAATGTGCTCATAGACAACCGAGTGTATCAGAAAGCAAAACAGTGACGATACTTCCTGTCGTGGCTCATTTAGGTGTGAACGGAGGTCACTGTTAGTGTGAAAAAAGTATTTTCCAAAGCCAAAAAATGGCGAGCCAGCCAGGAGGTCTGGATGAGCTCGTGAGACGCGACGCAACGCCTCCTCCTGTGGTTTCCTTCGAGCAACTCAGGGGAGCATCGAGGTTTCGGAAAGTCAGCAAGTGTTTATAACAGCTTGACTTCTGATAAATTCAAACTGACATTTACTTAGAGTAGCGCTTCCGAGTCGGCGCACAGGATGGAGCAAACAAAAACAGACAGGCTGAGATTGCACAAAAAAATGCTGGAGAGCTGACAGACAAACAGATGGAGGAAAAGTTGATTTGGTTAAGCCGTGAACAGTGAGTGTGGGAAAAATGAAATGTATGAGCACGGCTGCTCCACTGACACATTTGATGCAGATGATGAGTGCCTGAAGCCTCGAACTTGAATTCAGATAATGTTTGCCTTGTTCTGTCTTAATGAACGTGACTTTTAACTATAGGTGAGCATTTTAAACAGGTCAGGAGACACAGTGAATCAGTGTGTTTGTTTGGCATGTGTGTAAGTGTGAGTGTCTGTGTACCAGATGTAGTGCTCTGAGAGTCCCCGGCTCTGTAGGCGGTGGGTGTTTCTGATTGTGTCGGCAGCCATATGGAGAAAGGAGGTTTGGAAACATCCCATTACAAGTCGTACATCAGAGGCCTGACAGCCTCGTTCAGTCCTGTTTTTATTTCAGTCACGAGTGCAGCTGCTCCAAGCCTCCGGATCCCAGCCGCCTCCTTAACCCCTCACACACACATACACATCAGAGAGCTGTGTGCCACCTTAAACACTTCATCTCATCATTATATTGCACAGAAATGTCTGCTGTCTGCCATCTTGAATTGCGGGTAAAACCTTTTTTTGTGCTGCTACTTCTTTACAGAGTTTGTTCATTCTTCACCAAATGGAAAACATCCAGACTGTACATAACTAACTTATTAAAATGCATATATATAGACTCATATGAGGGTTTACAGTATCTTAACGGTGCTTTGGAATATTAAAATGAATCTTAGCATCTATCAAACTGATCTGAGACTGTACCTGTTTGGTGACAGCGCCACCTATTGATCCAAAACTCAAATATTCAATTCAGTTTTATTTATCTTCTGACATGCTTTTTTTGTGTGGTTGAAGGTCTGGGCTTAATGAAGATTGTTGGAACATGTCAAATGCGCATCTTGTCCTTGTACTTTTTTGGGGATTGCTTAATCTGATGCGCATGCTGCGATTGCATTGCTTGGCCACATGATTGCTACTTGTCTTGATTCTTTCTAAACATTTTGGTCTCTCAAAGGGTGTTTAAATATGGAAGAATTTCTACAGCATTTTAAAAATATACTGTATGTTTTCATAAAAAACTTTCTGATCTTTAAATTGTCACTCTACTGCTTTGACATGTGCACTTTATGTTGAGCGTGATCCAGCACTTTGAAGTTTTGTACAAAATATTCATATAGTCATACAAATTGTGATATAAAATTGTGTCTATCTGTCTGTCTGTCTGTCTGTCTGTCTGTCTGTCTGTCTGTCTGTCT
>CAIGQV010016734.1:7294678-7330603 GCA_903798115.1 Danio jaintianensis
CTCTCTCTCTCTCTCTCTCTCTCTCTCTCTCTCTCTCTCTCTCTCTCTCTCAGTCATTGATTTGTTTCTGCATTACAGAGTAGCCTGATGATGTCATGATTTGTGAGAGCACTGACAGCATTGCATTAAAGCCAGACCAACTTTTCTGACATTTTTGAAGTGACTTTCTTTTCTCAAATTACGTGCTAAAGAAAATTTCTTCTGCTCATCAAGGCAAAATTTATTTGATAAAAATGTATTGGAAACGGTGATATTACAAAATATCATTTCTGATTCAAAACGACAGCGTTTATGTAAATATATTTTGAAATGTAATTTATTCCTTTGATGCAAAGCTGAATTTTCAGCACCATTACTCCAGTTATCATTAGCATTAGAAAACACTTTAATATGCAAATCTGATGCTCAAAAACATTTCTGATTACTATCAGTGTTAAAAACAAATTTGTGCGCAGCTATATCCAAAATATCATATTAAAGCATTTTTTTCTTTTAAAAATGCATTTATTGCCAATTATTTAAGTGACAGTAATGACATGTATAATGTTACAAAATGCTTATTTAAAATAAATGTTATTTACTGAAAAGTTTACTTAAAAGTGTTTGATAAAGTAAAAGTCAGTATTTGAATGTTCAGCTTTGAATATATAATCATTTTCAATTACTACTGTTTTCTTCTTTTTCTTTTTTTACATCTGCTTGACTATTTCAAGCTATCCATTGCTTGATTCAATGCCCAAGCTTGTCATATGCCATAAAAAAAAAAAAAATTATGCATATGAAAATGTACAACTGCTCTTATAATCATATAATAATATAAACTACTGTATAATATCAAGTACAGAATTTTTGAATGCCTCTAAATTATAAATATGACCAAACTTCTTCTAAAAAAACATCTGGGGTCGCCACAGCGGAATGAACCGCCAACTTATCCAGCATATGTTTTACGCAGCAGATGCCCTTCCAGCTGCAACCCATCACTGGGAAACATCCATACACACTCATTCACACTCATACACTATGGCCAATTTAGCCCACACAATTCACCTGTAACATTACCGCATGTCTTTGGACTTGTGAGGGGAACTGGAGCACCCGGAGGAAACCCACGCGAACATGGGGAGAACATGCAAACTCCACACAGAAATGCCAACTGACCCAGCCGAGGCTCGAACCAGCGACCTTCTTGCTGTGAGGCGACAGCGCTACCCACTGCGCCACTGCGCCGCCCTCATCAGATTTTATTTAATTTAATTAATTAATTAATTATTATCATTCATTATTAATACATTTATTGATGTGAACAATTCAAGTAAAATCAGAATTCCATCTAACATTTTGCCAAATAAATAATAGCAATTGCACTAAATTGCATATTTTTCACTGGGTTTATGCCTTGAACGAAACATTCTCCTATTTGCGTAAAAAACCCAAATGATTTCAAAAAATATTTTATTTATTTTTTCTATCAAAGAACATTTCAGTGAACCATTTTTTTCTTACTGTCAAAAACATTTTAATAATCCAAAGAAATGCACTTTTTCTAAAAAAGAACCTTTTAAACAATAATATTCAATGTTTTTCAGTGCCAATAAAGAACTTTTATTTAAAAGAGCGTATAAACATTAGATTTTTCTTTGATTTAATAAGTCATGAGCTCTGGGTTGACAACAACAATGCAAACCTCTGATTATAAACCTGGAATTACTAACAAAAGCTGATAGCGCCCTCATGTGGTCATGAATGTTTAAGAATAAAGAAAACAGTCAAGATTGTTAAGTATAAAATTAGGTAAATATTTCTACCCTCCATCACATACCTGTGGGATTATCTAATTGAACTATAATGACTTGATCATTTTGCACACTGGCATGTAATTACGACAACTAACAGTTTTTCTTTTAGCATTACAGCTGAACTGCCACAAGGTGGAGATGTTGTAATCTAGATTCCAAACCATGACTGTATAAAACGAGCAATTTTCTTATGGTTAGAAGAAATTTCAAAGATGGATCGCTGAATCTGGTTATTTCAGCTACTAAATAATTTGTCCTTTCACTATTAGGTTTCCTGCTCTTGCTATTTTCAGCACGGCAATTTGAAAGAACTTTATCCGCAAGGCATTTATGAGCTTTTATTTAATCTTCTGTCTGTTCCTTTAACAAAAAAGGCCATTATATTCACTGAATTATGCAATCAGGCGCCTCTTGATTCAACTGTGGTCAAGATGTTGATTTTGGAG
Source organism: Danio jaintianensis (assembly GCA_903798115.1). Lineage (NCBI taxonomy): Eukaryota > Metazoa > Chordata > Actinopteri > Cypriniformes > Danionidae > Danio > Danio jaintianensis. Next base: position 7,296,924 of record CAIGQV010016734.1, read on the forward strand.
CTGAGGATTATGGGAAGTAAAGTGCTCGGAGTGCTGTGGGTCAAGCCTGAGAGGTGAAATCAAACAAACAGACGTTTAAAGCTGCTTCACTGGACACGTACAGAAGCACAGCACTAAAACTGCTCAAAATGTATGAGTTCTGTCTCTGCGAGTCTATTATATCTGACGCTACAGAACAATGAACGAGGATGAAATGCAGTGATCACCTCAGGGCTGAGATGTGTGGGAGAGAAAGCAAGATTTTTCTGGAAGAACCGCGAGGAATGATGCCATGGAAATCAGACTGGAAACACTGGTTGCTGAGGGAGGCACTGAGGTATATTAAGTAGAGCAGATACTGATATTTTAAGGCCAGTTCATTGGCAATAATAATATAGTTTTAAAGTGATAGTTCACCCCAAAATGAAAATGTAGCCTACTCATTATTTACTCACCCTCGTGATTCAAACACTAAAGATGATATTTCGAGGAAAGCTGAAAACCTGTGTTGATTTAGGAATATCAAATATTACAGAAGTTAATGATTGTTACAGGTTTCCAGGTTTAATCAAAATATCTTCTTTTGTGTTCAAGAGTAAGAAAGAAACTCACAAAGGTTTGGAACAAGTAAAGGCTAAGTGATGCATTTTGTGTGTGGGGATGAACTGTCACTGATCTTCCCCTCAAAATAATTAAAAAAATATTTGTACAGTGGTCAAAATATCTTTGAAATCTAACTTAAATGTATGTTTTGTTTTGTTATGTTTTTTTTCTTAAATTGTTTGTTGTTCCATATACTGTTATGAGAATTAATAATTATGTTTGCAAGTTAAAATGACCCAAACAGTTTTTTAAGGGATAGTTCGCCCCAAAATCTTGCTGTCAGCATTAACTCTCCCTCGTGTGATTTTAAACCTTTATGAGTTTATTTCTTCTGTTGAACACTAAAGAAGATATTTTGAAGAATGCTGGTTGCTGGCATCAATTGACTTCCATACTATTTTTCTTTCCTTCTATAGAAGTCAATGGGTGCCAGCTACCAGCATTCTTCAAAATATCATCTTTTATGTTCAACAGAAGAAAGAAAATCAAATAAGTTTTGAAGTGAAGGGTGGGTAAATGACGTCAGCATTTTAAATTATTGGGGGAAATATCCCTTTAAAGTAATTCATCAAAAATCATATTGGGATTAAAGGCAGCAACTGCAAGAGGAAATTTAATGAAAGATTAAACATGTGTTTACAATTCCAATTCACCCTGTTCAGGATCTGTTATATGGTATATGAAACAGTATTACTTTATTTTACAGGGGTAGTTGGTTACCATTATTGAGTATCATACAAGTTGTCTCATACTAACATTGGAATCACATTCAGAATTACTTGTTTTCCTCCTGATGCAAGCATTGACAGATGATTACAATCCATTGACCATTCATTTAAACAGAGGATGAATTCTACAGTTAAATAACAAAACTGAAGCACATGTTGTCATACATTGGTGTGAATACTAGCCTATATAGTTATAGTTATCATTCATTCAACAGGCCTTAATTCTATACTTACATTATGTTTTAGAGGTAAAAGTTGTAAACAGCTGCCTTCCATTGGAATGTGTGTGTGTGTGTGTGTGTGTGTGTGTGTTCAGATACAGTGGATTCAACTGATGCGGTGGATTCATGAATTTAGTCATGAACTAACTAAATAATTCATGTGTCTGGAGCACTTCAGTATTGACATTACTGCTTTTTTTTCCTCAAATCAGTATTTCTTTAAACATCACGTTGAGATGGATTTTATCTAATCAAAAAGAGATTTAAAGAAATGTAAAAAAACAAACAAACTGTCATGTCGAGTTTAATTCAAGAAGATTTTACACTGAATCCTTTTGATCAATTAATCTGTATTTGTGGTCCTTATTTTTTTCCCCTGCTATCTGTTTCCCTCCAATCTCGCCATTTTTTTCCTCTCATGTTCTCATCACTCGAGCGTCTTTGACTTATCTGGAGCATGTATGAAAGATCCCAGCAGGACGCCAGGTTTGTCTGGTAGAATGGAGGAGGTTGGGATGACATGGATGCATTAGGGAGAAATGAAAGAAGCATGAATGAGATGAGGTTACCAGGCGCTTTCCATGAATATATGCTGCAGTTTAAATAAGTTGTTATGCAGACTTAGCAGAACTAGCTGTTATGTTATCATAATATATAAAAATAACAACGCTATAAATATAAGCTTTTCCCTCTCTAACCTCAGGGCTCTCAATGTTTTTGCAATGTCGTCATTTTGACAATTTGTTAAAGTGATATTCAAGTCACTCTAGGAACAAACTTCAACAAACACATTTTAGTAAGAAATTTTAGTTTAATCACCTGTTACGTGTTTGAGATGTTTAAAAGGGATGCTGTAACATTTGGATGAGACAGATGTTATGTGCGACAGATCAAGGATGAGGCAGGAATCAATTCTCAATTGAAGCTTTTTACTCAATGGTTGAAAATAAAATATAACAATAATAATGCAAAATAAGGAAATAAACATTTACAATATTCTCTTTAAACAATAACAACGAGTGTAAGCCAAATCAAAGAAAACAACAAAACAAAACAATCCTTAAGTCTAAAGTCTAAACTAGGCGATAAAATAAATAATGAAAACGAAACCGATATCTTCAGTGCGCACGACACCCGATCTAAACTAATTAAACTACAAAACTCAAAATTACACAGGGGGCAAATCACTCAGACTAATCTAACAGAAACAAGCTAAACTAAAACAAAACCAAACGCGAAGGTCATAAGGCTCAGTTTAGAATCACACAACAACCATCAAAGAATTCACTTAAAGCCAACAAATTTTAACAAGTAAACTCGAATTACCACAGTAAAACTGAGATAATAAATCACCAAACAAAAACAAACACATATTGCGTGGAGCACAAAGGGTACGCCGAGGCAGAGCGCACACCACACACTGGTCTGTTGGGGCTTTAAATCCTCGCGGCTCGTCCAGGGATTGGTGGAACTGGCATCGTCATAATCATGATAGACACTTAACTGAACCAATAAGAAACCTAGGAGTGGGGTAAGAAGCGAAGAGAGGAGGGTGAGGAAAATAAACACAACTAACATGGAACATAACACACCAAACATTTTGTGTACCACATGTTTTTTTTAATTGACTTCAAACTAATGCAGTTAATAGAGAGAGTGTCTAGCTGCATCTAAAATTGAATACTACTCAAGTACTACATTTGAATTTGAATTTATCTCATGACATTTGTGTAGTATGAATGTATTTGGAATATGAATGAATGAATTCGGATGTACTACATCGGTCACTTGTCATTATCACATGACCAGCGTCAATTTACTCTCATTCATAAATTCTCTTGCTTGGCCTTATGGGATATTAAATGTCGGATGTGCACTTCAGAATCTCATGAAAGTAGCAGGTCAGCATGTTAATTGGCTCACATACTGTTTTTTAAATTTTTATGACCTGCCTGGAACTATTTTATCTGAAAATAACACCTTAGAATGTTCATCAGCCAATCGGAATCAAGCATTCAACAGCACTGAAGTGTAAGTAAGGGATAATCAACGAATTGTGGCATGTTAAACATCCCATGAAGTGTTTTGAAATGTGCATTTTTATTCGATGTTTGACGCAATTGCAACCAAAACATGAAGAGAGGGTGGGACAGTGTAGTCCCTCCCCTTTTTAAAAAAACAGCCAATAGCGTTTTGTTTTATCTCCAGTAAGGGTGGTTGAGCTCAAGCGCATCAAATGAGAAGCGTGTTGGAGGGGGCGGGGCATGTCAGATACTAAGAGCATTTGAGTACTGAAGTAAGAGGTGAGGTGAATAAAACCATTGATCCATTTAGGCGGAAGTGACAAACTACAAGCTTTACATGTTTATATCTTCTAAATGCGAATTTTGTCATTGTTTTGAAGCACACTAGCTTATACATTATAAAAACTCACAATACTGGTACTGAACATCCAAAAAACTTTATTTTAATTTCATGGGACCTTTATAGGGTATTAAGGGACACAAAGAAGTGCCTCCATGAAGTACATAACACACTGTTGATTATCTTGCATATTCCATTGTCATTTGCTAGACAAGTTAATACAAGTATTGCTCTTTGTAGTGCAATATTTAACCAAACGGGTAATTTATTATTTATTTTCATCAGTTACAACATGCTTGATCTGCCTTCATTGAATCAGTCACAGGCAGACAGAAAGAGAAAGACACAGGCATATCTAATAGCTCATAATAATGTGTTGGCTACCTCTGCTGAAATTATTTTGAGCATGTTGGTGTCACAGTCACACAAGGAAGACGAAGAGGGATACAGTTTATGGGTATTTATTCGAGCAATGCAACAACAACAATAAGGTGAAGCCGGATAATAGCGTAGTGAAGATAGCACAATCTTCACACAACAAACAGTTCTGTTGGTTAGCTCAGTACTTGGGTAAACGCCAACATAAGAATAGTCACTTCCCTTAAATAGGTGAGTTTGCATCCACAGGAGGAAGGGAACATCCGCGGAAGAGCACAGGAGAATCATCCACTGAAGAACACAGGAGAAAAGACGAAGAGAACCATCCGTCTTCGATTCCAGCCGGTGAGTGAATGAGAGAGGTGAGCATATATAGTGTGCTGGTGATTGCAGGTGCAGGTGTGGGTGATTAGTAATCAGGTGAGGGTTCACGTGTGTGGTGTGTGGTGGATGGTGACTGGAACTGCAGGAACGAGCCAAGGGTGTGACAGTACCCCCCCCTCCACGGGTGACTCCTGGCACCCTAGACCGACGGCGGGGACGGCCTCGACCTCGGGGAGCTGGACGGTCTGGGTGTCGGTGGTGGAACTCCTCGAGGAGAGTGGGATCCAGGATGTCGTTACGGGGTGTCCATGATCTCTCCTCGGGACCAAAACCTTTCCAGTTTATGAGGTACTGGAGCTGGCCGTTCCGCCGCCGGGAGTCGAGAACTTCCCGGACTTGGTAGATGTTGTCACAGAGTACTTCGGTTTGTTCCGGAGGGAGAGGCGGTTCCGGTTCTGTGGAAGGAGGGAAAACTGGGTCAGAATGAGGTTTTAGGAGAGACACATGAAACGTGGGGGAGATCCGGTAATGTGGAGGTAAGTTGAGACGGTAGGTGACAGGGTTAATTTGGGAGTGAATAGTGAATGGTCCTATGTAGCGGGGACTCAGCTTGCGGCAGGGCAGACGGAGGCGAATGTCCCTGGTGGAGAGCCATACCTTGTCTCCTGGATGGTAAGTGGGGTTAGGTAACCTGTGGCGATTGGCGGCATCGGTATACCTCCATACTGCCTGCTGTAGATGGACATGTGCTGAGTCCCACACCCTCTCGCTCTCCTGGAACCAGTGATCCACCGCGGGTACTTCAGAGGTTTCGCCGGTCCATGGGAACAGGGATGGCTAATAACCTAGGACACATTGGAAAGGGGTTAGTCCAGTGGAAGTCTGGCGAAGGGAATTCTGAGCATACTCAGCCCACGGTAGATACTGGCTCCAGGTGTTTTGATGACGTGCACAGTACGTCCGGAGATAGCGGGAGATCTCTTGGATTTTACGTTCGGTCTGTCTATTAGTCTGAGGGTGGTAACCAGACGATAGGCTGATGGTTGTTCCCAGAAGTTGGAAGAACGCCCGCCAGACCCTGGAGATGAACTGAGGTCCTCGGTCGGACACTATGTCTTCTGGGAGCCCATAATTACGGAAGACATGATTGAAGAGTGCTTCGGCCGTTTCAAGAGCTGTGGGAAGACCTTTGAGAGGGATTAGTTTACAGGCTTTGGAGAAGCGGTCTACAACCACGAGAATTGTAGTATAACCTTGTGAGGGAGGTAGGTCTGTGGCGAAATCCACTCCGAGGTGTGTCCAGGGCCGGCGGGGAATGGGTAGAGGTTGTAGTTTCTCTTCAGGCATACGACGAGGAGTAGTGGTAATGGCACAGACCGAACATCCCCGGACATACTGGGTGACCTCCTTGCTCATGTTCGGCCACCAGTACTTCTGCTGAAGGAGCGAGAGGGTTCGCCTGCTGCCAGGAGCCGAGGGAGGTGTGCGTACTATCCAGTAGCTGGAGACGGTACCGGGTTGGTACGTTGGTAAGGCCTCGGGGCAGTTCCGGGGGTGCTGGCTCCTCGGAGGTGGCGGCGCGAATTTCCTCGTCTATTTGCCACAGGATGGGTGCTAGGAAGACAGAAGAGGGTAAAACAGGATCTGGAGTGTCAACATTGGGATCTGGTGAGTACATACGTGAGAGGGCGTCAGCCTTCAAGTTCTTATGACCAGGTTGATAGGTGATCTGGAAGTCGAAGCGAGCAAAGAATAATGGCCAGCGAGCTTGACGAGCATTAAGGCGTTTAGCACTACGGAGATACTGGAGGTTTTTGTGGTCAGTTATGACAGTGAAGGGGAATCGAGCTCCTTCGAGCCAGTGCCGCCACTCTTCGAGGGCCAGTTTAATGGCCAGTAGCTCGCGATCTCCTATACCATAGTTCTGTTCAGCAGGGGTTCATTTTCTGGAATAGTACGCACAAGGGTGAAGAACTTTGGGTTCACCAGACCATTGGGAGAGAACGGCACCGACCCCTCTATCAGCTGCATCTACCTCCACTATGAAGGACAGCGTGGGATCTGGATGTTTGAGGATGGGGGCCATGGTGAACTTCCTTTTGAGTAGTTCGAAGGCTTGATGAGCATTAGCGTCCCAAGCTAGAACACGTCGTCCGCCTTTGAGAAGGGAGGTCAGAGGGGCCGAGAGGAGGCTGTAGTTCTTTATAAAGCGTCGGTAAAAGTTAGCAAACCCAAGGAATCGTTGTAGATCTTTTACTGTCTTGGGATCTTCCCATTTAGACACTGTGTGGACTTTGCTAGCTTCCATGCTCTGGACGCGAAAGAGGGTAGATCCTTCCGTGCGGTAGTTTGGCATTTGGCAGCAGGTCGATACTACAATCACAGGAACGGTGTGGGGGTAATCGAGTGGCTCGTTCCTTGCTGAAGACATCGGTGAAGGAAGTGTAGATGGTCGGGATGGTGACGGAGGAGTTGGTAGCGTTTTCCATTGTGGTAGCGTGGATGGAGATGGGATCTTGGTGGTATGTATACTCTGTAGAAGAAGATATATGATCGTGGTCCTCACATGTGGAACTCCATCCGAGGATGTCTCCTGTGCTCCAGTCGATATTGGGTTGATGCTGTGAGAGCCAGGGTCTGCCTAGGATGACATCAACATTAGCTTGAGGAAGGACCAATAGTATCAGCTTCTCCCGATGACGGAGAGAAGATAGGAGGGTAATTTCTTTAGTCAGCCGCGATATTTTACCGTCGCCCAATGGTGAGTTTTGGATGGTTGTTATTTGGTATTGGACTTCGCTACTCACGGTGGGTATGCGATGTTTGGAGATGAAATGAGATGATATAAAGTTTCTGGCCGCTCCAGAATCCACCAGTACATGTATAGGAAGAGTATGAGAATCAACGATTAGATGAGCTTTTATATGAGGTATGTTAGATACGATGGGAGTCAATGTAACGTTACTCACCATTGGACGAGGCGGGCGAACAGGGCAGGCAGAGATGAGGTGAGATGCTTCCCCACAGTACAGACAAAGCCTGTGTCGGATTCGTCATTGCCGCTCCGAGGCTTCAAGGCGATAGGAGTCCGTCATCGTCGGTTCCTCCTCCTCCTGTGGGGATGAAGGAACTTTGGTGAAGGTAACGTGATCAGGAAGCGAAGAAATAGTACAAGCTGAAAGGAGTTGAGAAACGCTGGTGGCTTTCACAATAAAAGTCTCTATATTGACAATGTCATCGTAAATGACCATTTGTTTGCGATGTCAGTTTTCAGACCTTTACGGTAGGCGGCAAGGAGAGCCACTTGGTTCCAGCCACTATTTGCAGCGAGTGCTCGGAAGCGTAGAGTGTAATCATGGATGGTGGCGTTACCTTGTCGAAGAGTAATGAGTTCATCATGCACAGAGTGAGGTGAGTGAGACCGCAAATACTTCTTTAAAGTGGCTGACGAAGGATTGAAAGGTGGCCATCGTAGGACTGCGGGCATTCCAAAGAGCATCCGCCCATTGGAGGGCTCGTCCTGAGAGAAGGGAAATTATGAACGCTACCTTTGAAATTTCGTTGGGAAACTGATGAGTGTTAGCCTCTATATAGAGAAAGCACTGCAGGAGAAAGCCATCACAGGTATTAGGTTCGCCGGAGTAGCTCATCGGTCGAGCAAGTGGCGTGCTCATAATTACTGCAGGGTTAGAGCTAGCGTTCGGAGGGGCAGTAGGTAAGGTTTGCCGAAGAGAGTTTATCATGCTGGAAAATGGATCCGGAGCGACTTCGGTCAGAGCGGCGTTAGCTTCCATTAGCCGTGTTTGTATTGATGGGCTGGAATCCTGTCACGGTCACACAAGGAAGACGAAGAGGGATACAGTTTATGGGTATTTATTCGAGCAATGCAACAACAACAATAAGGTGAAGCCGGATAATGGCGTAGTGAAGATAGCACAATCTTCACACAACAAACAGTTCTGTTGGTTAGCTCAGTACTTGGGTAAACGCCAACATAAGAATAGTCACTTCCCTTAAATAGGTGAGTTTGCATCCACAGGAGGAAGGAAACACATCCACGGAAGAGCACAGGAGAATCATCCACTGAAGAACACAGGAGAAAAGACGAAGAGAACCATCCGTCTTCGATTCCAGCCGGTGAGTGAATGAGAGAGGTGAGCATATATAGTGTGCTGGTGATTGCAGGTGCAGGTGTGGGTGATTAGTAATCAGGTGAGGGTTCACGTGTGTGGTGTGTGGTGGATGGTGACTGAGAGTGGTGACTGGAACTGCAGGAACGAGCCAAGGGTGTGACAGTTGGTGAGGTGTTTGATCCCCATCAGCTCTCTTGTGTATTTCTGCCTGAACCCTACCCCTTTTTGAAGTCCAACCTACCTACTTGCGGAATAACCCCCTCCCACTTGGAGGTCTCCAGGTTGCAGCAATACCTACTTGCACATTAGTGTTCTCCAGATGAATGACGACACAGAGGAATGGACCTTTTTCACATTTCCAGGTTTCTCAGTAGCTGAAGTCGTCATAGTTGGGTAAACGTAGAGTGCAGCGAATGGGAGAGTACAGCAAATTTTTTTTTACAATCCTATTTGCTGAAATAATAAAAGAAAAACTCCACAATGGTGTTATCAAGACTTTCAGAAAAAGAATAAAAAATGTGTGAGACTGATAACGGCAGCAAGAAGAGAGAACAATGTCAAATTTACTGTCCTACCCATAGATGCTGCAAATCAAATGCCTCACACAAGCGGTAATTAGTTTTTTTGTCATTTGATGCAAAGATGATATAATACATAGATAAATACATATAAATAAAAAAATCTAAATGTTAAAAACTTTCAAGGATTTAAGATGCTAACGACCGTTAAACGCTTATAACAGTCTTGTGAAAATGGTCCATGAAGGTTCTGGCAACCGTTACTGAGTTACTTTGGTTACTACTAATGTTTGAGTGATCAAAACTAGCTGACACATCTTCCAGCCAATCAGAAACAACAATTTTAACATATAATTGAATGGTAAATTGAAGATTAATTGTACTTGTTTGATTTAAAAGTATGCTTGAAATTCTGTTTACCATATTTGCTGTGCTCTGTGTGTTGATCATTGTATGATAATAGCCTAATTTAATGGTTTGTGTGTCTATTTTATGTGACTTCTCTCTTCTTCGATTTATAGTGAAACACTGAAATATTATTTGTTCTGACAACTATGATCAGTAATGCATTCCATTGTGCTTCCTCATTATTAAACAGTGGATATACTTTGTTAAATTATTTTTTAGTTTTGAAGCAAAGCAGACTTTCTTCTAAATTAAGAACGCTTATCAGTACACGGTAGCTTTTGCTTTTTAATAACACATAAAAAGAACGTATGAAGTGCAAATCTTATTATGAACAAAATGAAACGCATATATCAGAGCTGAGTCTCAAAACATTTACTCACTGTAATGTGTTTTCAACCCCATGTTCTGTACAAATAGAAAATGGATACTATTCCTCTGGACATTACAGAGATTTTGTCTTAAGGGTTCTTGTATAGCATAACAGTCTGTATTTTTTTTTTCCCAAAAAGACAAATTGCAGTACATTCTTATCGGTCTTAGACACAAACAGCTCATGTAAAGTGTTTTATGGCTGCTGGTTTGTACAGTGGCAGATACCTGGCATATTTACGGTCGTAAGGTTAACCCCCTTTGAAGGTGTCACAATGTATTTTCAACACGATCAGCTACAGTGAAACGTTTATCCAACCTCTGACCCTCAATAATCTTTCTATAATCTTCAGTGTGAGCTCCCGACAATCCCTGGTGTGTTTGCAGAGGAAGAAGGTTTAAGGTTTCCAGAGGTGCAGATGTGCCCTTATCTCAACATCAAAACGCTCTGGAAAGTGATGAGGCTTGCAGAGATTAGACGGGTGGAAAACAAGAAGAGGCCTGCTTCCCCCAGCGGAGTCCTCACCACATGTCTCAAAGCCACTGTTTTGGTGACAGATGTGGGAGTGTCGCTGTTTGTTTGGGTTTTATGTTTCTTTTTTTGGAGCGTTGTAGTTTTTCCCTTCTACTGGGAGCAAACACGGAAAACGCAAGCACCGGGTGGATGTTTGTCTGTTTGCTCCCAATCACGCAGCGCAAGTTTAACATGGGATTTCCTTCAACTCTGAAGATGAGGAGAGCCCTGGAGACTCCTTATGAAGCTCGGAAATTTATTCTGTTCTCACTGTTTTCATTCCCTGCTCTAATACTCTTGAGCATTTCATGGGGCGCATATGATACATCCTGCATTTCTGACACACATTGTTCTGGCAAACATTAAAACCGATGGGTTTTCTGCTGAGAAATAGAGCAGAAAAGTCCTTAAACCCTTTTTACTTCTCATGTGACTCTCGTATGGATTTATTTTTTTCTGTTTTGGTCTGGATATTCACAGATATAAAGGTCATACACTGTAAAAAGTGACTAGTTGACTTTACTTAAAAAGTGAGTTAAAATTATTAAGTAAATGAACTATGTGCAAAGTTATAAAAATTAAGTCAACTTAACAGTTCTAAGATATAAGTTTACTCACTTTTTTAAGTAAAGTCAACTTGTCGCTTTTAATGTCACGTTTACTCACATTTTTAAGTAACTAATAAGGAAAGGGAAAGTAAGGAAAAAATAAATAAATTGTGTGATAGTATGTAGTGTTCATTTTGCAACTTCTGTTTCCTCACCACTGTCATTTTTTGCTCTGTGTTTATGTATTTATTAAAAAATAAAGCATGCATAAAACAGTAAGTATTCATTTTGACTTATTTTCTACAAAAATATTTTACATTATTACTCATTTTATTGTATTTTCTATTTTAAAAAGCATACTTAGTGATAGGGCTGCACAATATATCGTTTCAGCATCAATATCACAATGTGTGAATCTGCAATAGTCAGATTGCAGGATCTGCAATGTCAAATTGGGATTATAGTTAATCAGCACCACAGTTCAGACACGATTTAGGTTATCACAAATTTTAACTCTAAAATAGAGTGAAAGATTTTTTATTTGGATGTGTTTTTAAGACCTGTGACTGTGTAAGATTTAAGCAAACTTAAACCAAGAGGTTATAAAAGGTAAATAAACCTAAATTAATTGTATTTAATTATGTATACAAATGAAGACTCTATACTCATTCATTCATTCATTCATTTTCTTTTCGGCTTAGTCCCTTCATTAATCTAAGGGTCGCCACAGCGGAATGAACCGCCAACTTATCCAGCACATGTTTTACGCAGCGGATGCCCTTCCAGCCACAACCCATCACTGGGAAACATCCATACACACTCATTCACGCACATCCACTACGGACAATTTAGCTTACCGAATTCACCTATAGCTCATGTCTTTGGACTTGTGGGGGAAACTGGAGCACCCGGAGGAAACCCACGGAGAGAACATGCAAACTCCACACAAAAACACCAACTGACCCAGCCAAGGCTAGAACCAGTGACCTTCTTGCTGTGAGTCGATCGTGCTACCCACTGCGCTACCGTGACGCCAGACTCTGTACTATACAGTGTTATTTTATATATTATTATTATTGGATTTCTGTACCTCAATAATGTTAGATTCCACAGAAAACCATAAAATTAATTTGTATCGGTTCAACTGTATTGTATTTTATACAGATACTCTACAAAACTATCCCAATCAATGTAAATTGATGAATTCATTTCAAATAGAGTTATAAGTATCAGTATAAATATATCTTGTGAAATTATATTCATATCGCAATATATATATATATATAGAAACTAAATATCGCAATGTCATTTTTTGTCCAATATCATGCAGCCCTTGGTGAGCACAAGAGTGTTGTTTGAAAAACACTGAGTCTGTGATATGCTTAATTTGGCATGTTTTTCAATTTATCTACAAATTTATCTACAAACTTGTTAGTACAAATCCATTGACTCAGATGTTTGCATGTTTTTGTACAGGCCCACATCAGTAATTCCTCTATATGTAGGTGCACAGGATGTTTTGATGTCTATGTTTCTAAAATCTTGTTTGATAGTGGAGGCGAATGACTGGGGTTTCTATATCAAACCTTTTTACGTTGGTTCACATGTTTAGGAGTGACTGTGTGTGGGTAAATGGAACTGTAGTCAAAGCAAAACACTTGTGAACTTTATAATGACTGTTTTGACTCTGGCTGGCACACAGATACTCATTAAACCATATCAGACCCTGTGAATATAGCATGCCTGTTCTTCTCGGCACTAAATCATCCAACTGTTCTGGCACTCTGATTGAATCTGACTTTATTTAATCAGGTACTGTGGAGATGAAAGATTCAAGTACAGATCAATCTGCACAGATTGCCCCCTTAGTACGTCCTCTTATTCTATGAAATTGCAGCTTTCTCAGATGGAAAATTACTTAGGAAAAATATGTGAGACTTCAGAGAATATTTAAGTAGATTATGTGCAACTAAAAACAGGTACAGGATTGATTGAAAAGTGTTTCTTGCATGGTTTGGCTAATGGCTAATGTGGCTACCCAGCAAACAATTTTGTGTTTAATAGACGTCTAATAGACATCTAAACGTAGACAGCTTGGCTAAAACAAGGCTAAACTTGGGCTGTCAGTGAAAATCTAATAGAGATCTAAGAATAGCCCAAAACTAGACTAGTCGTCAAATAGACAGATTAGACAGACTTTATATGTGTAGTCATTCATTTCTGTTTATTTGATGACTATAGTCTAGTTTTGGCCTATTCTTAGACTTCTATTAGATTTTCACTGACAGCCCAAATTTAGACTTGTTTTAGCCAAGACGACTATGTTTAGATGTCTATTAGACATCTATTGACATCTTTAAAAAAAAAAAAAAAAATGCTTGCTGGGTAATGGCTGATTCAACTGACTGTGCTTTCCCTGTGGGTTCACAAGAGACCAAAACTAAGACATTATGACAACATACGAAGGAATATCTGCAAAATGTATTATAATTGATGTTTTGGCAATAATTGATTTTTGGAGAAAGTTACCACTATACTCATGCTGGATTTCTGCAGGCCTCGACCAGCTCACACCAAATTTAAGCAGCTTTTTGTGTAATTCTTTTAACACTTACAAACCTCTTACACAACTAAAATCTGACCTATTTTAAACATTGTTACCTCCTTTTGAGGCTTAAAGTTTATTCTAATATACCTCTAGCTTGTATGAATATAAAAAGGCAAACATGAGTACAACATTCACTCGTGTCAATCCAAACCCATTAAAATTTGTTAATCTTCAGAATATATATATTTTGTAATTGAATATGAGAGATTTCTATCCCTAGAGTGAAGGCCTGTTCACCCAATCTCTCACATCAAAACTTTCTTAAAGAGATTAAAAGTAAGTCCATATAAATTGAGAGATTTAAAGACGGCCTCATGCATCACACAGGTATGCTTGAGCTTCTTTTTATTTTCTCTGATCAAGGTTTCTACGTGAATAAAATCTTAAATTAAATCAGTTACATTTTTTTTCTTTCATCTCTTACTCTTGTAACATGTATATCAAACTATATAAGTAGAAAAAAGTTTGTTTCTTTCTGTAGATGACCAGTGTTATCTACAGGTGTGTGTAGGTGTTTGTTTAATACTAGAATAGAGTGAAAGTGTTTTTGTTAATTTTACTGTGGAGATTAAAGGGAAGATTTGGCAACATTTTCTTTAGTTGAAGTTATGGTATTTGGTCACTCGTAAAAGGCAAGTCAGTGGTTATCTGCATTTTGAGTGTCAAAAAATAAAACATACACAGGAAAAATAAAATAAATACCTGTGACTCCTGATGATATAAATTGATGTCTTTATAAATAACAGTTTTGAATAATTTGCGCCCATGTTTTGAAAAACATTCCCTTCATCTCAATGGCATGAGACTTTGTGCTTTATTTTGAACTTTACACTTTACTAAAATAAAAGTGCAAAAATTTGTTGTCATAACAATATCATGTCATAACTTGTTGGAATTTTAAGTTTAATGTTATTAATTAGGCTAACTTGTGGTTGCTTATTGATACTGGGTTATATAAACAAAACTGACAATGTCAAGCAGTGTAATTTTTTTTATTTACCCAAAATGGCAGACTGCTGGAACATGTTTGTCTGAAAGAATTTATTGTTTAGGGTTGGCCTGCCATATTAATGCCCTCTGCAAGCCATGTGTCAGATAAAATCAGAATATATCGGCATAATATTGAAGTGATACTATATTGAAGTGAAACGTTTTCAGATGTAACTATAACTAATATTCTAATAACTAATACAGCAGTGCTACAATTGCTTGACAAACCTCTGTAGCAGCAGTTATGTGCAAAATAGATGGGCTGGAATCTCTCATATTTGTTAAAAATATCTTAATTTGTTTTGTGAACATGAGCAAAAGTCAAAAAAACAAGAATGTGAGTAAATGATGATAATATTTGTAGGTGAACTAATAATGTAAGGACATAATGGCATTTTTTTTTTTCAAGAACTCCAGCTTGCTTCCATATATTTTTAATAACAAAACATTAAAAACTCAACTCAATAAACAAAAAAGAAAGGATTGCAGATTTTTGATTCAGATTCTTTAAGAGCTATTGTGAGCAACTGCAACAAACAAACAGCCTTTCCGTGTATGCATACTCTGTTTATCATATCTGTTTACTGGGATGAAAACTGTCTGTACAAAGTTCAAGCACACAAAGTGCTGTAATCTCTGTTTTTCCTCTGTAAATCTATAACACATAACAGTCTGTGCTGGTAGCAGGAATGTGGCGGTTAGTCTGACTCAAGCGTGACGTGGTGGTTCCCGGCAGATCGTGACTGCTCTTTACACTTCTGGAAATGATACAGGGAATCCGCAGCCTGTGTGGGTGGCCTGGCAAACTGAATATCAGCAGGCACTTTACTTTACACACACACCAATGAGTGTCTGTGGTCAGGGCAGAGTGCTTTTATATACATGCAAAGAAGAGAGAGACACATAATGGCTTTTATATTTTACAAGGCCATTTCATGTGTCCTTGCTTCTGAGCAGCAGGCACTCTGTATACACTTTCGATGTGTTTTTGTTGTATTTGACATTTTTGATAAGGAAATCAAATCTAATTTACAGAATGCCCTTTGAAGTTGAAGGGATTTAACCAAAAACCCTCGTGAGGATGATAAGCATTCACTATATTGCCTTGTTGAAGGTTATTAGCAGATCATGATATAGTTAAAAAGTGGATTTTGGGTGTTAACTGATAACTGAGCTATGCAAACCAGAAATTCATGAAGTGATTATGGTTCAAGGAGAACGTAACTTTTCAGTTGGCTGGCTATGAGTGATATTTAACTGAGGGGCGAAAGCTGTCACCCACTGCTCCGGGTGTGTGTTCACGGTATGTGTGTGTTCCCTAACTGTGTGTGTGCACTTGGATGGGTTAAATGCAGAGCACAAATTCCAAGTATGGGACACCATACTTGGCCACACTACACTTCACTTCACTTCACTTCACTTCACTTCACATTAGCGTTTAACAATGAATGTAAATAACCCTTGACTGTTTGTAGCTGTGGGTTTTAAGGCAGATCTTGAACTGTTGCAACTTTAGCTTTAGTTGTAGTTTAAGTCTGCATAAAATCTAAATTTACTCTTCTTATTTTTGTATATTAATAATAGATTTTAGTTGTATAGCACTTCATATATAGTTCCTACATACATGCAATTCAAAGCGCTTCACAAACATAAACAAGTGATAAGAGCAACATCAAGATCAGGTAAAATATAAAAAACGGATAAACAAATACAAAAAACAAAACAAATGTATAAACAAATATAACAAAATAATTAACAAATATATACTCAGATAAATTCATACATGTACACACATACACAAAGTACAGTACATACACATTCATACTGTACATGCATACATACAAACACATACACAATATACATAAAGTACATACTTCTATATATAGTAGTGCTTGTTATAAACAATATATCTGTGCACTTCACTTTGTACTGTGCACTTGTTTTGTAAAAATTTATTTGCTCCTATAATCTTTAATCAAATACAACAATTTTAAGCTTTGTTTTAATGCCAGCTTTAAACTCTAAATACACTGTAAAAAGCAGAATAATTATGCTATCAGATTTAGGTCATTGATTGGATCATGGAAGGTGTTTGTTTAATACAAGAATAGAGTGAAAGTGTTTTGTTAATTTTACTGTGGAGATTAAAGGGAAGATTTGGCAACCTTTTTTTTGTGTTAAAATTGTGGTATTTGGTCACTCGTAAAAGGTAAGTCAGTGGTTATCGACACTTTGAGTGTCAAAAAATAAAACATACACAGGAAAAATAAAATTAATACCTGTGGCTCCTGATGATACATTGATGTCTTGATGAAAAAATATATCGGTTGTGCAAGATTCTGTACATTATTTACAACATTATTGCCTTTAATGCACAGCATTGGCAAGTCCAGAGCATGTTTTCAGTGGTCTGGCTTTCTGTGACCCAATTCTGTTTTTTAAAGATCAGATATGTAAGTTGTAAAAAAAAACCCAACAACAACACATTCAAAGGATTCCTCATGTACAATAAATCTAAGATGAAGCGGGTACATGCATTTGTGTTTGTCATGTCATTGGACAGATGGTTTATCAATGAAAAAGTGACAGTGGCAACAAATTGTTTTGTTTAATTAACATCTTATTAGCTGTAAAAAAAAAAATGCTTCCCTGTTTTTCATGTAATTTTTTAAAACTGTTAGTAGAAGCATGTTTTTCTAATGAGCCTGGGTAGCATTTTTGTCAGCAAAAAAAGACTTAAAATATTTACTTGAAGTACCTCTGAAATTTTTAAGAGGGAATTAAGGGAATTAAGGGAACTACTGTCCTGTTTTTTTTGTTTGTTTTTTAAGTGTTATTTTAGTTGAACTTAACATTTTATTTATTTATTTATTTAATTTTATTATTGGTTCATTTTCCATTAACTCTGCCTTTTTGCCAGTTTGGGAAACCCTGTCTTACCCTGATTATGTCTAGCCTCTCCTGATTTTGGATCATTTATGCTCCAATTTAGAGGAAAATGAATGACAAATCAATCTGAATTCAGTAATACCCCCCCACCACCACCACCACCACCCAGTCTTTAATAGTTAAAGTGATTTGCAGTTACAGAACTGAAAAAAAAAGTGTATAAAGATGGTAAATACATGAACCGTAGATTCTCATAGTCATAAACTGGAAAAATGTCAAACTCCTACAGAGACGTCAGACCCATGTGACGATGCCTGCCGGCCTTTCCTGTTTGTTAAAGTACATCCTAAAAAAGTGAAACCCTCAGTTGAAGGTTCATCAACCCCAAATGTCCCTCCTGGTGCATAGAAAAAACAGCTCTCTGGCCGAGGATCAGACGCTGCCTCAAGCAAAGACTGAACTATTTCAATAAAACAAGGGCATGCTTTTCTTTGATCTCACTTATTATTTTTTTATTTTTGCTTTGATTTTGTCCTCAGTTTCTGTCCTGATGTTATTTTGAGTTATTAGAGATGGCTTTATTTCAACATTTAATTTGATACATTTTTTTCCTCATTTCCACTTTTTCTCATTATTGTTTTTTTTCTTTCACAGCATACACTCTGTTACTGTAGAACAAGTACAAGCAAAACAACAAGACGAGGGTCAAGATGGAGGTTAGTTCTGGTCTTATGGTGTAATTGGTTGATTTTTTGCTGGCATATTTCACTGTTTGTTTCACTTTGCTTGTCTGTGTTCACTGCGTTTCAGCCTGTCAGTCTCTGTGTTGCTTGGCAACAGAACAGTTGATCACACTTTGGCTTCTTTTGAAACTATTTTCAAAGAACAAAAATGAAATGGCTGGCCATGCATGTCATGCCTAAAATGCAAGCTAAAATGCATGTCAATATTAAAGGGACTCACACACACACACACACAAATGAAATTCTTTTATTATTTACATACCCTCATAAATATTTAAGTCTACAGTATATGGTTTATGCCTGTTAGCCTGTCAAAATAATGTTTTTTTTTCTTGAAAAAATGTATTTAAATTTGTTGTTGCACAGTGCCGTTTACTTCTTAAGGTAGTAATAATGATGATGATGACGATGATGATGATGACGATGATGATAACTAAATTAAATTTAAATCATTAAAATGGAGTTTATGAAATGCCAAAAAATATATTGGGCTTATGGTTTGGAATGACACGAGAGAGTAAATGATACAATATTTTTTCTAAACTATTAAATTGTTGTTTAAAAAAATAACATGTCATAAAATGGAATCATGAAGTAAATTAGAAAAAACTGAAAATAAACAGAATTTGGGAGGGAATGAATGACGAGTTAAATTATATTAATAATTTAACTAATAAATATACATACATACATACATACATATATGTATACAGTATGCATATACATACACACATATACACATATATATACATACACACAGTATACAGTATGCATATATACAGTATGTGTGTGTTTGTCTATTATTATTATTTTGTCAATATCCTGTTAAATAGAGCAAAGAGCTGTATAACGAGGCTCTAAAAGACCAGGTAATTCATAAATTTCTATTTTAAGTCCAGTAGGTGTAAATGTAAGTTAAAATAAATGACTAAATAAAGGGGGGAAGATGAAAGGATGTTCCTGTGATCACATCACTGAATCTTGATTCCTCTGATTGGTCCAAATTCAACACAAGAATACAAACACAAGCCAAGCACTGGTCTGCCTCACTCAGGCGATTGTGTTTCCATGACAACTCAGGAGGACCACGAATGCAGAGACAAGCCACTGCTTTTCTGGTCATCTCTTCCTACTGTATCCAACACACACGCACACACATAAAGTCAAGTCCCATATCAGATGAGTTTTTTAAATGGTCATTAACTGAGTAATCTAAATTTGATATAAAAGAGGTAATTTTTAACAATTTTAACAAACCCTTAACAGCTTACAATGAAACTAATCTGTTTTGTATTTAAAAATGATGTTTCTTTATTGTCGTCCTGTTATTGCACATGCAAGTGACGATTCTCTGTAAACCAGTAGTGTTTAGCTCCACCCCTTTGGCACCATATGTGCTAGGTATCCTTACTTTTTTGGGTCCCATATACTGAAAAGAATTACGCTTTGAACCAATAAAAAAATACTGTAATTTGTTACACCTAATTTTTGGTTTTGGTTTTCTCAAAGTATAATTTAACTTTGGTTCAAACTATAAATTTTAATTCAGTCTAAATCAAAAATATTTATTGTGGTCAAGAAAAAAATTACATTGAGACAAAGTAAAAATATTGTTTAAAATAGAGACACTAAATATATATTTTTTACTTTAGTACAAAGTATGAATCATTCATTTTTAATCTTTGACCAAAGTACAATCTTGCTTTGGACCAACTTTAAAAAAAATGCTGTAATTTGTTACAGCTAAATTTATAAATTACCCTCAAATTATAGTTTTGACTTGATTGAAACTGAAAAATTTATTTTAATATTAATCAAAATATTTATCCTGCTCAAGGAAAAAAATACATTGGCCATGGAAATACAAAAAACAACAACTTGTTTTTATTGATGATGAATTAATTGAATTACTTTGGTTTGACTTAAAAAAAAAAAATCCAAGTAAAGTTGTACTTTGGAGTATACATATAATCTTAGTCTATGCTATTGCTAGCTATTTTGTTTTCAATTATGAGGTAATCTATCTGCTTGTGCTTTCAGTATGTATATACATGTCATGCAAGAAGGTGATCAAACTCACATTAGAAATACATAATAACTAAAAATACTTTTTTTGTGTGGTCACATGACATGATTTTGAGAAAAACAAATGTTTTTAGTTTTATCTACAGGGTTAGTTTTTTGCTTTAAGGCAAATTGAATAAAACAGGTTATAATCAGAAACCATTTTTTTTTTTTCACTTAACCCAATATTAAAATGCACTTTGAATGAAAGACACGAAAGTAGTTTCACTTTTTTCAGTTTAGAAGTGTTAAAGCTATTTCGGTACTTCTGAGAGTGGAAATAGAAATAAATAATGTACTGTACTGTACTGTAGTGAACCGTACTGCTCAGTGGAAATGAGTTATTACCATACACATCTATGGCAGCATGACCATCTGTGCCCTATCACTATCTCACAGCAGAATGCATTACTTTTAAGCTGTCTCATAATTGACTTGCTGACAGTGTTTAATTGAATGTTTGCCGCTTAACTGATTGGTTGCTTGTGAATGCCTGGAAAGTTGGTAATGTCTTAACACTCTTTGGTTCAGGTAATTTGCTTAAGCAGGAAGGTAAAAAGACCACACGCTCCACTACTGAACCAGTTCCGTCTGCCAGGATCACTGTTTTCCCGCACAGATTTGACCTACTTCCAAAGCTGCGTCCCACACGTCTATGAGAGGGAGATAAGGAAGAGGAAAGATGTGATGAGCGAGAGAATTTTAGCTGTCTCTCAGTGGGAGTTCTGAAGGGTTTTCTGCTTTTCTCCACCATCTGCAAATATCTTCTCTCTAGTACAAATTTCAAATATCAGCTATAAACACAAGGACTAGGTCAACCAAAAAAAGACAATTCTGCCATTTGGTCTTTTGGATATTATTCCAAATGCAACATGAACAACTGCATTACTACCTGTTTATTACTATAGTTACCACTGACTCATTTATACAGTAGCTTCTGATTCATTTTTGACTCTTGTGGTTCTGAACCTAAGCTCAGACTTTGATGCTGCTACATATTATCAAAAAGCTGTCTTGAATTTTGGTGTTTCTGGTATTTCCAGCCTGATCTCACAAGGAAACGTAACTATTTTATGTTTTGTCAGTTTAGTGGCTAATTCAGTTGTACGAAAATGTACGAATTTAAAAGGAGGCGTGGCATCCAACCCCAACCCAACCGTCATTGGTGGGATAAGCAAATGGTATTTCATTCAATTTCATAAGAGTTAGCCACTAAGTCAAAAAGTTATGAATTGCCGTGATATGGTGTTGGTATTTCCCTGGACAGAGTAAGGTCTAATTTAGGAGATCACAGGCTATTTGTCTGGACACAAATCTGAATTTGGCCCTGTACAAACTGGTGCTCTGCAGGGCCCTTTCCTTTTTAGTATTTTTGTTTTTCCTTTGGGTCAGTTATTGAGGTCTCTTGACCTTCATCATCATTTATTGTATATCAGCTCAATCTGTGGATGTTTCTTACTACTTTAACTATTTTTTCAAGATAAAAGGGGCTTTTATACCAGTGGAACATTTTCGATATTCATAGAAAAATTAGCAAAATCAGACACTTTTTGGCATGTTCACACAACAGATACTGGGAGCTACAGGAACAGGAACTTCTATTAAGGGAACTAAATTAGCTTCTTGTCCAAAATACAGTCTAACCTAGTGCAATAGGAACTACAGTGATGTAAGTGTATACTGATTGGCCGATTGCATCCCACATGAAGCACTGGCATAGTATTTTAAAGTATTTTAAAGACATACAAATGCCAAAAGTAATGTTATCTGCATTTGACTATTGCCTATTTTGCAGCATTGTTTTCTTTTCTCAGCCTTGATGATATTACTACAGGCTATCACAGTTTTTTTTTAAAGCCCTTTACCCACTTTACACTAATTCTATGGAAAATAGCATGAATGTGCCGCCTTACATAATCTTTTGTGATTCAGATAAGATGAGTAATGATGATGAGTAAATGATAAAATAATTAATGTTTCTTTAAATGCCAGATTTGAAAAAAAAATCTGCTGACATTAACGTTCTTGGTGACTAATATGCCATAACATTAAAGCATGTTGGATAACAGTTTTTTTTGTTGTTGTTGTAATCTTACTGCGTTTCATTACCGCTGCTCACTACCCCGTTTATCTGTGATATTTTTTTGATTGGAGGTAATTATCTAAATGCCGAGCGCTTAAATTGTTTAAGCCAATTATGCGTGAGCAACAGTGTGAGCTCTTCATCACACACTTCATTCCTCCTCTGGCAGAAGGCCACAGCAGATACACTTGCATACAGAGGATGAGATCATGGTTAAGTCTGTCAGTCGGCACCATTCCAAAAACAGATATCAATTCAGTTACATATAGTGTTGGATTTCAGGATTCGTCCATTCTCCATCTTTCTCCTTCCATGCCCTCAATTTGGCATAACAGAAATTTCCTTGGAGGGATTTTGGTAAACACACCGCAACCCAGTTAGTATGCAGCTCCACAAAACCTCCTCGACTCACGCTGTTTGATATCAAACATTCTGTGTCTCAGTAGAAACACTTCATCTTTACACAGAGTTGACACACATAGCGAGAGAAGTTAGAAACTCAACTTTAGTTTTATTTTAATCATAGTTTCAAGATTAAAATGTCTGCTTTGCAATATGTACGCGTTACTAATGTCTAAGATGGAGTGTTTTTAATAATAACTATTGCTTTGATGAGCCATATCAAACGATTTATTTGATTTTAACTTATTTGTAGCAGCTGAATGTCTGTTATTGATGCAGTATGCAGCTTACCTAATGTATCATGGGGTGGATGTGTGTGTGAAGCCTGTATCAGGTATCTAGGTTTACAGCACAGGGCAGAGCACTTGCTGTCATTGCTATTAATAGCCCAATGAGAGGGAGAGAGAGAGAGAGATATTCATAAGCATTCTTACCAGAGATACAGTAGGAGCTTCTCTCTGTGAAACTGCTGATAGGACAGGAACAAGGCGCGACACAGAAAAGCCATGACCCACTTATTGAATGTGTTTTAATACCAAACGTTATGAAGATAAATGTCCTTTAGCGACTATGAACTACCTACTGTATAAAAACATACCACCATTTGTTTAGCAGGTGCTATTTGTTGCCATATATGTGGAGTTTAGCAGAGCACCGACCATAAAGTGATAATTCACCCAAAAATGCTAATTTGCTATTAATGTATTCACCCTCAGGCTGCCCAAGATACAGGTAATTTTTTTTCTTTTACAGGAGAACATTAAAGAAGATTTGAAACTGTGGTCCTTGGTGATTCTTAAAATGAAGGTCAGTGGTTACACGCACTTTGAGAGTCATAAAAATATATACAGGCAAAACAAATTCATTTTAGTTTTTTTTTGGAATCGAAGCAATCTCAAGCAAAGCAATATCTGTGCACAAAGTATTATTTTCAACATTATCAAGTATAATCTGCAGTTTCAGGCAAAGGGGTAAAGATCTGCTTTGAGAGTGAATCAGTCAAAGCAATCATTCATTAATTTTTCAGAAAATTGGATGAGCCATCTGAAGCTAAATTTACAAACTATTTAATCAGTGTGTTTGACAGTACCTGCTTTAAATGCATCATTATACTGGGGTATATTTTCCAACTCTTTCTGTGTTTCAGTTACTCCAACACTGTCTGAACTAAGGAATCTATGGAAGTCATTTCCGCCACTGAACATTTTTTAACTTTTTATCTCACAATTCTGACTTTTTTTCTTCACAGTTGTGAATTTATTCATTCATTCATTTTCCTTCGCCTTAGTCCCTTATTTATCAGGCGTCACCACAGCGGAATGAACCGCCAACTATTCCGGCATATGTTTTACGCAGCGGATGCCCTTCCAGCCACAACCCAGTACTGGGAATCACCCATACACTCTCACATTGACACAAGCACTCATACACTACGGCCAATTTTTGTTTACCCAATTCACCTATAGCACATGTCTTTGGACTTGTGGGGGAAACTGGAGCACCTGGAGGAAACCCATGCGAACATGGGGAGAACATGCAAACTCCACACAGAAATGCCAACTGGCCCAGCTGGGACTTGAACCAGCGACCTTCTTGCTGTGAGGTGACAGTGCTTACCACTGAGCCACTGTGCCGCCCCGTTGTGAATTTATATCTTTTTTATTCTCAGAAATGTGTTACCTGAGCTTGCATTTACTAGTTAAGACAGGATTTGCGAGATACTAAGCCATAAAATAGCCGAATTCCAAGAAAAAGTTGTCAAAATTGTAATAAAGTCTGTTATTAAGTCTTAGGCTACTTACTGTCAGTTGAAGATTTTATATCTCTGGCTGCACGATATTGGAAAAATCTAACACTGCAAAATTTTGTTATGCTATGAATAACATTTACACCATTTGACTTGAATAACTCTATTTGGAAAACATAATTTTTAGATGGATTGGGATGATTCTGTAGTAGAGTGCATCTGCATAAAATTTAATAAACAAATTAAAGGCATAGATAAATACAATAAAGAAAAATACACAATTGAAACAAACAGTGTTTTATCAGTGTTTTCTGAGTCTAACAGTATTCAGGTACAGTAATTGAATAATACAAATAAGATTAAAGCTAGTAATGGTACAATTTCTTATGCCTGAATACTTTTAAAATCCTCATACAGTCACAGGACTCAAAAACACATGCAAATGATACGTTATAATCAACATTGCAAATCCTGCGATGTGACTATTGCCAATTATCACATTTCGATATCAATGCTGAAACGATATTTTATGCAGCCCTACTCTAAAGTTCATTCAGAGTCAATCAGAGCCAATCAGAATCAAGCATACAACAGCCTTGTAGTATAATTGCTTAAAGGCATAGTACACCCCAAAATGAACATTACCTTATAATTTATTCTCCCCATGTGGTTTTAAACTTTAACAACAGAAGAATGAAACTCAAACAGGTTTTAAACAAGTTAAGTTTTAGTAAATGATGACAGAATGTTTATTTTTGGGTGAACTGGCCCTTTAATGTTACATTAGTGTGTGATTGCATGAACTGGTGAATCATTTATTTGAACCAGAAACTATCTGCGAGAACAACACACAAAAAAGAAAAGGAGACTGCCCTGTTTGCTCAAAACATATAGGTGTATATGTGCTAATGTTGTATAAAATGTTCTGTTTCTTGCACAAATTGATCATTTCACTTCACAAGAGCTCAGTGTATCATCAAAACTTAATTGATGATAACATAATTTTTTTTTACCTGTTTATGTTTTTTAAAACTCTCATTGTGCTAGAAGCTGTTTAATTCATCAAACACCATATTTTTCACATTTTTCACCACTGGTTTATCTAATAACCTTCATGGTAATATAATGACTCACAAAATGCAATGCAAAAAGGCAATGATCACTTCAACTTTGAGAGTCAAAAATGCAAAAAACAGGTCAAACTACAAAATGAATTCTCCAAAAAGAAGTAAATAACTTCCAAACCATGACTCCACATTTGTGCAAAGGTCTACTAGCCTCTGTCTGTAGAGATTAATCTCATTTGTACCCTGTCTATGTATTCCGAGTAACCTTCACAAAAGACAGTGCTGTGAGATGGCAGTGTGTCTGTCTGTCAGGCGTTCACTGCTCTGACATGTCTATTATACTTGCGCACATGACACACACACACATATTTGTCCACATGTGCGCACACTCACGAACATCATCTCAACCAGCTGCAGACACACACTCGATCTGACAGCTGAGCAGCACAACACCATCAGACACACACACCCATACAAACAGAGGAGAAATACCCATGCATCCATTTCAAAAACATCTTAAAAACATACACTTCAAATTTACATGTCACCTGCTGAGCCAGGTTGAACTGAAGGACAGAAATTGATTTATAACTGAGTGTCACTAGGGCAGGTTTGTTGTGTTTTATTTCCACACGCACAGACACACACACACACACACACACACACACATAAGCAAGTCATTGGAAATGGCAGACTGGAGCTGGGCCTCCTTTGATTCTGGATGGTTGTGTAACATGAATGCGCCTGCAGGGGGTTTCTGTCCGTCTGCATATGGGTGCATCGTCTCCTTTCATGAAAAAATTGGAAGTGAAAGTAGAAGTTTAGTGCCTGTGCGAGGGGGCATTTGGGGTAAGAGAGGACTTGGGCATGTTAGACTGCAATATTTTGTACATGTTTCAAGTATGGTGGCCATATGTTCATACTACAGTGAGTGAAATTATTTTGAAATACTGTGGATTAGATGTGATTTTAAGACGTTTTCACAAGCAGATCATGCTAAATACATGTTTAAAGGGGTCTAACACGTTTTAACTCTGTAATCAAAAACACATGGCTTTATTTGTTTTTCTAGTCAAATGTGTTGAAACAGCTACTAAAGACCACCCCTTTTCTGCCTGCTGATGTCATTCTGAAATATTTTGGGATGGGCTGTTAAAGCACACTAGCCAGATGGGATTTAAACTTTGCCATCTGAAAACATAAATTTGATTTGAGGCCAAAAAACAGTCAGATTTGAACACAAACTCGTAGTGTTCAGAGCACAAATGAAATTGCTGCTCTCTGAATGGTTCAAATCAGAAAAAGGACATACATACACCCCTCATGACTCTCCCCTTTAAGAAATCAGGAAACTTGTGGATGAAAGACAGTGATAAAAACACTAATAAAAAGAGAGATATCACTGAGGCAGAACTATCACACTTTTGTACTTTAGGTACTAATATGCACACTTTAGGTACTAATTAATACTTTTAAGGTACCAGTATAGACACTTTTAAAAAGGTACCACCCTTCATGTAAATTTATTTCTGCGAGGTTATAAATGGGAACATGTCATCCTCATCTGTTTGTGGTTTGATCCACCGATAATGATACTGATAATTGTATCTTGGTATCTTAAAACCAGGTCTAAATAAGAGCCTATAGAATTTGTACTCTGTATGTTTTACACACACAAAAAAAAACTTTTTAACTATTCACTAATTCCAAATTTCAGTGTGCTAACCATTTCGTTGTAATTATTGGTTAAATTTGCTTACAATTTTTGAATGAAAATTTGTTTCTACACCATTTTTTATGTTTAGGTATCCTGAGTTCTAACTTATTAAGTTCTCACTTGTTTTTCTAGTTCTTTTAACTTAATCTTTCTAGTTACATCAACTTCAATTTTCCTAGTTAATTCAACGTAATCTTTTTAGTTACCCCAACTTAATTTGTCTTTTTTTATAACCAATTTTCTTATTTTTTTTCTAGTTGGCTTACTTAACATTTACAGTTCTTATAACTTAGGGTGCACTCACACTATGCTATCTGAACCGTGCCCAGGCGCGTTTCCCGGTTCGTTTGACAAGTGTGAGTGCTCCGAATCGGGCCCAGGCACGATTCAGTTGGCCGGCCCTGGCCCGGTTGGAAGAAGTGTGTCAGAGCGCTGTTCGGTTGGGCTTTGGCGCGGTACGCTTGTAGTGTGAGTGCAAAGCGTGCCTGAGCCCGAAACTGAAGACGTCATGTCACTTTTAAGGGACTGTTTCATATGGATTTATTAATCATTCTTACTTTTCAATGAAAGCAAACTGTTTATTAAAGACGCAAACCCCTTGCTGCACGTCAGCTGCACCTTCAGCAAACCTCCTAATATGTGCAGCACGAGGACTTTTATGATAATTTATGAGTGTCAAAAGTTGTGTATCTGTTCTGCAAAATATTTGCCAGCGTGTCACTGCATCCCAAACTACTAAAACGATATAACTAAAGAAATCTCCACTGTGTTAAGCAAGAGCGCTTCTCTTTCTGTTAAACTGAACAGTCGCATAATCGATGACGTAAGCATGCTCAGGTTCGGAAGGCAAGATGCAGTGTGAGTTCAGGCTGTCGGGGGAGAGTGGAGGAGGGACAACCGCGCTTCGGCACGGTTCAAGGCAACCATGCCTAGTGAGAATATGCCCTTAACTTATTTTTCTAGTTATTTCAACTTAATTTTTTCTAGTTCTTATAACCTAATTTTCTAGCTGTCTCAATATAATTTTTTCTACTTTCCCTAACTTAATTTTTCTAGTTACACCAACTTATTTTTTTCTAGTTACTTCAACTTAATTTTTCTAGCTTCCCCAACTTAATGTCTAGTTGCCCTAACTTATTTTTTTAGTTACCCCAATTTAATTTTTATAGTTACCTAAACCTATTTTTTTCTAGTTGCCCCTACTTAATTTGTTTTAGATTTTGAACTTAATTTTTCTACTTACTGGAACTTAATTTTTTTAGTTATCATAGCTAAAGTTTATTAGTTCTCATAACTTAATTTTTCTAGTTTTTCAAATTTTTCTACTTTACCCAACTTGACTTTTCTAGTTTTCTAGAAGATAGTGTAGTTGTCAGGTGTCTGTTCTGTGTGGTGATCATGTGCTCCTTTGTTCCGTTTCCCGCCGTTTCCTGTTCATTAGTTTCACCTGTGTGTCATTATCCCATGTGTATATATACCCCTTAGTTTGGTCCCTTCTTTGTCCGGTATTGTATTGTCTATGTTCCAGTGTCTCCATGTTCCAGTGTCTCAAGTATTACTATTTCTTCACTCATGCACATTAATGCACTTTCTCATACAGTTTATGACTTTCTGTTTCTTCACTTTGTTTCCTGCCTGTTTCTTTCTCAGACAATGTTGATTTGTGCGTGTGCGTGTGTGTGTGTGTGTGTGTGTGTGCGTGCGCGTGCGTGTGCGTGTGCGCGTAGAGGGATAATGTTTCCTCAGGCTGCTGGGTTTCCTGTCTCCTCCACGTCTCTTCCTTCCATTCAGTGAGCTGCTCTTCCCCTCACCTGACAGACTATTGTGTCCCAACAGCAGTTAGAAGGCTTAAAACATGCTAATGCCAAACATAAACATAAACACACCCAAACACTATGATACTACTGCGTGCTTATTTGTGTTGCTAATAATATATTGAGAGTAGTTGTTTGGAGTAAATCCCAGTGTTGGACTGAATCCTTTGTTTACTTTTAGCAGTCACAAGGTTTAAAGGATATTCCCTTGAATTATTTCACAGGCAGTAGAATTATGGGTTCATTTTGTGCCTCCTATAGATAAACCTAGTATTTTTCATAAACAAAAACTTTAATGAAACGGTTTTAAATAATAACACAAATTATTTCAAGTTATCTCTAAAAATATATTTGTATGCGTATATAGGAACATTTTGTCTTGAGAATATTAACTTAAAGACTCTCACTATATCAAATTTGTACTGTCTCTGCCTCTTGAATCTTAGATTTAGCTTCAGTTATCATTAAATAATTAAGTCCAGTTTTCATGTCATTTGCTCCACTAAGTTAAATAAACATTTGCATAAAACATCCAAGTGTTGTATTGTTTGTAATTTCAGTTATAAAAAAAACAAACATTTTGTGTCTGTCTCATCCTTTAAAAGTATGATCAAAGCCATAGTAAATGGAAACTCAAACGTGCTAACCTGACAGATGAGAACAAACATGATTGGTTCTCATGTCAAGGAACCATGTTTGTGCTTCTTTTCTCTATGTATGCTCAATGATGAATGTTTATACATCAATTAAATTGAAAGAATTAAATTCATACATTTACATTAACTTTATGAACTATGAAGTAAAGTTGTTTTTTTTTAAACTTTGATTTGATGAACAAAAAATTATAAAATAATTTAAATATTATATAACTTTGTTTTCCAAAAGTGAATGAAAGCTTGGGTAAAAGATGGCAGAAAATTTTATGTATTTGTGTATTGTGCTTTGTACAAAAGCATTTACCATGTTTGCTGAAATACAGAAGAAAACACACTTAGTTGCTTATGTAATAAAATAGACAGTTCTATACATACCAGAAAATATCAGTCAAGGAGTTGCAGGTATTTCAAGTGTCCTTTCTACTTCAGCTGCAGTGGATGATGCCTAAGACACAGTTACAGTGATGAAGACATAATACACAAGGACAAAATACACTAACAATAATGTATTGTATGCATTACATTTTTTAATTCTATTTCAGTTGTTAGGACAATAATGCCATTATAGAAAATAATAATAATTTAAATAAAACAATCAGCCCTTCCTGAGTCTTGAGTTTATATATCATGTTTGATTAAACTCACCTTCAGACATCTAGCTCCACTCTATGATGCAGTTTGCATGTTCATGGGTTCAGCACTAAAACAGTGTATACAGTTTATACATGTCCATTAGCCAACTGTACTCTGCAAAGTAACATTTACAATACAAACCCAAATACAGTAAAATTGGAAAGCACAGCGTTAGCGAAATAACGTTTTATCAAAGCCTACATTGAAGGCATATTAAGTAGCTGTTAAAAGCTAAAGCTAAAATTAGCAATCAATACTACTTTGTTGCTACGTATGTTTAAAGGCTAACTTTGCAGACGAGTTTATAGCCTATATCATATTTGATTGAACTTACCTTGTAATCAGGGAATATCTGTATCAGAAATGCAGCTGCACTCTACGATGCAGTTTGCACATTGAAGGATTCAGCACTAAAATAGATATAAAACATCATTACATCATAACAAACGCTACAATATCAGCATCCAGTTAGCCTATGTGCAATCGCAGATGTGCATTTTGTGTAAAAGAAGCAAGACAAAGATGCACTCACCGGTTAAGACGGATGAAAATCCACATGTGATGGCTGACGTTTTCTGTTCACAAAATACTGTTAATTACTGTTTTGTTGCCTTAGTGTGATAAATATGGTAAAATAATGTTACATTTTGTCTACGTCATTTCATCAACCGTAAAAAAACAGCAACACAGTGCAATTGAATATAACAGGAATATACTGTTAAATTTTTTTATGTAAATTAACAGCAATTTTTAATAGTGTAGATTAATTATTTGTCAACTGTGTTATTGTGATATTTCAGTGAATTTCTCATTTGGTTTTTTTTTTAACAATAATTTGAGGAGAATACTTAAAACTCTGTTTTAGACATGCCATGTGATGTCTGGTTTGAGGTTAGAATCTTGAGCTAAAACACAAAATGGTGAAAAATGTCAACTCCGTTATTGTCAACTCTGTTAATGGTTTAAAATGTTTACAAATAAGTAAAACATCAATTAGTACCAGAACCAAATGTTCACAATCACATTTAATAATTAATTTTGTTCACTTTAAATTATTTGTATTATGTTAGTCACAAATGTTAGAGAATATTTATATTCTTGGACCTTTTTAACTGGTATTTTATTCATTTATTTACTTTTTTTGCTTGTTTACTTTCAGTAGTCATATTATGCATTTTAGTAAACATTTTTCTTTAATCATTTCACTAGCATTGACTATTTAGTTATTATTATCATAAATCAATTCATTGATTTGTTGGTAATATTTAAATATTTTGATATTGCTGTTGATTATTTATTTATTTAACATCTTTAGGCAAACATTTGAATGAATAATTGATCAGTCTATCTATTCATCCATCCATCCATCCCTTGTACATTTCACTGGCACATTATGTATTTATTATTTATTTAGTTTGTTTCTTTAACAGCTTTAATTAGTCACACGTTTTTAGAAAATATTTACATTATTTAATCTTTTCACTGCCACGTCATCCATTCATTCATTTGCTATAGCATTAGTTAGTTTAGCATTCGTTTTTAATGAGCCCTGTTTATTAAAGTGTTAGATTTAAGGACATTGTCTTTGATAATGTAACAAAATACATTAAAAACGCTTTCATCTTTATCCAACCATTACATTCTCAAAGCTCCATTTTCATGAAAAGAAATAAAAAAAACATAAAAATTCAAAGCTAGTGGAGACCTCAAAGTGTCTGTCACACTGCAGAGATGATTGTATATTCATAGATTCTTGCTGAAAACAGATGGGAAAAGGTCTTTATCCTGGACAGTGGGTTACTAAAGAAAAACACTGTCACCTCAGTCTTTGTTTTTCTTCCTACACTTACACAGCTAACCCTCACACACGTACTGACACCTCTGATAATTCAGCATTTCACAAGTCAAAGGTCAAAGAAGGGACAGGAAATCTAGGACACAGAGCTTCTGCTGTCAGCTTGATTTGCCTTAATGTCATCAAACCTGATGGAAGACCCCTTCATTTCTGATGATGACTTTGAGGTTCAGACCCACTGAAAAAAAGACATTTTATTAACATCATTTGATTTTTAAAATGCTGCAATCAAAACGGTATAAAAGAAACATTCACATTTACTTAAAATTTGATTAAAAATTGTAAGAATTTAAGGGTGAACTAACACTAGGCACGGTTGTCTTGAACCGTGCCCAGGCACAATTGTCCCCCTCCCCTCTCTCTCTCGGCCCGCACTCACATTGCATTTTTTGCCTTCCGAGCCCAAGCATGCTTACGTCATTGATGATGCGACTGTTCAGTTTAACAAAAGAGAAGCTCTCTTGCTCAGTACAATGGAGATTGCTTTAGTTTAGTTGTTCTGTATTATTTTAAGTCATTTGATATGCAGTGACACACAGTCAAATCTTTTGCTGAACAGATCCACCAGTTGACGCTCATAAATGTTCATGAAAGTCATCATGCTGCATGTATTAGGAGGTTTGCTGAAGGTGGCAGCTGACGTGCAGCGAGGGGTTTGTATATTTAATAAACTATAACAGTTTGCGTTCATTGAAGGGTGATAAATAAATCCATGTGAAATAGTCCCTTAAAAGCAATGTCGGGTCTCAGGCTCGCTTTGCACTCACACTACAAGCGTACCGCGCCAAAGCCCAACCGAATCGTGCTCTGGCACACCTCTTCCAACCGGGCCAGGGCCAGCCAACTGAACTGTGCCTGGGCCCAATTCGGAGCACTCTTGTCAAACGAACTGGGAAATGGGGGTCAAACGAGCCTGGGCACGGTTTGGATAGCCTAGTGTGAGTACACCCTAAGTTTAATAACTTACACCCTAAGTGTATAAATAATTATGTAACAAATTATGAACATATTATTACATTTGTTAAACAATAAAACCATCATAACAATAAAAGCACAATTTATAATATAAATTATAAACAAAATATAATGTATTTATATTTATAAAACAAAATATAAATAAATAAATTAGGAAATAAGTAAAGAAACAGATTTATTTTACAACATTAAACTTACAAACAACATTGTAATTTTTTTTTTTGTTTCATTTTGGCAAGTGTTAAAATAGAGTTAGCAATCATTTTAAACTGAGGAAAATTTATTTGGAGGTTTCATTTCACTACAAAATACAGAAATAAGAATAAGGTTCAATTTCTTCCTAATTTTAT
>CAIGQV010016734.1:7331003-7384591 GCA_903798115.1 Danio jaintianensis
ACACACACACACACACACACACACACACACACACACACACAATTGGAAACAAAAAAAGTTAAACAATAGTTTATCTTTCACCAGCAACACCAGTTTACATTCAGTTTAACCAGATTATATTTTAAATATAAAGAAAATGTTAAATATAAGTAAAATTAAAATCATTCTATTTATAACTGGTTTAATTTTATTTAATACAGTTTCTTTCCTATTTTATACCATATCACATATTTAAAAAGTGATTTTATATTTGTGATATTTTATTCATTGGAATAGTTTGCTTTTAACTAAGTATAATGGTGCTTTCAAATGACAGCTTGTGTTACACAGAAATTTACAATTACCCATTTAGCAGCTTTGCAACATCCCTTTTAATAAGCCGACCCCCCTGAAAGTCATTATATTATTCACACATTGTCAAAAAATATAGCTGTGTATGTGTGTCCAATTGAAGCATCGGAGCTAATGAGGTTGGGAAAGGCATTTGTCTGGGGTTCAATCTGCCACCCGGCGTGCAGGATTTCATTCTACTTCAAAAGCCGTTCACCTGATCCGTCTCACTTTGTGCGAGAGTACAAGAAAGCTGAAATGCACCAACTTGTGTTTGATCTATAAATGGGAGACTCAGGCACGGCTGTGATAACAGATAACGTGCCACGGCCTTCTTCATTAATTAGTTTTTTTTCAGCACATTATCTTCAATCATCTTCTCCCTCTCTGCGTTTCGTCTTCTTCATCAAACAGTTATGAAAGTAGTGATGTGAGAGACAGTAATCGTGCTGAGATTAGACGTGATGGAGTTTACAGGGTTTGATTGTTTGTATGTCGCTTCGTTTTTGCATGCAACTTGACCCAGATGGGCTTAAAAAAAACTCTTGTTGAGTTTGATTGTGTACCTAATTTCTGGCTGCTAAAGTATCCCTATTATTATTATTTTAGGATATCACTTTTAATGTACAGTATATATTGTGTTCGTGATTGTAAAAGCTCTGCAAAGTTTCAAAGAATATAGTGTATAATAAATGGGGATGAGGACCTGAAATATGTTTAGGGTAAAAAGTTTGAAAAACCCAAACAGTATTTTACTATTTCCAGTATAGTTTCCTGCATTCTCTTGCATCTGAATGGAAGTCAACAGAGCAAAACGTTTAGTGTGAGTGCACCTCTAACACTAGAGAATATTACCAGAATATTTTCTGCGTATTTAAAAACCCAAATTTTAAAAAGTAGAATTACATTTGTTTCTACCCTAATCAGCTCTTTCGTGTTTGTTTTTACTTGAGGACATTGTGATTCTGTGTAGATTTCCATGACAACAAAGGCGGAGCTTCAAAGAAGCATCCATTTAATTACCAGTGTTGGGGAAAGTTACTTTTGAAAGTAATGCATTGCAACATTGAGTTACTCCCCAAAAAAGTAACTAGTTGTGTTACTTTTGAGTTACTTTTACATTTTTTTTCTTACCTTTGCTATATGGTTTGAACTCTTTCAGAATTTGCAGGGTTTTTTCTTTTTCTTTTTTTTTGTTTTAATACAGGAGCTCTGCAATTAACAACGCACTGTATAACTTATTATATTACTTAGAAAAGTAATATTATTACGTAACTCACATTACTTGTCATGTGTTACCCCCAACACTGTTAATTACCACAAACCAATGTGGGTTTATATTTGAGCAAATGTTTCTGGAAGGTTAATTCCATTTGGAAAGCTGTTTCAAACTCTCCAAACAAACTTCATTCTGGTTTTGTATAAAATTATTTTTCTTTGAATTTGCTTTCTTTGAAGTGTTTTGGGGTTACCATTCTCCAATTCTGAACTGCATGAAATGTGTTGTCAATACTTCAAGCGTTACTTCCTACTCAAACATTGATTTGTAGCACGTCCTCATTGGCTACACTGTAAACAACATTTGTCATTCAACAGTTTAACAACCAAAGACTCACCATGCCTTCGAAACAATCCAATAGGTGTATCGAACAAAAAAATCCCAGAGAATGAAGCAACCGAAAAATGTCTGCCCACTCTCAAAAATCAAAAAGATACTAGCGAGATGAAGTGAAAAACTATTTACTGGGGAATTTTTAGGGGAAAAGGCAAACGTTTTGGTCACATGTTGATCATTGTCAATGCTAAGCTAACATACAGTCACTTCATCTCGATTGTCTTTTTGTTTTTGCGATGTAACTGTAAAATCAAGGTAAAACTTTGTGGTCGTAGTGCAGTTTTCTGTTAATTTTGCTTATGAAAACACTATTGGTTAGGTTTAGGGAAGGATTTAGGTCAAGCACTGCCTTCTTGTGGACGTCCGAGAATTACGTGTAACTGAAACGTGCAACAAAACGTACCCCAAGTAACTCAGATTCACTAATGGATTTGCCATCTGAAATGTGCAATGAAATAATTATTTTCATATTTAC
Source organism: Danio jaintianensis (assembly GCA_903798115.1). Lineage (NCBI taxonomy): Eukaryota > Metazoa > Chordata > Actinopteri > Cypriniformes > Danionidae > Danio > Danio jaintianensis. The sequence goes on from CAIGQV010016734.1 coordinate 7,333,424, forward strand.
AAAACATTTCTGAAAAATGTAGCCTGAGGCATTTATTTCCAATGAGTCTGGGCTAGTATTTCGTATACCTTTTATGTTGTGCACTAACAGATTGACCCTCACAAAATTCTGTTTTAAAGTCTAGAACCAGCAGAGTACATCTTAATACTGACCAGAAACTGAACCTACAGTATATGAGAAAAGAGGACATGACAAAGTGTTTCTGACCTTGTAGTGATTTAAACCTACTGTATAGACCTCAGAACTAAAAGTAAGAGCCACATAAGAGGGACACATTAAGCAACGTGTAGATATAACCAGCACAGCAGTAAGGAGATTGAATATTAGGGAGCAATACACTCTTTTATTTGAACTTAATGAAAGAAAAGCAGAGAGACTGTAAAATTACACTCAAATAAGCTTCCTCCGTCTTCATATTGTGAACTGTGTGGTACATCTAATTGGACAAATGGTGAAGAAGCGGGTGTCAAAATTAAAGATGAGCACACTGATGGAGTGTGGTTGGTCTGAAGGGCCTGTGAGGGACAGAACGGGGCGATGTTTTCATCTGAAGATTAACGAGCTGCTGATTCGGAGCAGGCGTGGAAGAGCAGCCCTGCCATTAATAGCCAGTAGATGAAGGATTCCTTTTTTATGTGGGATATTTATGGAGGAGCCGAGGCACATCCAGATCTGCTGTACCATATGCTGCTTATGCCCTTATATGTGTGTCTGTACTATAGGGGCTTTTCCAGACTACTTTGGTTCTCTAGTGCTGAGAAACATTCAACACTTTTCTTTTTTTAATTCATAAAGATTTGTTAAATCAGACTGTTTTAGTTTACTGGAAATGTGTGTATATGTTTATTACAATCTCTGTCTAGACATAATCCTTTCAGCCCGGAATCCTGAATAAAATAAGAAAAGACACTTTGTAGCAAAACAATGAAAGTTCCATTTTTTAATAATAGTAACAATTGTAGTTTTTATTAGTATTTATTAAAATATCTTCATATTAATTTTAAAACATAAGTAACTTGTTGTATCTGTTTGTGTTATTAATTGAGTAATCTGTTCTTAATAATGTCTGTTTTGTTGTATATGAGAAATATTTTCTTTGAAAAGTATCTGAAAGAAATACTGTTGAAGTCAAAATTATTAGCCCTCCTGTAAATTGCTTTCTTAAGTGTAAAGTATTTCTTAAGTGAAGTTTCACAAACTTATTTCAAGAGGTGCACGATCGATATTCCAAACTCACTATAAATAGCCCCTCTAGCCTTGTTCCCTTATTTTCATTTTTTTGAAGAATTCCCCCATCTACCCCATCTCCCCCTTTCATCCTTTACCAGGGGGAACTGTCGAGAACTACCTGATCTTGTACCCCCTTACATGCTCATTGACCAGGTGGGAGCCCTGGGCTCAATTATCTCCAAGCTCAGGGTTCTCTTTTGGGACAGCATGCCAAACCTACTATTATTATCAAGCAATATCTAGTGTGAACTCTTGAAATGATGTTTAACAGAGCAAGAAATTTTTCAGAGCATTTCCTGTAATATTTTTTTCTTCTGGAGAAAGTCTTATTTGTTTTATTTCAGCTAGAATAAAAGCAGTTTTACATTAAAAAAAAAAAAAAAAAACATTTTAAGGTCAATATTATTAGCCCCCTTAAGCAATATATATTTTTTCTATTGTCTACAGAACAAACCATCATTATACAATGACTTGCCTAATTACCCCAACTTGTTAACCTAATTAACCTAGTTAAGCCTTTAAATTGCACCTTAAGCTGAATACTAGTATCTTGAAAAATATCTAGTAAAATATTATTTACTGTCATCATGGCAAAGATAAAAGAAATCAGTAATTAGAAAATAGTTATTAAAACTATTATGTTTAGAAATGTGTTGAAAGAAATAGAAGAAAAAATATAAACGAATTAAAACATAACAGGAGGGGTAATAATTCTGACTTTAAATGTATATTGTTGTGAATTTATGTCTTACATCTGAACTTTTCTGTTCTGGAAAAGTGGTCATATTTGTTCACCCTATTTCTTTACTTGAGGTTTCGCAATAGAATCTTAATCAGTAAATAGTTGCAACAGAGCAGGCGGTTGAAACATATTGAGTTCAGCGCGTGGTGCTGCTCTTTAAATGGAGATTAGACCATGTGGATGACAGATTTGTGAGGCAGATCTCAGAAAAAGCTCTTTTAATGAGATGCAGCTGATAACTGTGAATGGGCTGCGCTGGGAGCGTTCTTGGAAACACTGAGGGATTTTGTGATTGCGTGGTTAAAGATAAACCCAAAAGTGCTGCGTCTAAATTAAGAGCATTCAGCAAGCTGTGTTTGTGGTATCATATTATTGCTCTTCTGCTGCCAAAAAAACAAGTGAGAAATGTACAGATCCTGAAGAATTTGAGAATTGCATAAGCCTCAGGGATTCTGCATGTACATGTTATGAACTAAAAATCCATGGGGGGGAAAAACTTTTTGAATTTTCTAATCTCTGAAAGTACTGTATACGCTAAGTTTCAGAAAGTGTAAATCTGTTAAAGGAATGTTATGGGTTGCACACAAGTTAAGCTCTGTTGACAGCGACTGTGACCACACAAAATGATTTGAATAATGATTTGAACAAAATGAATGATAATGATGATAAACAATAACATTACACATTAATTTTTTTTATTAGCTTAATACATTTTAATAGCTGTCGTAACAAGCCAGTTAAACCAACTCAAGGATACCAGAGAAAACAACATACATACACCCAATCTTTGTGGGGACAAACTTTATTTTTGAAAGAAAGAAAGACATTGAGTACGTTTACATGGACACCAAAGAATCGGTGTCACGGGGGCATGCATGAAATGTTCCTGAATAAAAGTGAAAGTGCCAAACTGCAGTTAATGTCGACAAATTAAAAATGAAACACCTGAAATTACATGAAACTCTGAGGAAATGTGGATAGCGCGGTGACGCAATGACGTTAATCGAATTATGTGCTATAACATGTAAAACGGGATCATGAACATTCAAAAAGCAACTCATGTAAACACCTTAATCATATTATTGTCTTATTCAGATTAAAGCAAATAATTCGATTACTGATTTCCATGTAAACGTAGCCATTGTTTACATGTTTTATCAAGTTGCTAGTCTGTTTCAGCATTTTCAATGGAACAGACAGACAGAAAGAAGGTATTTAGCAAGAGGCTAACATGATTTAACATTGTTTGCATGTTTTAGCAAATTGCTAACCTTTTTAGCATGTTTACTAGCATGAATTAGCATGTTTATTAGTTTGTTATATTAAGCCAAATACAATATACTTTATATATGGACATTTAACTTGTTAAATTTTAAATGATAATGACCCAGCATTACATTATTATTCATTTTAGCATTACTGTGATTACTACAGTAAATCTCTGTATTAGCCTTTACTATTCTAAAAGGGGAGAGGACCAGGAGTCTTTGAGTTAAAGCTAACCATACATGCAGATTTGAAACAGCTTTGTATGCTACAGTATGTTTAAACTTAGGCTCAGGAAAGAAAGTATAATTTAAGTTGCTGACATGTTTTAATACATTGGTGGCATGTTTTTAAGCATGATTTAGGGAAACATCTTTAAGCCTAATGCTAGCACTAATTGCCATTTTGCAGACATCCCACCTCAGCCGGAAGCTCTGGGAGTCTGCTGCATATTCATAGTGGCTCCCTGATGCCCACAAATTAGATACAGTATCCCAGAAATCATGGAGAAAATGCTAACGTGAAAAAGCACCTCAGGAACAAGAGAGTATATCACATGTATAGTGATATAATGAGCCTTAAATTACACAAATAGTGCAGTAAAGTAGTTTTAACAAAAATCCCCACTGTCAGTGGAGCTGCCGTGAGGCTTTTTCGGGGCTATGACCACATATCATACCTGATCGATTGTCAGGAAAGTTGACGACACATTTTCTGTTAGATAAGGATGGTGTTAGATAGTTTGATCTATGTTAGATGTTATGATGATAATTGATAATGATGTTCTGCATGTATTTAGCTATTACATATATGGCCTTGGAGAAGTTTTAAAAATTAGTTTTTGTAGGGTGGTATATCTGATAATACTAGCATGTTAACATTGTCCTAGCATGAATTAGCAGGTTGTTAAATGTCTAGCGTGTTACATTATATCACATTCAATATACTTTATATGAACTTTTAACTTTTTTTGGTGAGAAAAATATAAACAAAATGTTTTTTTTTATTCTTATCTGTTTTAGCATTACTACTGTGAGCTATCTGCAGTCTGCTGTCCTTAAAAGGAGGGATATCTATCTTTTTTGTTGGGTTGAGAAAACGTTTAAACTTGGGGTGAAGATGAAAAAGAAAGAAAGAATGAAAAAGAAGAAGAAAAAAGAAAGTGTGTGATTTGTCATATTGTGAGCATGTTTCAGAAAGTTGCTAGCATTTTTTAGTATGATTTTTCCACATTGGCAACATCTGATCAAAACTAAATCAGGCTTCTTATTGTTATCTATTTTAGCATTACTGTTAGCTATCTGTAAACTCTGCTGTCCTTAAAAGGAGGACATCTATCTTTTTTCGTGGGTTAAGAAAAGCCTTGCCTGAAGGTTTGAAACTTTTTCAGCTATATGTTTAAACGTGGGGTGAAGATGAAAAAGAAAGAAAGAATGAAAAAGAAGAAAACAAAATGGTGTGAGCGTGATTTGCCATATTATTAGCATGTTTCAGAAAGTTGCTAGCATTTCTTTCGCATGATTTTTCCACATTGGTAACATCTGATCAAAACTAAGTCAGGCTTTTTACTCTTTTCTATTTTAGCATTACTGTGAGCTAGCTGTAAACTGTGTTATACTATCCTAAAAAGGAGGATAAGGGGTATTCCCTTATGCTAGCTTGAGAAAAGCCTTTGCCTGAAGGTCTGAAACAGCTTTGTAAGTTTTAAGTTCAAACTTAGGGTGAAAGTAAGAAAGTAAGTAAAAGAGAACTATTTAATATGTTGTTAACATGATTTAAGATCCCGTTGCAAAGAGGAATAAGAGCATAGCCAACATGGTTTAACACTATGCTAGCATGAATTAGCAGGTTGCTTGTTTAGCTAGACATGTTTAGTCAAGTATACTTTTTATAAGACATTCATCAGTTTTATTCAAAATGTATATTGATAGTTGATACAGAATGATCATTCTTATTAATTTTAACATTAATGTGTGGTAAACAAACGTAACTATCCTTACCCTATTAAAAGTTAAAGCATTTTTTTTTCATGTTGATTCACAATATTTACTCAACTTTATATTAAGGAAAGAATTCCACATATTCTATATATTAATAATAATATATATTTATTGTTTTTTTTTTTATATTTATTTGTGATATTTTTCCAAGCTTTAACAAAACATTTTGTACAATCAAGGTTGTAATTTTTTCCCTATAGTGACCCTTGCCGCTAAGATAAATTAACAAACGAGTTAAATTGAAATAAAAATGCAATAGAAATAGCTAAAAATATAATAAAGTAAAATGGAATAAAAAAAAGAAATAAATGAAATAAAAATAAACTTTACAGTATTGTATACATTTACAATTAGACTATATCAATTGTAAAAATAATGCAAATAAATAAATACCTACATGATAATACAAATCAATAATTTGACATATGTATAGTGGTCTTCTACATAAATATGAAACCAAACAATATTGTTGATCACATTTAAACCTCTTTGCACAGATTTCTTTATATAAATCAGTTAAAGGGGAGAGTCTTCATTTTTTAAAAACATGTGATCATAGGTTGCCATGACTTTTTTTGGACAGATCCCTTCATTAAATGTTTAATTATCTCTAATTTCAAATATAAAACCAGATCACACATCCACATTAAAGCTTTAGGTGCTGCTGATTTCCACTCAAGTAATATTCTTCTCCTCGCTAATAAAGTAGCGAAGGCAGTAAAATTTTTTACCTTGTTTCCAGGTACATCAAAAATAGCTATTTCAACACTAGGTTTTATTTTTATATTAAAGGCATGGAAAAAGTCTGCCTTGCCACTGTTACATCGATCACACACCTCATCAATATCAGAAGTTAAAGCATGTTAACCACAAATTAAACCAGCTTTTTACTGGTTTAACTGTGGTATTTGTAAAACCTTGGTTATACAATACAAATAGTAATTAATATGCCAGAAAATTATGGTTACTACACTTTTACTATAATGGAACATGCTTAGTTTGCATACGGAAGAGGATAGTTTGTGTGTGTGTGTGTGTGTGTGTGTGTGTGTGTGTGTGTGTGTGTGTGTATTAGGCTATTAAGCAATGCAAAGCAGATATTTTAAGTATGAAGTTAATTAAAGACCATTTTTATGAGGTGAAGACAGGAACAGATGCAAGGCTAAATCAGGCACAGCCTTGTAAAAAATAAGAAAATTCATCTAAAATGACTCTTTACTGGGTCACACTTCAACCTCAGGCTTGAACAAAATCCAAAAAATGCTATTTTTCACATGACACGGTAATTTTAGAAAATCAAATTGATCCTTTAGTTAACATGCAAAATCACACGCTGATGGACAACCATTCACAAACATGTAGCATGAGGTGTGAAGTGCTTGCAAAGAGCTTAAATATAGCTCCATGTTTTTACATCTGTTGATGAGGTATTTTTACTGTGATTATTTTAGGTGTCTGCTTGCATTCTTGGGATGGCTTTAAAAGGATTTACCCTGATTGAGATTTGGCTCATCATGCAGAGGTGCCGGGTTCATACGGTTGTGCTGCTTCCCGCTCTTGGTTTAAAAAGTACCATTTCACCCCTTTAGGCAGCAGCTGCTAATCTGCACTTTGGAGCTGAGGAGCACATGCTTTTGAGAAGTGCTTTAGCATACAAAGCCAAAGACAACTCTTTTAGCAGGAGATAGGGGCTGACATGGTGGAACTAGAATTCAATATCAGCCTTTGGTAGGTTGGATCCAGAATGGGTGGAGTTGTAAATTGAGATGTAAAAAAAGCCTTTCAGCCACAGGTCAAATCCAGAGCAGAAACTGAAATTCATTTTTCCCCCTGAAAGAATAAAGGTCTCTTTTTTTACTTATACCTTCCCATTTAAAAAGATTTAACAGAAAATGTTAAATTCACTTATTCTGTAGTGGTTTCAGACCATTCTGATTTTATTTTTTCTGTTGAAAGTAAGTAAAAAATCTGATATTTTCAAGAAATTGGAAAATGTTGGTAGACATTGACATCCATAATAGGAAAAAAAGTATATCAATAGCTATGAGTCTATCCACCTATTTTTATGCACATTTAGAATATTGAATACACTCAAAAAACTTTTGCTGCTTGTTTAAACTACTTATTTAAAATGAGTAGAAACAACACTATTGTTAAGGTTTTTTTTGGAACAACTAAAGTGTTTATGTTCAATCCACTTCAATTTGTAAAAAGAATTGAGTTTACTTAATCGATTTGTGTGGGGACAACATGAAGGAATTATGTGAAACCCAGTATTTTTTAGTGTAAAAAAGACTTAATGGTAACTCCAAGATGCACATACATTTTGAAAATGTGCATATAAAATGTATGCACACAACTGAGTAGGATAAACGTTGTATCCAATACGAAAAAATGCGCATAAACTATGATGGAAACACATCGAGTGGTCTGGCGCATCCAAAAGCCACCAAAAGTTTATTGCGTTTAGCTTTCATAGAGTTATTTGTTATAAGGAAAAAAGGCTCACAGTGTCTTTTCCTGCCACAGCAAATTCCATTTTTCTTTTTGATATTTGGCACAAATTTATCAGGAAGTGATGATTTTGTTCTCTTTGACTCTTTTGGCTAGAAACGCACGTTTTATGTGATATTCCAGTTTTGCACATAGATCGAATTTGCATCTTTGGATGGAAACATAGCTAATACAGTAGCTACCAGTTTCCAACATTCTTATAAATATCTTCTTTTGTGTTCAACAGAGGAAAGAATCTCAAAGTAATAATGATGGAATTTAATTTGGGGGCAATTTAATTTAAATTCTAGTAATGCATTCACGTCTTTATGAAGGTCACAGGTCACATGTCTCTGCATTGCGCAGACTTGTTTGTTTGTGTGTCTAAGTGATTTGTTGCCTATATTTAGACAGCAGCAGACCTTTGGTCAGCACTCTGGAGGCAGCTTTGCTTTATTAAAGTCATTTGGTATTCACTGCATTGATATGGCTGGTCAGTGAAGACATCAAACGTCTCTCCACCTGAACACACAGACAGATGCAAACACACATATACACACACTCACATTCACACAGTCACACACACACTACAGCACTGGAAATGTTTAACTGAGACCTAGGGTCAATTGTAGCACAATAGTTAACTTTTGATTTTGTCAGACTGTTTGAACTCTTGAATAGTCAAGGTCTGTGTATTCCCTATGAGCACCAAAAACTAACCAGTGTTGGGCATTAACTAGTTACGTGTAATGGTGTTATGTAGGCTAATTTAAGTATACACAATACATGTAAGTGTAATTGATTACAGTTACTGAGAAAAAATGCAATTAAATTACAAGTACTTATGAAAATGTTACAAATTTCTTGAATTTAAATATTAATATTTAGTAGTATTGCCAATTTTTGATATGCACAGTGCTTACCATTTAAAGGGCATTAAGTAAAGCAATGATTTGGATGCTTCCGATTGGTTTTGATTCTTTGTTTTTTTATATTAACCGTTTTTCTCAATCCATTTTAGATGCCACTGTTTCCTGTAATAGCCAAGCAAAGATTTGATTTTAAAAACAGAATCATAGCTATTAGATTACTTTCAGACAGACAACAACAAACACTGAAAAGAAAAAGAAAGGGAAAACTAAACATATAAAGACAGAACAAACATAAAGACAGAACAAACAAAACACAGAAACTGAATAAATGAATAAATGAATGAATAAATAAATAAATAAATAAATAAATAAATAAATAGTTGAGTATGCAGTATGTTGCATAATGTGTCTTTTGGGACTCAAAATATGTTCTACAGAATATATATATAAAATATGTCTTACTTTTTTTATTATTAGAATATGCGAGATGTACATAAATTGGCATCACATACAAAGAGAACAAAACAAAAAAACAGATGAAAAAATGAAAAAACAACAACAATACAGTCATGTACTGGCACGTGCACATGTTTGCATGTATGTGTGTGTTTGTGTCTGTGTGTGCATGTGTGTGCATATAAAGGTAACTAGATGAACATGTTAGAGTACATACATAAGAGAAAAAAAAGATACATATATTCACAAACAGCATGTATAACAGTCGATAAATGAAGCAAATAACATAGATAAAAATAAAACAGATAGAAAGAGACCAATCAGTGGTGAGGAGTGACAACAATGAAAGTAATGTAATAATTGTAATAATTACAGTAAAAAGAAAAAAAAGGGCAACAGTAATAATAACACTGACAACAACAACAATTCATTCATTCATTTTCTTTTCGGCGTAGTCCCTTTATTAATCTAGGGTCGCCACAGCGGAATGAAACGCCAACTTATCCAGCATTTTACGCAGCGGATGCCCTTCCAGCTGCAACCCATCACTGGGAAACATCCATACACACTCATTCACACACATACACTAAGGACAATTTAGCTTACCCAATTCACCTGTAGTGCATGTCTTTGGAGTTGTGGGGGAAACCGGAGCACCTGGCAACAACGACTACTACTACTGATAGTACTACAACAACGACTACTACTACTGATACTACTACAACAACGTCTACTACAACTGATACTACTACCACAACGTCTACTACTAGTACTACTGATACTACAACAACGACTGCTATTACAACATCTACTACTACTGATACTACTACACCAACGACAACTACTACTACTACAACGTCTACTACTTCTGATACTACTACAACTATAACTACTACTACTTCAACAACCACAACTACTACTACAATTACGACTACTACAATAAAATATGTCCTACGTTTAAAATATTTTTCTACAAAACAATTCTACAGTATCGAAATCAGGTTAGGAATTTTTAGAGTTGTTGAACTGTCTCTTTAAGAACTTTGTAAACACAAAATGTACCTATTTGTAACCATTCTATACAATGCTGCAAGTCACGCTAAAGTGCTGTAAATGTTTTGGTTGTGTGACCGATACGCTCACTAACCCAAATCTAAGTGCAGCACTAACACCAAGCCCAGAATAGTTGTGCATTTCATTTGAACATCAGCTGCATGTCAATAAAGAATATAGAGGCCAGGACAGTAATATTTATGAGAATTTCACGCAGTCCTACTTAAAATTCAGGCCTAATCCCTTGTTGTACTGTCATAAATGGGATGCCTTCTCCAGATCCCACTCCTCTGCCTGAGGCCTAACAATTATACAGATGCCGGTCCCATTATTGAAGTACAAACTAGGCTAAACATCAGAAAATCATTTGGAGCACAAAAATTAATGGTATGCAACCATATTTGACATTGATTTCTTTCTGGGTTTTTTTGCAGCTGTTGAGTCCATATGATGCAGATTTAATAGTAGAATAGTAGATGTACTTCTTAGAAAGTTTAACGGACATAGTAATAAAGTTTTAGATAAAAGCACAGACTCTCTGTGTCTCCATTGTGATAAGATCATGTCTGTCGTCAGTCTGTCCCATCTGAGCCACATTGGAGACACTGGAGGGGGTCGAGGAGTGTGTTAAAAGTGTTTTTGAGAAGGAGACAGTAAGTACAGTGTACACACATACAAGCAAATGTTCAGGTTGGTTCAGAGTGTTTGTGCACGCCTTGTGTAATATAAGGTTTACACTGTAAAGGATCTTTCTGATTTAATTTACCATTATGTAAAGGTCACACACCCTGTTCCGAAAAAAAGAAAAAAAATGTGGAGAGGATTGAACCAACTAAACCACACTATACTATACAAATCTGACCAAAATAACCTAATACAAAACAAATGACTGAGAAAAATAAACAGACAGACAAAACAAAACTGTTTCTAAGAAAAAACAACACAGACTAAAACAAAACATTCAGGCAGCTAAAAATAAAACAAAAATAGAGACAGACGGAAACAAGACAGGCTAAATTAAAACATATAGAAACATAGATAAATAAATTAATAATAATAGATGAGTCAGACAAAAATATAACCGACAGACAGGCCATGTTTTAATCTGAAAGCTGTTTTGTTTTGGTCTGTGTCTATTTTGTGTTTGTTTGACTGTAAACTCATTTGTCTAACAGTTCTGTTTTTATTTTGTTTGTCTTGGAACAGTTTGTTTTTTTACCTGTCTCTGCTTTGTTTTGTCTGTCTTAAAGCAGTATTGTTTTTGCTAAGTTTTTTTGTTGTTGTTTTGGCCGTGGGTTTTTTTTTTTTTTTACTGTGTTTTTTTTTTTGTTTAATTTGTTATTGTATTTTGTGCCCCAAAACCCACACTATGCCCTTTTATGCTTTGTGAATTCAGATATACTTCTATATAGCACACTAGTTGAGTACAGTCGTGGCCAAAAGTTTTGAGAATTACATAAATAATGGAAATTGGAAAAGTTGCTGCTTGCGTTTTTATAATAGCAATTTGCATATACTCCAGAATGTTATGAAGAGTGATCAGATGAATCGCATAGTCCTTCTTTGCCATGAAAATTAACTTAATCCTGAAAAAAACTTTCCACTGCATTTCATTGCTGTCATTAAAGAACCTGCTGAGATCATTTCAGTAATCGTCTTGTTAACTCAGGTGAGAATGTTGATGAGCACAAGGCTGGAGATCATTATGTCAGGCTGATTGGGTTAGAATGGCAGACTTGACATGTTAAAAGGAGGGTGATGCTTGAAATCATTGTTCTTCCATTGTTAACCATGGTGACCTGCAAAAATGGCTTCACAGGCAAGGATATTGTGGCTACTAAGATTGCACCTAAATCAACAATTTATAGGATCATCAAGAACTTCAAGCAAAGAGGTTCAATTCTTGTTAAGAAGGCTTCAGGGCGTCCAAGAAAGTCCAGCAAGCGCCAGGATCATCTCCTAAAGAGGATTCAGCTGCGGGATCGGAGTGCCACCAGTGCAGAGCTTGCTCAGGAATGGCAGCAGGCAGGTGTGAGCGCATCTGCACGCACAGTGAGGCAAAGACTTTTGGAAGATGGCCTGGTGTCAAGAAGGGCAGCAAAGAAGCCACTTCTCTCCAAAAAAAACATCAGGGACAGATTGATCTTCTGCAAAAAGTACGGCGAATGGACTGCTGAGGACTGGGGCAAAGTCATATTCTCCGATGAAGCCCCTTTCCGATTGTTTGGGGCATCTGGAAAAAGGCTTGTCCGGAGAAGAAAAGGTGAGCGCTACCATCAGTCCTGTGTCATGCCAACAGTAAAGCATCCTGAGACCATTCATGTGTGGGGTTGCTTCTCATCCAAGGGAGTTTTGCCCAAAAACACAGCCATGAATAAAGAATAGTACTAAAACACCCTCCAACAGCAACTTCTTCCAACAATCCAACAACAGTTTGGTGAAGAACAATGCATTTTCCAGCACAATGGAGCACCGTGCCATAAGGCAAAAGTGATATCTAAGTGGCTCGGTGACCAAAACGTTGAAATTTTAGGTCCATGGCCTGGAAACTTCCCAGAGCTTAATCCTATTGAGAACTTGTGGTCAATCCTCAAGAGGCGGGTGGACAAACAAAAACCCACTAAATCTGACAAACTCCAAGAAGTGATTATGAAAGAATGGGTTGCTATCAGTCAGGATTTGGCCCAGAAGTTGATTGAGAGCATGCCCAGTCGAATTGCAGAGGTCCTGAAAAAGAAGGGCCAACACTGCAAATACTGACTCTTTGCATAAATGTCATGCAATTGTCGATAAAAGCCTTTGAAACGTATGAAGTGCTTGTAATTATATTTCAGTACATCACAGAAACAACTGAAACAAAGATCTAAAAGCAGTTTAGCAGCAAACTTTGTGAAAACTAATATTTGTGTCATTCTCAACACTTTTGGCCACGACTGTATATAAGTATGCAATTTTGGAAACAGCCATTGTTTGACTGACATGTGAAGTGAGCAGTGATGGTTTGTTTTTCTCCTAAATGGACTATACCACAATAATAGACTGGTTTAAAGCCCATGGATCCAATACGCATCAGACATCAGCAAACACTCTGAAGCTGGGCCTACCTGTCATCTGCCTCTTTGGCACTAATTTTGCACCTCAAATTCTGCTGGGTAAAAGCATGAAATTATACCCTTCTTCACCCTAAAAGGTGAAAAGAACTGACAGATCTAAAGCTCCCTCCTTCTTTCCATCTATCCCCCCTCCCCATTGGCTTTTTCACATATATTGGAACCACAGATGTTTGTTTACACAACCTCAAGTGTTTGTGGTGTGAATCCAGTCCAGCGATCTCATCTGGTTCGAGAAGTGTCAGTAGTTCACTGATCTTCCAGACAAGCTGAGACGAGCAGTCTTTCATAAGTCGTAGTTAATGCTTAACAGATTTAGCCTAACTTGTGTTTTGTATGGCTTACAAATTTTTTCAAAGAAGCTCAGTTGACCGGTCATGCTCTCCTTTTGTTTTTTATTGTGCTCTGCCCTGCAGACTCATTTACAACAGTAAAGTCACTACTTGAAGAGGTGCCTAGCCTCTTTGCTAATGCAGGAGCAACAGGCTCACACCTGGCAGCCACTACGCTGGTCATCCGTCACAAATTAAACTATTGACCGTTGACTTTGGCACCACACAAAGCCCTCCTGGCAACATCCTCCCCCTGCGGTGTGCTTTGAGCGGGGGGAAGCGAACCTTTGTCCTGCTATTGTTCCTCCACCTTCAGGCCAATTACCCTCATATCAACAAGACTTTTAGAGGATGTTAAGTAAGTGAGCTAGAAAGAGGTGTGCAAAGGAAGTGATGTTTTTTAAATAAAATTTTTTTTATTTGAGTGCATTTCTTGAAAAAAAAAAAAAGTTTTATGCATTCTTGTTTTCTGTCTGGATTGTGATTCTAGCTTTTTCGTCATATTGCTGTTTGAATGGATACTCCACCCAAAAATGAAAAATTAAAGACCTTAAATCCAAATAATGCAAATGACTTCTTCAAAAAAACCACACAATTCTTAAAAGGTTATATAATTAATGTTTTTCTTATACACACACATAAGACAATTCCTTTAATTCACTTGAATTTTTCATTACTCTTAATTATTCAAAATTTGAAGGAATTTTAGTAGTGAGCATTGTCCTTGCTAACTGGTTTGGTGATAAATGCAGTAAACATTATTTCACCAGCAAGAAAAAGTGAACGGAAATGCTCTGGAAAGTATTTCCCCCCTGCGATAGTAACCTCATCTCTCCTACCTCTTAAAACTTGCATAACCTTTATTTATGCCTTTCAATCTCCCCATGTTCATTGAGCCTCTGCCATATGCTTTGTCATCCTCTCTATAAAACATTAAGACATTTAAATAAGCACCTCCTCACTTTCCACTTTGCCAAAGAGCCTTTTAATGTTCATACTCTCCTTGTTCATCTACATTCCTCGTTCGCGTGTCACACCTTTTCCAGAATGCCCCAATCCCTCAGATCTGCCGGACAACAATCACGGCTGGAAATTATTTAACGTTTCAGTTCCCATGCACATCAGACGTGCTCACCAAGCCACAGAAAGTCAGGCTTTACTACTGCATTTGCGCATAAAATGCCTTGGGGTTATGCAACTGTTGGCACAGTGCATCTGTAGGCCTCTGTCTAAGCACACAATGTGGAGATAAAGCTGGAACTTGTGTGAGTCAGGCAGCTGTAAACAAAGCTCTGAAAGCCGTCATTGCAGCTCTGCTTTCCAGCTTGATCTGAGGTAGACGAGGAGGTGCTGACTGAACGGCAGCTGTCAGGAACAGGGGCGAGTGTACAGGGGGGATTGAGTGGGACAGTTGCATGGGGGAAGTTTACTTGAAGAAACTAATTAGATTATTCTCTCTACAGGTGAGAGTTTCATCGCACCAGCTCATAATCGCTGCTGATGACATGAGGAAACGAGACATTGTGAGGTTGCAGATTCTCATTTACACTGTACAATACTCATGGGCTCTATTTACACATGCACTAAGATCTGCCCTGGATGATCTAAAATTAGGTGGTTTGAGGATTAAATACAGGTGTATGTGGGATACAGAATGTGTTTTATGATTAGAGCACTCAAACCACTGTCAAATGAGGTCAGAAAAGGCAAGTACATCACCTGTCAACTTTAATAGGAAAATAAATTAAAAAATATTCAGATTTTTTTTGGTGAGTAGAAAAATTGAAAAATCTAAGTAAATAAATTGTCATTTTTTGAAATATATACATTACAAAAAATGACCCATTTAACCCATTTAGTAACTTGTAGTACCTATTTAAACCATAACAGCTAAGTAGATCTCCTTGGATATCTGGCACCTCAAGTTCCTGTTCATTGTGGGGTGGTATGTGGTGATGTTTTGTGAACCCAATTTTCCCAGTCGAATCACAAATGTTCAATTGGGTTCATGTCAGGTTAGGCAACGCATTTACTGAAATTTACCATACTCTTCATCGAAGCACTGCTTGTTGATTCTGACAATCTGGCAAGGCAAAAAAAACACAGTGGTCATGGATGGGGGCGCTTGGTCCTCAGCAATGTTCAGAAACGTGACAGTTGTCAGGGATTGTGCTGTTTGGATAATGGGGTCTAAAGTGTTTCAAGAAAACATCACCTGTTGCACCCATCTTTTCTGCAAAACAATCCATTCAGCTTCCAGAGCCTCTGTTGGTGATCAGTGTATCAGGGACCAGCCATCGACATGATAATTTTCTTAAGATTATCTACAGTCCACTGTCCATAATTTTGGACCCATACATTTTTGGCAGTGGTATGGTGTGCAGTTAGCATGGGGACTCAGAGGAGTCATTAACTATACAGGCCCTAACAACACATCCTGACTTAGAGTGTAGAGTTAGGTGTGTTAATTGCTCAATATATTCTTTTGATCAAGCAATATCATTCCTGTTGAAAAAATATCCAGTTGGTAAAATTAGGTTTTGCAGCCCTAACACGGTAGACTGTGTTGAACTATGTGCTGTGACACATTTCCCTGGTCACCACTGTTGTATCTGCTGGTGATTTGTCACACTGTGGCCTGTGACTGTTGTGAACATTCTTAATTTTAACAATTTGGAGACTACTTTTGACATGTACTCAATACAGCTGCACACGAACGACAAACAAAGTCGAACGACAAACAAAGGCACCATGCTAGCATAGTGTGCCAATAAGCAAATATGTTTTATTTTTTTTGCAGTTAATCAGCATTGAGTAATGCAAAAATGTGGTGCATGTGGTCAATTTGGATTTTGGAGAAATTTCAGATTAATGCTTATACCTTGACTTTCAGTCTAAACAAAGTTATCCAAGTGTTTCAGCAGATTACGTATTTTGGAGGTGCCTCTACAACTTTTTATTTCCAACAACTGCTCTGGAAAACCTCCACCTTCTGGCAGAGCTCCTCTGACACTGGCAGAAGCAATAACAGAATCAAGGCCAGACACATTTGAGCAGCAATTCCTCACAGGTTACATAAAGCTTCCACCACTGTCCTCCATGTGGTCACAGTCCTGGGCTCCTTACCCAGATGAAAACCTGAATTTGCTCCAGCTAGGTCCACCTGTGCTGTCATATGACAACAAAGATCATTTTGTCCCTGATCTGTTGGCACAGATACGCCAGTAATGCTTTTAAGCCCTGAGGACACTCATCGCCCACTGTAATATTTGGGACTGTGAAGATTCAGGCACGGTGACAAGAATGTGGTTAACATTACATTCAGCACAGTATAAACCCGATTACATAAACCATGTGCCCTCTGGGAAGGTTGATAAAACATTGATGGAGCTACACAAAGAAATCTAGAGGCTGCTTTTAGTACTGAGGCTATTTATTAAGAAATCTCTCTTTTCATGCGATCGCACATAATAAATGAGGGATATCTTTTCTGTTTCCCTGATCCGATGTGTTAATTTATTCACAGGGTGTTTGAAATCTAAAAATAGCATGCAAGCAACCACGAGTTGAATGGTGAACAGCTTATGCAAAGTGTGTTAGACTTTGGCACACTGTTCGAATACCCAAACAAAGCCCGCTCACAAATGAGCTATTTTAAGATGTGTAAGTTCTGCCTCTACGTCTTGCCACCATATGGGTAAAATTTCCCTGATATTAATGTCACAGTCATATTAGCTTTGTCTGTTCATTCCATTATCCTTTGCTCTTTTTCCTGTGTGCAAACTGTTATCGCTGCCCTTTCCTGCTCGCTCATATTCCATCCTCGTACCTTTTCCTCTGTCGTCATTTGCACACTTTCATCTCTTTATTAATTCCAAGTGATTTGCATGTTCCATTAGGCCTTGTTTATAACTTTTATTAAAATTCAGAGTGATCTGATCCCAGTTGTTCACATCATGGAAAAAATCATGACCATTAAAATATGATGTAGGATGCATTTATTGAATTACATATACAGTAAAAAAAAAAGTCATATTAATCTGTTAGCTTCCAGACTTCATTGACTTTGCAAAACTGTGAGTCATTCTAATAGTAATTAAAATTGTTGTTGCTGTAAAGAAAATGTTTAGTGAAATTTATAAATATTTAATGGCATAATTCATTGACTTAAAATGTAAACTATGGTGTTATTTTTATGGTTGTACCAGTGAGTAAAACAATCACAATCTCTGCATGTGCTCTGTTGGTCTTTTATTGTTTTTAGAATAACTCTACACTGAAAATCAGCATTGTTACATCAGTTCACATACCTGTTTTGCAGTCTGATTGTATTTGCAAAGGTTTGATTGATGAACTACCCAGAACAAAAATGTTCCACCCATTTTCTTCGCCTTTCTGTTTGACTTGCAGCCTTATCTGGGCTGCCCCTGTTCAGCCTCTAAAGACCATGACAGGAAGCCCTGGACATCCACACCCTCTGTGTTAACAAAAGCTCTCTAGACAAAACACAAGAGGCAAGTTCCTGAGGCCAAAGCAGCTGCCCTGTCATCCTCTGAACCCACCCAGCCAGAGGAACTCGTCCAAGGACCACTGCTATCCTTTATAAACAGGTTTTAGTCCACATCCACATGAAGCCCCAGTTTTCTTTATCCAATTTTTTTTTTTTGCCTTGTTTCAAAAATATATGTCTACAGTATACACAAAACCACTGAAACCAACTAAAAATTATGTAGCATACATGCCAGACCAGTATATGGCACTGTAATTCAGAAGACATGCACATAAATCTTGCACACTGTACAGTGTACAGTATATAAACCTACACAAACTTTTTTATAAGTCTATTAAGCCCAAAACACACAGAGCTGATGTCAAAGAACTAGCGATGACTAATGTTGTAACTATACTGGAATTTCAGTACCAATCAAGTACTGACATTTTTAAAACATCTATTTTTTGCTTTCATTTGAACACGTTCTTAAACACTGCTGATTTCCCATTGTGTTCACATGCTCAACAGAAATTACTGTGATTGAAAGAAATGAAAGTCATCAGTTCATGTACATGTGATTTTCAGTTTTTTTTATTTTTAATAAATTTGCAACAATTTCAAAAAATCTTTTATCACATTGTCATTATGGGGTATTGTGTGTAGAATTTTGAGGAAATAAATGAATTTAATTCATTTTGGAATAAGGCTGTAACATAAAAAAATGGGGAAAAAGTGAAGCGCTATGAATGCTTTCCAGATGCACTGTATCTGATTATATGATAACCATAACCATATGGTTTGCAAATATTTAAGAAAAGCAAAAAGTGACAGCTGGTATCTTTGTGTTACCTCTTGACTTCCATCATTTGGTTAGTTTCATCGCTTGGGTTTCTGTTCTCTTTCTCCAACCGCTGACACTAATTGTACTTGGTGAATTGGGCAAACTCCCTCTGACGTGGACCCAATGAGTGGTGATATGTGGAACACACAAAACAAAATAGCCTGACAGATGCTCACCGATGGTCCTTCTCTGCCCATTGGCCAACCATTGGCTTGGTGTGTCCCGGAGCACAAACAAAAGCATGTAAAGTTGTTGTTGCTGTTATGTGATGTAGCCTATATTACCAGGGTCCAGATGTGGGCTGTTGACCTAATCAAATCACAAAATATACAGATTGGCTGTTCATACAAAATGCTAGAGCGCTGCTTTTAGATTTATCCACTCTGGGATATGGTTTCCCAAAAAATGTGGTTTCACTCAGTGGGGCCATAATATCCTTAAAAAAAAATGTTTTGTCATTTATTTCACTTTTCCTAAACATTCTTATTTACTAAGCACTAGTAGTAGTCTTCTGTGACACATAAATAGTCTTATCAATGGTAGCCAATAATGTCATCAAATATTTGAGGAGCAAAATTAAAATCCAATCACATTTCCATATCTATCAAGTTACATTTCCTGATGTCACTATATATCTACATGGACATCAGTAATCTAATTATTTACCCTATTTTGAATAGAAACATAATTAGATGAGTAATATATAATATCTTAATATTTATTAGTTTGTTCATCCTGTAGCCTACTTTATGCTGAGAAACTAGCCATCCTAACTATTTTTATTCATGATTTACACTAGATGATTCAGTCTGGAGCCATGCTGGATCTAAATTTATGACTTTACTTCCGTATTTTGTACACATTTTGACTAGACAATATAAAGAGATTGCACATTGTTGTTCTAAAATTGGTTTGTTTTATTTGGATAACATTTCTCTGACAATGTTCCGTTTTGTCTCTGTCAAGTAAACACATGCACACTAATGACAAGAATGGTCTGCATGTCAGTGAATTACACCACAATGGTGCTTTCTCACTTCAAAGCATGTTTTATCTTTATGCATATATTTATTAGTAACAGCATTTTACAAAACACACTTTAAAAGTCAGGTTATCGCCAGTCCCTGGAAAAATTAATGATGGCATTTGTCAAGAATCACAGTTTATAAGAGCTCATTTGAAGGACAGTAAAAGAGCACCTTCAAACCGAATATATACACAATTCTACTGAGGTTTTGTTTTAAGTTCAGCCTGGCTTTGAACTGTCAGACATACTGAGGGATATTCACTTACACACGTATTCTTCATTTCTTTCCTTCTCTGTTCTTTCTCGCTCTCCCTTGCCTCGTCTCATATGGTCACAGACACGAATGCTGAATTTTAAATGATGGTGCTTTTTTTTACTGCCCTGCTTTCTTCATTTTCATTCTATTTTTAATATTCAATTTTATTTAATATATTTTTATGTATTTGATATTTATTTTATTTTTATGTTTTGCTTTGGTAGTGTTAAGCTCTCTCAGAATTTCTTGAATCTATATCTGAAGGAAAGAAATGGGGCCACGATTAAGGGAGTAAGAGAAACATGATGCAACTCTTGGCCTATTATATAACAATCAATTAAATCCGCATAAGTATAAACAGTTGTTTGATTTTGAGCTCAAAACTTGGAATAAACTGCATAAATAAAGTCTTACGAAATAACCTTATTATGAAAACATCTTTCAAACACCCTCACTGGATGATAATCGCTAATCATGGAAGCATGCCACCAGTTGCATAAGACAAACTGAGCGTCTTGCAAACCATTTGTAAAACGCAGAACAGAAGTTTAGTTTGCACTTCATTTTGACTACAAGAAACTTTGCAACTACGTGTCAACTAACTTTCATTAGAGCATTAGCAGACTGTTAGGAAAGTTACTTCTAGTTAGCAGAAAGTCTCTTGGTTATTGAATGGACAGTACTAATTGCTTGTAGTTGACATGTAGCGAAGTTATGCATGGGTCCTGTTTCCACATTGAATTAACATATAAATGCTTCTCTTTTGACCATTTGTTTTGCCACATTCCTTGTCTATTTTGCAGTAGAGCTTGGTTTGATGCACAAATGATATTGAACGAATCAATTCATGTTCACAAATTGTTGATTTTTCACTGCATTTTTTGCTCTCTTTCCAAAAGTTCCAAAGCCAGAGCAGAAGGTTTGACCATACTGCAAAACTCTTTTTTGAATGAATCATTTAAGTCAACGATTCAGTGATTAATTTATAAAGACGGTCACTTGGTTCCTGAAATTTTCAAATAAAGTTTTGTTGTTTTTTTTTCCGCACTAGCATATTCTTATAGATTAAAAAAATTATGGTGGAACCACTGATGACACTTGGACATTTTTGACACATGAACAGTTTAGTTCTTGGTAACTTTTTGGGCTTTGAACATTTCATAATCCTTGCGGTCTATGGAAGGTCAGAGAGCTCTTAAATTTCTGAAGAACCCAATTTTTGTTTTAATTTGGGTTCTGCTGCACCTTGCATTTTTGCCGTTGTGCTCTGTGCGCCTGCAGTTGAAAAAAGTGAACTCTGAGCAGAAAAAATGTCAGTCACGTCTTTTTTCATAGTCTAATCGAATGAAAGCAGAGGCGGGGTTTCCATTAAGGTGACAACAATTTTGTTGTCACGACGACTACAAAGACTTTTAAAGATGGAGGAGAGACTTGTGGTCGCTGTTTTGAGTTACACAGAGCTGTATGACTTCACAAATCTTGAATGTCACAATATTGTTAAATATTACAATTATAACAATATCAACACCAGCGCTCACGCACAATACGCAGCTGTTTCGGTGGTTGCCTAGCAACATAAAAACGCAGCACACTTCTTTTTTTCTTGTCAATAAAAAAAGGCAGTGTGGTCATGACATTAATGTTTTGTTTTTGCACAATACTCTTATTTATATGGTATGCATAATTCATTTTATTCCGTAAAGCAATGCCATTTCTTTGATGCAAGAGACACCATTGCAGATCTGCTGCAAGGAGATCTGTCCCAAAAAACCTGAACTGAACTGTAATGGGCAACATTGTATCTATAGAAAAAATTCTGTCCTGTTTATAGCCTCAGCTTGTGACATCATTTTGGCTCTTTTAGATGTCTTCAGTCTGTGTTGTGTTCAAATTAGAGTTCATTTGACAGTGGGTCAAGACTCACCTTCTGTGAGGAACAATACACAATATTCTAGAAGGCCAGAAAGTGGATAGCCGCACTTCCATTTTCAGTGTTTGCTAACAAAATCTGTGAAAAAAACTAAAATAATTCACAGAAAGACTGACACTCATGAATTTTGCATTGACGTTTTGGCACATTTACCTGTCCTTACACCATGTTTCTTTAAAACCCTGGTATACTTTAAACAAAATGAAAGAACAAACTGAAATCATGTAATTTTGAACACAATCCAGTCAAAACAAAGTTAGTTTTGAGTTGTTTTGGCAGTTTGAAACAGCTCACCAAAGCTAACTTTTGGGGTAGTTTGTTTTGGCTCCTGAACACATTTGAGCTACCATTGATACCATTGGAGCTACCATTGATTATAGACCAATGGAGCAGTGGGTGTGTTCTGGAACTCCATCTTCTTTGACATGAGATTGATTCGTATGTCATACAAATTCAAACTTCATCTTGCCCTCAAACAAAAAACAAAAAAGAACTTTGTCTGAAGTATACGGTGCCTTTAGGGTTTTCAAAACACTCTGATTTTACAGGTTGAAGATGCCGGAGTAGTGTGGACTACAGATATAATCGTAACAAAACATACACATTTTAAAAACAAAAACACATTAGTGTTTATGGCACCAACATTTTGCTAATAGGTCCACTAGTATTCTAGGATCACCTTTGATAGCTAAGTACAATGCTATTCAAGCCACCTCTGAACATCAGAGAAAGTATCCTGTAATGAGTTCACATGTGAATGAATGGCTTTTAGTTAAAGTATATCATCATAGTCTGGCACATGTGTTAGGAGGGGTGTGAGACGTTGAGCTTCTCAGGAAAGGCAGGGAGTGGTGAAGCTCTTATCTCGCTTTTACTCAGGCCTATCGTCCTCCACCCGGCCGTTCACACACACTCAGCCCTGCGCTCTGACGTTCACACCTCAGCACTGATGCCAGACAAACTGACTTCAAACACATGTTAATCACAACTGAAGCCCTGAGAATCAGACAGACAGCCAGTGAAAGGCCTGAGCATTAACTCGGTCATCTAAAAACACGATTCACCAATGAAAGTGATGATTATAGGTTTGTTTGAAGGAACTGTTTGATTCTGGTAGTACTATTCAGGTGATGTTTGAGATATTTTGTGATCTAATTACTTAAAACACATTTAGACCCTTTTACACTTATAATGTGTTTTGGTAGATTGTATCACATGTAGATGAGGGAGACAAGTTACTGTTTACACTTAAAAAAAAAAAAGATTCATCCCACTTTTGAGCACACTATCACACAGATGTGATTTCTGCTGTGATAGACGCAACTATGATGAAACTTCTGGGTTTGTGTTACAATCAGTTTTGGCAAGAACATTGTATTTTTGCATTTTTTGCCTTCAAACCAAACTTTTCAGACAATAATAGTGCACTTTAGTTTAAATAGTGCACTTCATTAGCATGTCTTATAATCGATACAATTTATATTTGTTTTGAAAGAAGTGTCTTATGGTTATGTCTTATATTTCATTTTAAAATGTCATTTATTCCTGTTATGATGAATCTGAATTGTCAGCATCATTACTTCTGTGTCACATGATCTTTCAGTATTAGGCTCCATTACTCCATTATTATCAGTGCTGAAAACAGTTGTGCTGCTTACTATTTTGGTGGAAGCAGTACATTTTCCAGGATTCTTTGAGGAATAAAAAAAAAAATTATATTTGAAATGAAAACCTTTTTCAATATTATAAATAACTGGTCACATTTTATGTACAATTCTCGCTATTAACTGTGACTTTTGTCTCAGTAAACTAATAACTAACTGATTATTAATAAATAATAAATAATGTCCCAAAAATGTCCTTTGCATATGTCACAAAAATGTAAATTTGGCTGTGTGTAAACAGTCCACATTGCATTAAATACCTCCAATTACTCCAAAATGTGCCTATTAACCAGATTTGCCTCATTACTCAAAATCATTTATGCTCCACAATTGCATAAATCCTCATAAATTATTACCAGTCAACTCAATACATAGTTAATATTCCAAAGAAAATCTATGCACTTTCTCATTACAAACATTTAGCTCAACACCAGATTACAGTAAACATTTCCTGTGCATAAAATGTTTAGTGTTCCATATCTGTTCTACATTCATAAATGGCCTTAATGATGGTCTGGAGCACCTTTTATGACCACAAGGTTCAGTTTTACAACTGTAAGTGACTGTTTTATGACAGAGACTGTGCCTTTGTGTCCTGACTCAGCATGTTCTTGGGTGGAGCGAACAGGAAGCCTGCTCTGATTTCTGATCTCCTCTACTAACACCAGCCCTTTAGTCGCACGTCACTTACATCACAGAATCAGAAGGAAAGGGGCCCGAATTGGGTCACAGGAAAGGGTCAGGAGCAATAGGGGAGTATGGGAACTGCTAACTTCAGTTTAATTCTGATAAACCAGGCCTTTTTTTCCCTTAAAAAGCCATGAGAACGGCACCTCTGGCCTGCTTGAATGATGCTTTAGTGGAAAAGAGGGAATCATGCCAGTTCAACGTATGGCGACATTGGTAATACACATGAGCTGTAGTTTCATGCAAAAACAAATGACACGGCACACGGGTTCATTAAAATTCCCCAGCTCATCTTCATGACTTGGGAAGCAGGGGTTGTCAGGTGTAATTCTCAAGTGCTCTTCTCAAGCAAATCAAAGCAGACAGTCAGACAGACGGATCAGCAAAGCATCGTGCCCAGCCAGGCTGTGTTACTGACAGAGTATTGATGTTGTTTCACCTCCAAGATATAAAACAGCCCTGCATCTTAACATTAAAAAGGAATAATAAAATATGTGCCTAGTATTATCTCATTTGTCCCCAACACTAAGCCCTACACTTCCACCATCAGTTAGAATCTGCATAATATCATTGCCCCTGCTGCAGCCATGGTATAGTTCCTCGATTATTATGCCGGAATGAGAGTAAAGTTCCTAGCCTTATCCTAATTTTCATCAGTCTTAGGACACAATGTAGAAGTGTCAAGCTTTAAATGGAAAATTTTTTGAAACTCTTTGGTAATTTTTGAGCGAGATTCTAATGGTCTAATCCGATTCAATGATTTATGCTAAGCTAAGCTAAACGTGCTCCCACCAGACCCGGAGATCGCCTGAATAGATTGAAAATAGTAAAACTCACCTGTTAGGCACTTGTAAAATGAGTCGATTTTTCACATTATATATACAGTTGAGATCAAATTTAGAGAACTAGAGAATAATGTAATCTTCATTGTTCAAAATTTGAAGGAATAATTATTGTGACAATACTATTACAAAACAATCAATTCACTTCAGCAAAGCACTTTATTTTGTGGAAAACAGTGATCAAAATAAAGATCAGCAGTAATTGTAGCCCAAAGAAAGATTACAGCTAAAATTTTTGAAAGTTACAGCAGTCAAAATGAGTAGGAAGTGTACAGGCCCTTGCTTTCAATGACTTCTTGAATGACACTTCCTCCTCCACCTTTCACTCCATTACAAAATGTAAGTTCAGGTTTCCCCCAGTTTGAAAACGAACATAACGTTTCCTATTGGAGCCAAATAAATTAAACTTGCTTTCCTCACTAAAGTGAACTTTTGACCAGTTCTTTGTCCACACAACATGATCTTCCACAAACGTTAGATCTTTGCACTGTTCAGCATTGAACTAGTGAGCAATTCCAGCTGAAATATCCATTTATAACTCATGAAACTTATAGGATAATGTCAAAAAGGACTTATCAGTGACTTCGAAATTTAGGAAATTCTAGATTGTTCTCTATTTTTGATCTACCCTGTAAGAATCAGAATTAGGCACATTCATCAAAATAGCAAAATCAGTCAAAAGTCAATCGTTTTGAACGAAAATGTGTATATGAAATGTATAATTTGACTTACAGTCTGCAAAGGAGCTTAATGTTTTCATGTAAACCCATGTTATGCCAACAAATATTACATAAACACAAGTTTATAAATAATATAAATCTGTCATTTCCTGTCACTGCTGTAAAATTCTGACAGATGTAGCGGAAAGCATCTGGGTCATGCTCTCATTTTCTTGAAATTGGGATTAGGCATAAAAAATATCATACATGTGAAAAAGAACTGAGAACTGAATATATATATATATTTTTTTTAAGTACAATTCTCTCTGTAACAAACCATTACTTTTTCTTATAATATACTGCTGCTTATTAACAGTTAGTAAGGTATAGTGAGAATGTAGAATAAGACCAGAATATTATCTATAAGTAATAATAATCGGTCAATATCTTAATAATAGGCAGGTAATAATCCGCTATTTAATAGTGAAAATGGGTACATAAACGAGTTGCCGAATATTTATATGTTGTTTACAGAAAAAAGTAACTAGTTTACTACAAAGTTACTACTACTTTTTATGGAAAGTAATGCGTTACGTTACTTTTGAGTTACTTTTTCATACCTGCCTGAGGCTTGATCTCTTTCAGAACTTGCAGGGTATTTTTCTTTTTTTAAATCGAGGAGCTCTGCATTTAACGACACACTGTATAACCTACAAGGGCGTCACAGTGGCTAGCATGATCAAGAAGGTCGCTGGTTCAAGCCTCGGCTGGGTCACTTGGCATTTCTGTGTGGAGTTTGCATGTTCTTCCCGTGTTGGCATGGGTTTCCTCCGGGTGCCCCGGTTTCCCCCACAGTCCAAAGACATGCGCTATAGGTGAATTGAATAAACTAAATTGGCATAGTGTATTTGTGTGAAAGTTGAAACAATGTGTTTGCTACTTTTGAATTTTTGTCTTATAAGTTCGGTAAAATCACTGTCCATTGAGATGCATCCAGAATAACGAGAATACTTCCATCACAGAAATGTTAGGCTCTGCCATCTTGCTTTCTGTCTGTTCCTGCGGGGAGCTCATTCTCTCATTGAATGTGATTCAACGTAATTACACTAATTTTGATTCAGCAATTAATTTTTTTAAAGCGAATTAATCTGAAAAGTAACTGGATTTACATTTTTTAGGAAAGTAACTCAAATATGATTACTTTACTCGTTACTTAGAAAAGTAATATTATTACATAACTCGCATTGTAACCCAACACTGCATATCACTACGCTGCATGATTTCAGTTATTTCACAGGTTTGTTAATAGCGATAATTGTATCTTAAAATATAATGTGAACAAATGTTTTTCTGAAAATGACCAAAGACTACTGCCTATCAAAGAACAGATAACTTTGAATGTATGTTTTAGTAATGTTATCAGAAGAGTGATTGTTCATAACATCAATTTGCCAAAATGTTCAGAAAATGTTTCCTGAGGAAGAGAGCACTTAGATTCAGGCAATAAAGGAGTATAACCTTCTTCTTCCTTGCGAATGTTTGCAGAAAAACCATATTCCAGTTAAAATCACACTTCAGTTAAAAAATTAAATAATATATTTGAGTCAGAAATATGATGCAGGTCTGTGCAATATACAAAAGCATGCAACAGTGTTTTGAGATGCTAAATTGTGAATTCTCTTTGTACCGTCTCCCTGTACAAGCACCAGAACAGCAGGTTTTCCACTTGGTGCATGCTGCGGCTTCTGTGGAGGATAGACGTTTGCATTTTTCATGATTTGAGACCCAATTAGAAGCCAATCCCAATTCTATTATCTTCTGAGAGCAGTATCACGTGATCTGTCTGTCATCCAGCTGCCATCTGAATGCAGAATAGACCAACGTCCAGCGACGAAGGCCTGTTTGAACTGGTCAGCTGGTGCACAGGCCCCTCTCTCTCTGCATTAAAGCCTTTTTTGTTCCCAGAGAAAGTATTTTTGTGCTAGAACTGGCTGTGCTAGAAACTCTCCAAACAAACATTCCACTCTGTGGGGCTCCGGGCAAAACCAGCTGTGTTGAAAAACTCAGTTTGATATCAAAGTTTGTCAAAGAACAAATTATGCTTGTGCTGACTTATTTGATAAATGCTTAATTTAGGATGAACTCTCAGCAAGGGTGCCTTATTATGGAAGAACCATTTGATTTACTTTGTTTTAAAGGTCAGCGATTAAGTAGATTGTGGATGATGAAGAAAATATTTTACAAAAGCTAGTTTTAAAACCAAGCCAAGTTCTTAGATATGCATCTTTGCATCTAGAAATGCATAATGTATATTGGAATTAAAAATAAATATTAAAGTTTTTCTGAAATCGTGTATTAACTTGATATTCCATATTCAATATTCCAAATGAGACCCACTATAACTGCAATATTTCATGCTGGTGCCATTGAACCAAAGCGTCTTTGTGAACATGCTTCCCTTTTTTAGGGCTTCAAATTTGTAGTTATTTGAATAAAAAAATATTATGTTTGACTGTAAACAAACTGTAATTTAAAGGGTTTGTTTTTTAATAGTTATCATTGGAGCTGACACTGGTAAAGAAACCAATATCAGTAAATGGGCAAAAATATTGTGATATTTTTATAGTGCTTTTTGACATTGACATTTTTGTTATCTATACTCCACAAATGACACATAAAGAAAAATCTATTTGTACCTTAAGCCTTTACACTTTAAGCCTTCACATTCATTATAATGATGCAAGAATGGGAATTAAGCAGCACCTTTAACATTCATAGATGTTTGACAACAAACAAAGTACAAAGTACAACCTTTTTGGTCGCATGCCTAGAACAGGTCACAGATCATTTTATGTCGTATCTCCTCGTCACTGTGTGTCCCAGTGACTTTAAAAGTCAGTGACTCATCTTTAAAGTGCGTCAAATAATTATCAGACTAAATGTTGTCAAGTCATAAACTTTGACAATCCGATTCATTGTGCAACAGGTAGTAATGAGGACTCCAAACTTAATTGTATGTTCAGTGTAGTTGTGGATTTATTCAAAGTGTACAAATTCTGACACATAAATATGAACATCCCCCAACACACAAGTACTGAGTGACAAATTTACACATCTGAATGTGAAACAGTGGATAGTTTAAAAAAACGCTTCATTTGAAGCAATACGTTACTTCATTTTTTGTAGCATGATAAACTCTTTACAAAAAAAAAAAAAAAAATCAGATTTTACAAGTTCATATTTTAGAAAAGGGAATTGCTAAAGTGCATTTAAACATCTCTTGTTGTTCAGGAAAGCACACAATGTAGGTACAGCTAGAAATAACACTAGTAGTCCTCAAGTCCTCCATGTGTCAGTCAACAGGGCCACTTAAGAAGGATTGTACACCTTTGACCTTTTACAAATCTTTCCACATTCACCTGTTGAAATACTCTAGTGGTTAACGAAATACCCTGCTTCAGTGACTCTAGTCTCATATAAACATTTGTGCTTTCCCCAACAAGTGATCCATAAAGCTTATTCTGGTTCCCCTGACCACCGAGACGACAAACACTCAGGGAAAATGAAGGGTGGTCATTCTGGATAAAACCAATCCTCCTGAATGTGTAGGATTTTTTTTTCATTAGTCCATGGCAGCTTTGGTAATCAGTCCTTCCATTTCAAGACTTCATATGAATGCTAGAATATTAGATACGTGTAACATGTCACACACAGGGACAAAAACCAACTCTTTGGCGAACAGTCTTTGTCATTTACAAGTTCATGTCCAGTGCTGTCCTTCACAAGAACTGGATGTACCACAGATCCAATGAAGTTGCGTAACACTGTGTTGATGTGAAAGTTCCATGTGATCGTCGCACCGCTGCTACAATCCGATAACCAAAGTGGTCAATCAATATTGTCCTCTCTCGGTCTCTGAACCGTATTCATCCAGGACGTCCTGACTGATAAAACTCAGCCCACCGAAACTATACTTCCAGGAGCGCAGTGGCCACAAAGGCCCATGGCACATCAGTAGCGGAGCCATCACAGAGGCCTACCAGCTCACATTCCCATCACCAAAGAGTCATCTTTTCCGTTTCTGCTGCCTCATCATCTTTCTACGCTTGATGATCATGGTGTGGAGACGTTCAAGGCCTTCTTGGAGACCTTCTCCGATGATGGCACAAGCCGGTTGGAGGTGCCAGGGTGTATGGGAACCGAGCTCATTCAGCGCCAACATCTGTTCAACTTCAGAGAGAGGCAAAGCGCTACGCAGGTCCTGCTTGTTAGCCACCACCAGCACGGGCACCCCCAGGTTCTCCTGAAGCCGTGTGATCTTATGTAGCTCCGTCTTGGCTTCCTCCATGCGTTCTGCATCTACCGAGTCCACCACGAACACAAGGCCATCGGCGCACCGTGTGTATGAGCGCCAGAGCGGCCGGAGCTTCTCCTGACCCCCTACATCCCAGAAGTGAAAGGTGGCAGTCCGGCTTTTGGCACCGAGATTTACTTTGATCTTCTCTGTGTTGAAGCCCTTGGTGGGAACAGTGTTCACAAACTCGTTGAAGCGCAGTCTGTACAACACTGTGGTCTTACCGGCACAGTCCAAACCGAGAATAACAATGTGCAGGGCCTGGAAGGACGGCAGGCACGGAAAGATGGCATGGGGCTCTGATAATCCATTCCCCATCTTGTTCCTCCACTCTGATGAGGATGAAAGCGAACGTGGGGACTCGGGAGACCAGGTGTCGCCGCTGCTACCGCTTCACCAAATATTCACAAGGCTTCTCTCGTTCCCCTGAGAAGCTGCTGCTGCTGCTCTGATAACCTGAAACCAAATGAAAAAGGAGATGATGCAATGAGGCCAGCAGTGGAGCACCATGACACACAGTTTTACAGATCTCCTTTACTTCATTCTAAGTGAGCATGCTTGTCTTTTTGTCACTCTAAAAGGCACACAGATTCATCCAGGCTGGGTGTCATTCAGTGCCAATGATGGTGAATGAAGGATGAAACAGCAGGAAGCCTATTTGCACATGTAGCGCCACAGGGGCGCCAAAATTACGCATCGGTAAAAATCCTTGCGCGCAAAGACTCGTGTCTGTCTATTCATGCTATGTTATTGTTCAACAGTAGTTGCCAGTTGCAAACAGATAAAAGCGCACGTGCTGGCCTATGTAAATGTGGAAAACACGAGTCTGTCGCAGATCTCTATGGCCAACTGTAAACGCGCTTTAGGAGTGGCACATCTCCATACATGAAGACATGAATATTATTCATCATTTTCACCCAACAAGTAATTCAACATGGCAGACGTTATTATTTTTTGCTCCAAGATTGTTTGCTGCCCCCCCAGAATGCTAGCTATTCGTTACCAAAATATTAAGTTACTCTAAATTACATTATCACTCAGACTAATGATATATCTCTATAATTTAAGCCTTGCAAGCACACGCATATACTAGAAAAAAAAGTCTTAATCGGCACCCACCTTATTTCGTGCGATCCT
This sequence comes from Danio jaintianensis, assembly GCA_903798115.1. Lineage (NCBI taxonomy): Eukaryota > Metazoa > Chordata > Actinopteri > Cypriniformes > Danionidae > Danio > Danio jaintianensis. The sequence continues at coordinate 7,364,867 of CAIGQV010016734.1, forward strand.
TGCGCCAAGCGTTAGCTCAGCAGATGAAAATGTGTCCGACTATTTCCAAAATATTGTTGTCATTCAAATCAGCTGAGCCGACAAGTGTATATCCACTCCCTGTGACAGCGCCTGTTTCACTGACTCTCCGGCGAGCTGCTTCCACTTCATTCTAGCAGGGATGGCTCCGCCCACTGTGTGGAAGAACGCGCCGATTGGTTCAATCCAGCGCGCTCGTGTTATTTTCCCTGCTGTTTGAATGGTCAAAAGTCAAGCCTGTCGTCTGCTTGAACACACCTCCTCACCACCTGTTCATGTCGCTCAAGGCGTTTAAAGTTTGGGAGACACGCTTACAGGTGAGCCTCAGCAGGTTTTTAGTGCTGGAAAACGAAAAGAGAGCTTGTGGAGCTTTTGGTTCAGTGTGTTATCTGCAAAAAAAGCACTTCATGCAGTATATTTCATGAGTGTTTGCTGAGTGAGGCACTGTTCAAACGATTCGTTAGCTGTCTGAATCATTCAGGGAACTGATTCAGTTCGTTTTGTTTAATGCCTCTGAGCAATCTATTTAAAAGATCCGAATCAACACAGTTATTTATTCACGTTTAGATTAGAACAGAATAAAAAAAAGACAAAAAATAAACTCACACGGTACAATTTTTTTTGTATAAATTTGAATATATTTTAAAGCATTTGTATATTTAAAAACATGAATATATTTACCCAATTATCTTCTAAAAGTACACGAATGTAAAATGTAAAGAAAATTTAGGCAAGACACAAAACAGCTCCTGTGTATCAGACAAAATCAGACATAGGGCCTATCTGTATAGCTGTTTATGTTAATCTAAGCTAAAAGACTGGATTCTTTTAAGAAGCACAATTGTATCTCCATCCACATTAATTTTTCTTGACCCTGAAATATGTTTTGGTATATGAAGTTGAATATATTTGATATTTTTGTAATTGAGCCTTTCAGGTACTTAAATATACTTTGCACATATTTACAAAATATTTTATGCAGAATAATAAAGGCTATATGAATTCCGGGTCGGATCTTAACCGTTCACAGACAATTCAGTTAACTTTAACTTCAAAGAAGGGAAGAATGGTAGATCAACGTGTATCAAATACAATGGCTATGTAGTAGCAAACAAAAAGAGAATAGAGTCTCGTCAAAAAAAAAAAGGCGCATCAAAGTGTCAGAACAATTAGCAACGCAATCGATACACAATTGCTCCGTGATGGACGTGTTGTCACGTACACCACACATCCATTCATGCACCGGAGATCTAACTCACTGAATGCCCTATCTGGCCTGATCACTCGTCTGAGATTGTTGATTTAAGATAGTTAATTCAGTACAGGTTAATTAGTCCCTTAAAAGACCGCATGTGAAGCTCATTCGTATGTGCAGTCAAATATGCTTATTCAACAAAGTTCAACAAATATACAAAATAAAGCATAAAATCAAACTAAAGATTGTTTTAGAGGTCAATAATTTATTACAACCAAGGCCTTTAGGGTGCACTTGATATGTTGTAAAGGAATGGATTGCATCATTGACTGTCGATTCCAAATTATTTTGTAATGAGGAAAGCCATATGTTTTACATGTGCGCCATCTTGTGTTCATAAGAAGAAATGTCACATGGGTTGTAAGTGTGAGTTTTGATGTTTTGCGTGAATTAAAAAAAAAAAAAAATAATATTTTTGCCTTTCGCTACATATACATTTTTTATTTTTTGTCTATGGGATTTTATGGTATATTCTTTTTTTATACAGTAGTAATAATCAATTTTTAGATGAAAGTAAAATTTCCAGAGAAATCTTAAATGATTTGGAGCACAAATGTGAGTTTGGTCTATTCTTTTTTGAGGGACACTTGGCAAATTATTGTGTGTATATATATATATATATATATATATAAACAATCGGAAAGGGGCTTCATCGGAGAATATGACTTTGCCCCAGTCCTCAGCAGTCCATTCGCCGTACTTTTTGCAGAAGATCAATCTGTCCCTGATGTTTTTTATTTGGAGAGAAGTGGCTTCTTTGCTGCCCTTCTTGACACCAGGCCATCTTCCAAAAGTCTTCGCCTCACTGTGCGTGCAGATGCGCTCACACCTGCCTGCTGCCATTCCTGAGCAAGCTCAGCACTGGTGACACTCCGATCCCGCAGCTGAATCCTCTTTAGGAGACGATCCTGGCGCTTGCTGGACTTTCTTGGATGCCCTGAAGCCTTCTTAACAAGAACAATGATAGCGCTAGATGCAAGATGCAGATGATAGATGCAACGCAAGCATCACCCTCCTTTTAACATGTCAAGTCTGCCATTCTAACCCAATCAGCCTGACATAATGATCTCCAACCTTGTGCTCGTCAACATTCTCACTTGAGTTAACAAGACGATCACTGAAATGATCTCAGCAGGTCTTTTAATGACAGCAATGAAATGCAGTGGAACGTTTTTTTTCAGGATTAAGTTAATTTTCATGGCAAAGAAGGACTATGCAATTCATCTGATCACTCTTCATAACATTCGGGAGTATATGCAAATTGCTATTATAAAAACTTAAGCAGCAACTTTTCCAGTTTCCAATATTTATGTAATTCTCAAAACTTCTGGCCACGACTGTAGTATTACCAGCTGCCTGCAAAAGTGTTTAAATAAAACTATTTAAAGTAACTATACAACCCTAGACTGGCCAATCTTCATACTCAAACAATTGCTTATGTGAACTTCATTATAAGTTAGTTAATTCATTAAGTACAGGTTAATTAGTGTCTTAAAAAGAGGACTTAAGCTCATTCGCATTCAGTCAGATATGCATATTCAAGAAAGATCAACAAAGAAAGCATTTAAACAAACTATTGGTATTTTTAAAGATTAATTTCTTACAACCAATTATATTGGTGGTAGTTATATATATGTATATATATATATATATATATATATATATATATATATATATATATAATGGGTTTTGAGTGTTCAGTTTTGTATGGTGACATTCCATTGTTTAATGTCTTTCTAAAGCATCAAGCAGTTGCTGATGCTTAACAAATGCTTTATAGTATACAGTTATTATAAAGTGTTACTCAAATATGAACATTTTAGACAAACCCATACTTAATAAATATAAAAGAATTTTCAAATGATCGTTAAAATAAAAATACTGTATTTTCGGAAGTGTTATCTAAATATGAGTACTTTGCCATCATACTATTTTGTATGTGTAATGGTTGTCAGCAAACAACTACTACAACCTGTCTAGAATGTTTATTCTACTTTTGAAATGTATCTTTTGTCTCTAGGGGGCTCTTGTGTGTTGCATTAACAAAGACAAAACCATTTTCAAAAGTGTATTGATTCTTTAATAATACATTTTCAAATCATGCTTACAGAAATCCAGAGAAGGAATAAAATTCTGTGCAAACCCTTCTAAAAGACTTGCACAACTTTAAGATCAGAAGTGAATTGCAGTATTTTTAAAAAGATTTTCATGGAATATTTCAATATAGTTCACTCTTCATGCCTCCATAAACAAACATCTGTTTCATATTTCCAGTGAAGTCCATTGAGTTCAAAATTGAGTCTTCCGTTAAACTAAATGGAGGGATTTCAATGCTTTTGTCATGAGGTCCCATCGAGAGGTGTCCCACGCCAGGAACCAGCCGGTGAAGGTGGGGGGCTCATGTCCCTGCTTTACCACCACCAAAGGAGTCCCCTTGTCTCGTCCTGATGGGTCTGTCCCAATGTAGACCCTAGCTGCAAAAGCACAGTATTCAGAAAGTTAAATAATCATATTTATTAGATAGCATAAAGACGATATTGAAAATGTGATTTTTGTATTTTAAATTTCATGTTTATCCCTTCAATTTGCATTTGACTTAAAGGAAAGTGTGCCTGAGTCATCTTACCAGATTTCATAGACTCTGTCCTCTCCACCTCATTGGCGTCCTTCCCAATCCACACAAATACCTGAGAGGTAAATCAAGAGTCATCATGGCTACACCCAAGTTAGGGGATACCTTTGCATCTTAAACATTATCCTTGAGGAAGTCATAAAGAGAGATAAACATCTAACCGTATCCCAGACATCCAGTATCATTACATCATCTTCAGCCAGATCATCTTGGTTAAACTCACCAGGTACTTCTTCGATCTATATTTGTAAAAGTTACAGTTTTCAATCAGTAGATTAGTTTGACGGCAAGTAGCACTATTTGAACATTTAGCACAGACAGTTAGGTTCTGTTTTACATGGTCAGCATTGGCTCCAATGCAAAACATGTTGAACAACGCTATCTCATGCCAATTCATAACTTTTTGATTGAGTGGAATTTGTACAATCTTATTTGTACATTTCAGTACGATTTGCTCATCCCCCAATGACAGTTGGGTTTAGGAGTGGGGTTTGATGTCACGCCTCCTTTTCAAAATCTGAACTGAAATCGTATGAACTAAACTCAGTTTTATCAGGTCTAGGATACTCACAATGAACCTTCCAGTTTTGTTGGAGCAGGCGAACAGTCGAGGAGGATGTTCTATAGTTCTACTCTCCAACAACCCAGACGTCTGATACCATGTCTTTCCACCCAGAGCCATCCAAAAGGCCTCTTTTAAAGGGGAAATGAGGAGTTAGTGTGTATAAATCTAATGATGCTAGTTAAAAGTCAAGTTGCAGAATAAATAAGAAATCTATGTTATTGTCATTATAGTACATGCAATGTCCATATCTCAAAGATGTGATAAAATTTAAATGTATATTATGTGCCAAGCATTTGTGTATTGTTTATCTAAATTCTATCAATCAGACTGGGCCTTACTATCATTAAGTGCTATTATTGGATTGACCGGTCCTGAAGGTGACAAAGTTGAAGAATCAAAACATCTGCAATACTCAACATCAATATTGTACATCACAAACCTTCCTAGTATCATTAAACCCTAGTCAAAAGTATGTCATTGAATCCATATTAGCTTTACCTGGCTCCTGTCCTTCAATAGCCATTTCGGTTTTGCAGATCAGCTTCTCACTCATGTACTTTGCAGCTTTTTCCTCTTCTTTACTGGCCCCCTTTCCCTTCCAAATGTACCCGTCTCCCTGAGGTAATTTCAGAAGATAGGCATCATTGCTGTTCAAACTTGATGCTTTAGCGTCCACCTGTAGACCACAAATCAACACACTCAGAGGACACATCAAAATTAAAATAGGTCACTCCAACCAAAAGTGGTCAACACTGTTTTGGAGAATCAAGCAAATCTCCACTATCTTGGCTTAGACAATCTTCCTGTGCTAACCAGATGACCTAGATGATAGTCTACCAGGTTACCACCACATTGCAGTCTAGTGAATTAACCATCTTTCACCATTTACTAAGATCAGATTAACTTGGACATTTGATTTATTAATCTTTCATTTTCAATTTGATGACCGAACTCATTTGTCTTGGACATTGTGCTTGACCAGAGTTGTCTCCATGTGCAAACCAGGACTCACCTCACTAATCCTTGTAATGGTTCCCAGGTTCTTGCGCACTTGAAAGAGGCGTGTTGGAGCTGCTGGAGCCTGTCCCCCTTTTCTAGATGTCCCATTTTTATACACAATCAAAGGCTTGTCTTTGAAGAGGCTCAGCAAATGAGGTGGTTCCTTTCCTTGAGTCACTCTTACCTGGTTGGATATTGAATGATAGTGAGGCTTCATCAAAAATAACTCCACCAGCCTGGGGTGCATTTTCCAATTGCATTGTTTACTAGCTATATTCACAAGTTCTGTTTTAGCAACATATTGATTTGGGAAACAGCCACAACAATGTTGTTCCTATGCAAATGCACTCTAGTAAATTTTTTAAGGGTTTTAGTCAGACCTTGGGTTGTACATCCTTGCTGCACTTATTTTTCTAGTTCAGGGTTTTCCCAATGTGAATCTGGAGTGCTCTCAATAGTGCACATTGTCTGTCTCATCTGACAGAACAATTTCAGGTCTTGGAGTCACTACTAAATATCTGACGTACTGAGTCTGGTGTGGGGTTTTTTAAGAAGACAGAAACATGTGCTATGTTCATGGCACTTCAGGATGTGCACTGGGAAACAATGAGCTGGTTCATAATCTAGGACTGGGCAACTCAAATTGTTGTAGGGTTTACCTTCAACACTAATCAAACACACATGAACAAGCTAATTCATGGCTTTAGGATTACTAGAACGCTACAGGTAAATTTGATTAGGTTTGGTGCTAAACTTTACAGGACGTTGGATCTTGAGAGCCAGAGTTGCTATAATCCAATGATCTATACCAGGGGTGTCAAACTCAGTTTCTAGAGGGCTTTAGCCATGCAGAGGTTAGTTCCAACCCTGTTTCAAAACACTTTAAACAAGCCTAAAGGACTTAGTTTGATCAAGTGTATTTAATTACAGTTAAAGCTAAACTGTGCTGAGCTGTGGCCCTCCAGGAATTGTTTGATCTAGATCTAGTTACAGTCAATAAATGAGTAGATAGATAAAATTCAAATCTCCTCACCTGAACAGCATTTCCCCCCAGTGAACGGTCTAGGTCAACCGTGAGAAAGGCTGAAGCTGTCACTTCATCAATTGTGCTGCAGGAACCTTGCCTGAGGGTAAAAGCATAGAGCAGTAAGCTTTATTTTTTACACAATTTGACTTCCTCTTGGGAAACTTAGCACTTCCACATGGCTTACCAGGTGTAAATGATTTCTCCTTTGGAGTACCTATATAAAATGATATAGCAGTCCCCTCCATAGAACTGGCCATATGTCTCTGGGTCTACAGGAACCTTGTTATCACCTGTGAAAGCATCACACTCCACCCTCCATATCTGTTAAACAACCCCAGATTAAGAATATCTCATCAAATGTATTCACAGATTAGAATACCTGGATTTCATTCGTTAATTTTCTTTTATAATAGAGACATGTGCAATAATTAGAGTAGGGATAAAGTAGTAGCCTCTAGTTTCATTTTGACAACAAGATGCTAATCTACACCCATCTCTTATACAGTCACTTTTACAGTTTCCAATCTCTTTAAAATTTTGACCTCTGTTTTTCCAAGGCCGTCATCAACCATGTTGTACTGAGCAGCCATTTGCTGAGATTTATGCAGCTTGGAGGCATCAAACTTCTCTTGTTTGATCTTAGCGATCCGCTCCGTGACAAAGACTCTGCCTAAACCCTCGGCCTGGTCCTTCTCTTTCCAGCTCTTGAAGAACTGCTTAAAGATGGGTGTCTCTCCACCCTCTGGAAGAACTTGGATCTGTGTACAAGGATGAAAAGACCTGTCACACTCTGTACAAGATAATATGTAAAATGATGCAGCAAAACATATGTGCATATCTAATGTTTATGAACCTGTGTGTTTTCAGGATATTCCATCTGCTTAATGAAGCTCTCAGCTGTTTTCATGGCCTCCTTCCTCTCACTTGGATTTGCGTTGTGGCCTAAATCAAAAATAATGTCAGGCATTTTGAATGTCACACAACTCCTTTTTTTAATGCGAGGCATCTAGTGCTGCTCCTGGAAGGTCTATGTCCTGCACAATTTCACTCCAACACATTTGTCTTGAAATTTCTAGTAATCCTGAAGACTTTAATTAGTTCGTTGTTCAGTTGTGTTTAATTAGGCTTGGAGCTTAACTCTTTAAATCATCCCAACTTCACGCTGCACAATTATAGCCCTGATTTTCACTCACCAACAGATTTTGAGACATCACCAACCAATGCTTGAAATCATAAGAAAATCCCGCAGTGTCAATTATCAAAGACACGGTCTGAGAAAATCACCAACATGTGAAATATTTGGCATAATAAATATCTGGCAATTCAAAATCATTCTGTGTAAAATGAATTCTGACTGAAAAACAAACTGGCAAGGACCTAAAGCCAATTAGAGAGCTAGATAAAGGGCAGTGGGTGTTCAGAGAGGAATTATAGACCACAATCTCAGAATAAATAAGCTTTACAATACCATTAAACAGAAACCAAACAGAAACATTTGCTTGACCAACCACAGCAGCATCACATTGCAAAATAATTCATTGACCTCCAACTTTCTTTGCAGAACACAAAATCCTTGTTCCCCACGTCTCCCCATCCATTACCTCCTCCATATTAATTTTTGCCCTTTTGCTGCAAACTAGTGCACTTGAATGGCAAACGTATTGCAGACTACCACAGTCTCATGTGTGATATTGAGCTAAATCCTTACCACTTCTTGCATGTGTTTGTCAGCTAGACAGAGTTATCTGCAAGTTTTTCAAATGTAGTCATGCAGTGTGTAAACTTCTGTCACTGATCTATCATGCAATGTGACCAAGGCAGTGACTGAACGCTTCCCAAGATAGTTGTTTAGTATGAAAGCAATGATGATCCAACAACTTTAAAAAAAAATGCACAATGCGAACTCAGCATTAGTGGATCTCCAGGAGCAGGTTTGGACACCCCTGGTTTAATAGCTTCACCTTTCCACACAAAGATTGTTTTGTATTTTCCATAATCCAGAATGAAGCATTCCTCAGACAACAGGTTACTTTGGTCAAAAGGGTTGTCCTTTGAAACAAGTGACACTTGCATTTCTCCCGTTGCATCTGACACCTGTGAAGTATAAATATATTTAAATAATAAATCTATTACAGTTTTTGTTTGATTGTGTATTGCATGTGTCTATTGAATTTGTAGAAAAGAATTAAACGGAAGTTTATAAGCTTGTTTACCATGTAAAGACTGGCTATCATCCTGTTTGAAATGTCAGCAACTGCATCCTCGCTATCGTCACCTTCAGGGATTTCAGGCTTCACACCGAGAACCTGTAAAGTATAAGGTATAAAAATGAATGACTTTCCTCCTAAACTAGATATTGTGTTGCCTACAGCGAACACTGTATTACGGTGTATGTTTTGACACTTTTATTTAATACCTTTGTCATCTCTGCAGGCTCTAGTCCTTCTTCTACAACCACCAGTTTAGCCCGTCCACTCCTCTCATTGTCTCGAATGCCTGTAGCCACTTGGGCTGCTTTGATGCGCTCAAACTTGTTGCATTTATACCCACACCATTGGTAGATTACCTAGTTTTTAAGACAAGTTTAATTGATAATTGTTATTTGTAAACTGGTTGGTTTCCTAGGAAGACTTGGGTTTCATTCTTGGTAATTGTTTTGACACGTGAGATGTGTTAGGAAGTACTCTTTTCCAAGTTACCTTTGAAAACACCCTGCCCTGTCATTATGGAATGATATCAGTCAATATTTGTCAGTACTGGTTAATTGACTGTTCTGTAAAGAAGTGAGAAGGTGAAGCCCTACATGTGCCTTCAAACTGTTCGGTTCAATGGTTTGATATTTCTGCAAACTATTCCGCACACCACAAGGTCAGTAAGGGCTGATTTATACTTCTGCATCGAGTGTTCGCCGTGACCCACGGCGGCTGCCTTGTGCATTTATACTTCTGCATGCTGTTTGTGTTACTCTGCAATAATACTTCCAAAATGCTAGCTGGCAGTAAGTTATGTTAGGTTCCTCTGTATCGAGTTTCTTCACCAGTGTTTTGTTTTGTCTGACCGCTGCCTTTAAGAGCCCCTATTTTGGGTTTTTGAAAATGACCTTCCATGCAGTGTGTAACACAGCTGTAAATAAAGTGAAATATCCAGCTAAGGCTTAAATCTGAAAGTGTGCCATGTTTAAAACTATTGATTCATCTATAAAAGAGTTGTTCAAATGAATCGTTTTGGTAACGAATCTTTAGCCGTGTCGGCGTGACGTTGATACGGAACTCAAGCCCCGCCCAATTGTTGCGCGCACAGACCCAGGAAAATGGAACCCCCCCCCGCCCCCCCCACCAACACTGTACAAAAAAAAAAAAGAAGACAAACACTGTAGCAGATCCCGGTTGAATCATGTCGCGAAGACGCTGTGCTCTGAAGTGTGAGGGAAAGTTAGTGTTACTTCCCTACCCAAAGATGAGGCTGTGAAGAGTCAGTGGTTGAAGTTTATTTTTGCAAAAATACCTTAGCATTAAAGCCCCAGCCTTGTGCTGTGTTCCCGTCATTTTTCTGACGAGTGCTTCAGCAATCTACATGCTTACAATGGGGCATTCTTTGGCCGTTTTTTAAAGGAAGGATCAGAAAAGACTATTGATGTATGGGACTTTGTCAGAGCTTGACAGGAACTTTACAGTACACAGTTCATGTATCAGTTCCTTCCTCCATTTCACAAGTGTAAGTAACTTAAGTGCGATTAAAATGGTTGCCTCCTTGTTTTCTCTAGCTTGCAAATTATGTATTTAATTGTGTTTTGTTACTTGTAATCGCTCCATGCTACTTGTACTGTATATGGTTAACTCTTTATATTCTCATATCGCGTCTAAAACCACGTTGAAAATGCGACGGATTTAAATGCATTTGTTAGCTCGCGATCCACTGCCGTTTGTCGTTGCTATGGCCACCATCAGCTTTTCCTACACACGTGCAGCGGTTAGGTTTCAAAATAGTTCAGCTTTTGCCACTATGTGGATTAATACTGAATGTGTATCACTGTTTTTACTTATGGTTAAGAATAGAGCAATATGCTGGTGTTAAACTGCATTGCTTTAATGCACTCCAGCATTGGGTTCACACATATACTCTGCACTCTGACTACTTCAAAATTGTTGATAAGCCGTGGTGGGCATTTCTCTCTGTCTTGCACTGAACACAGTCGACCAATCGCAACAGACTGGGTCATCGGACCATTCAGAGCAGATTATGCAGAAGTATAAATGCACGACTACATGCAAGGCAGCAGCCGTGGGTCACGGCGATCGCTTGACGCAGAAGTATAAACCAGCCTTTAAGAGTTGTTAGTAGCTTAATGGATGCATCTGTTGTTTGGTGTGAGACGTGGTTCCTTGTGCTTTCATAACATTTGCTTTCCACAGTGTGTTGACAGTCAAAGTAATTTGACAGCAGTCCAATAATCAAATCCACCCAAAGAGCATACAAAGTGGATATTAAATACACGTTGACAAGTGAACCAGCCAGTTACTGTTGCTGGAAATTTACATAGAGCACATGGCCTTTTTTGGGTGTTTTTAGAGTTAGACTGTATTATTTATACTTTATTTGATAAATTATTGGTAATTCAGTGTTTATTGCCCTCTTTTAAAAAATTATTTATTGACTTTTACATTGGTTCCCCCTCACGATGTTTAAACTGCCTGTCATTAGAAGTGATTTTATGATTTTTAGGGAGAAATTACTGAAATCACATACTTGTATAATTTTAGAAAATTTGGAATAAAGTGTATTATATAAATATAACAAGGCTATTATAGAACCATTTTGTTACTTGGAAGAAATCATATATTTAATTTAGTTTAACTATAATAATTGTATTATATTTCTTGCCATTTTACAGTATAGCGGGTCTTACCGGTCCCAGATCAGCAATGAAACAGTCGCCGTGGTTGAAACTGTCCCAGCTAAGAGGAACTTCTGTGGCCCGGACGGTTCGCCTGCCCTTGATGTGGAAGAGTCTCCTGGCAGTAAGATCGTTGGTGATCACATGTTGAAATCCAGATGCCACTCCTCCTTTCTGAGAAGGTAAGAAAATATTATTCTATTTTTCTTTCCTGCACTCTTTCTTCGGGTTTTTCCACTTCAAACACTTTAATTTATAAACTCATGAAACTCAGTTTGTGGCCAAATGCAACAATCAGGAACTGAGTGTCCTAAAACACATGCTATAACACAACATCCTTTCAGATGATCATGAAAGTTTTCTTTTAGTTAGTCAATTAGTATTGGAGTAGTTTGACCTCACCCAAATTGTAAACAAAAAGACTAATCCTGGATTTACACAGTGGGGTGTAGGAAACATTTTGTGGATATGCAAATAAAAAGTACTGTAGCAGCTGTCAGACTTGCCAATACTTTAAATAACATGATGCTGGAGCAACACAGATGGGAGTCAGTGGATAATGAAAAATAACAAAGCCCCCAATATACTCAAAGTTAAGTTCTATTTTGTGCTTCACTCAGGGGTGAAAAGAGATTTGAAATACTGCATCCACAGACTTTTTATGTTCACTTAATTTAATTTTTTTTAAATATTGTTTGAATTGTTGCTGGCCCAAAATTGATTTGAAGTTTGGATATCTCTTGACAAATATTGACTGGTCTGTTAGTCCATCTGAATGTATGTCAGTTTCTGAATGTAATATTTTTGCAAAATAATGTCTTCTTTTCTAAGTTCAAGCAAGAATGTTTATTGAACTACAATTTTGCTCTTCCAGTATTTTATTACTTGGTGTTTTGACTTTACTGAACTACAGTCACATCTTCATGTTTATTTATATAAAACTTTATACAGGAGATTGCTTTAAATAAAGAACCTTTACTTTATTTAAAAAGTACAAAAAACTACAACATGGCTTTCGATTAAAATTAGACATTTCTACTATAAAGCGGCTATTCAGTATTGACCTCTGACAAACACTGAACAGAGGTAATTAACAGAAAATCATTTACATGTGAACAAAGGCGGAGCCATAGAGCCACACCCACCTATTACATAATCATGACCAATGCTATTTTGAGGTGTTTACAAGCTGAAAAGTTCCGCTTACCAAAAAGTTGCTTTGTTTTGAACTTCTGAAACAAACTTTGTTTTTGGCCTAATTATATTCGAAATGACATCATACCAGTTCATTTCACCGAGCCTTTAAAAGGATAATGTAGTAGCAGAAGTGAAATAACACATCTCAAACCTTATACTTTATCCCGCCTTTGAAGTAGCTGGTGAAGTTGTTGGACTCAAAACCCTGGATTTCGCGATACTGAACTGGTTTACCTCCCAGATAGTCATCCAGTTGAGTGGAAAAGATGACTGCTGCTGTACTTTCATCCTGAGAACATTCCTTACCTAGACAGAGAAAGAATATTGGTCCTTTTGATGAAGATGCATTTTGGTTGATTGGACTCTAAAGGTGGATGGCTGCTTCTCACTCAGGGCTGTTTATGCTAATGAGGAAGAGATCGTCACTAATGGGCGGGGCTTTCCCCCTCTGATGACATGTACAAAGGTAGAATGCCAATCAAAGTGTATCTGCACTTTGTTTTTATCAAGTATGATTATAAAAATATAATTAATAAATTTTTACCATTAGATGCTGGATATATTCACACACTGCTGCCACACAACTGTGTTTAAACCTCTTTTTAAAGTGATTTTTGCATAATAGGTCCCCTTTAAATCCAATCTAGCTAGCACACTTCAAGAGCATGTCATGTTTGATAATGAGGTCTAGCATTTTCAACTGGAAATTGTCAAAAGTGGACAACCAAAGAAGATTTAGACTCCTTCCACACTTTTATTTTGTATTGTCTACTAGTACACAGGTCGGCAAAAGTGCAGTTTATAACAAAGTGTAAACATTGACCCTTTTTTGTGGCCTATATATATTCCCTTCACCATTGTTTTTCTTTTATTCTTGTACGCTTTCAGCTCTTCAGTGGCACAAGCAAGCTTTTCTTAACTAGAAACTTTTTCACACTTGACATCTGATACCCAAAGTGTTTATTCTTTCAGCCAGCATCAGTTTTACAGCTTGCTGCACTAGCTGCACTAGACCACAGATGTGTTGTTGGAGGTGAAATGCTGTTCTGTGAGACACTGATGATTTTAGGCAGAGTAAATGACTTAACGACAAAGACATGATGGGTAAAGACATCATTAAGAGAATCCATTTAGACTGGAAGTAGTTAATGATTCATAATGGAGTTTGTGTATGTGTGTGTATGTGGTTATGGCCACTGTACACTCAAGGCAAGTGATATTGACATGGCTGAAATGTCTAATGGAAAGAAAGCACTTTGAGTAGAGGAAGGAAGCTGTATTAATTCGTGTCAGTGCACGTGGTTTCTGGAAACTAAATGGCTTGTAAGTTTCTTTACAAGAAAACTGGCATTAAAGCAATATTTACCTTTCCAATATTTACTCGCCAAACTTGTTATAGACAACTGACAGTAGCCATTAAAATTTTAGGCTGGTTTATACTACTGTGTCGAGTGATCGGCGTGACCCACGGCGACTGCCTTGTGTGTTGGAATAAAATACTATGGAAGTCAGTGGCTACCATCAACTATTTGGTTATTAACATTTTTTAAAGATCGTTTAGGTTTTTAGGATATCTATAAGCTAGTGTGCTCCAAAACAGTGACAAAATTTGCGTTTAGAAGATATAAAACTGAAATAAACATGTAAAGCTTGTAGTCTGTCACGTCCGCCTAAATGGATCAATGGTTTTATTCACGTCACCTCATACTTCAGGTTCTCGTCAAATCTTGACCAATCAAATGCTCTGTAGTATCTGACATGCCCCGCCCCCTTCAAAACGCTTCTCATTTGCTTTTCATTTGATGCACTTGAGCTCAACCACTCTCACTGGCAGAGCTGTGATAAAACAAATCATTATTGGCTGTTTTTTAAAAAGGGCAGGAGTTACACTATGTCCCACCCTCTCTTCATTTTTCAGTTGAGATTATGACAAACATCAAATGAAAAATGTATATTTCAAAGCACTTCACGGGACCTTTAAATATCTCATTTTGGAAGAAAAAACTAGTAATCATAGCATATACTTATGTTTATATTGGGAAAATATGAAAATAAAGAAACTCTGACAGATTTTGAACAAGGGGAGGTTGAGTAACTAATGACAGAATTTTTATTGTGGCTGAACTATCCATTAAAAAAAATATTGATGTATTTTTTTATTTAGTTTGTTGGATTGTTTAAATGTATTATTTAATGTCATTTTTATCTATTTATTGGTTATTAATATTCAATACATAATTTACAAACATAACAGTTTCTTAATAAACAAAAACATACCGATGACAACAATAATAAGGTCATGTAAGATTCCTTCAGTTTACTCAAAATTCTTCCAGGATGCACTTTTTTTAAACATTACCCTGAATAAAAACGTTTTTAATATAGTTTAAAAACATACATTCAGGCGACGCGGTGGCGCAGTGGGTAGCACGTTCGCCTCACAGCAAGAAGGTCGCTGGTTCGAGCCTCGGCTGGGTCAGTTGGCATTTCTGTGTGGAGTTTGCATGTTCTCCCCGTGTTCGCGTGGGTTTCCTCCGGGTGCTCCGGTTTCCCCCACAAGTCCAAAGACATGCGGTATAGGTGAATTGGGTAAGCTAAAATTGTCCGTAGTGTATGCGTGTGAATGAGTGTGTATGAATGTTTCCCAGTGATGGGTTGCAGCTGGAAGGGCATCCGCTGCGTAAAACATATGCTGGATAAGTTGGCGGTTCATCCCGCTGTGGCGACCCCAGATTAATAAAGGGACTAAGCCGAAAAGAAAATGAATGAATGAATGAACATACATTCAAATAGGTTTTATAGTCAAAATTTTCTTACACAAGTTTCGAATTGGTTTCTATATGTTTTGTGTGAACAATAACATTCTCATTAATTAATTTTCTGATTTTCCTGAGTTTTCAGCTTGACCACAGAAGATTGCTTTTTTTTTATGATTATGTCCGCTTTTTGAAGCCACTAGAGCATGTATTTTTGTGCCTGAGGCTTTACCACAACACATATCATGAATTAAATATTAGATTTTTGGGAAGTTGCAAGGTGTCATGAAAAGGTCAAATTATATATATATTTATTTAGACATTTATGTTTGTCACCTTGATATGATGCTCTGCAGGATGTACAGTAGCTGTGATATCCTGTTTGGTTTTCCTTTATGTTGGGTCACATGATTTGAATTATTAATAAGCAGTTTAAAACTATACATAAAAATTAAAACATTATAAAACAATAATTCTTTAAATGAGCCATTTCTTTTATTGTTAATAGGACATTAGGACACTCTTATTAAACTGAAAAATATAAGACATATAAATATATATTTTATTAGAAATTCAGAAATTAAAGCATAAAGAGAAATTGTATCAATGAAAGCGAGTAATAACATCAAATGACCTGCTTCTGAGAACCCACTTGGTAACTTTTGTATTACTAAAACGTCATTTTATTGCGGTCATACACTCTGCTTTGCTAAGGATATCTGTCCGTGTTTATGATGTGAGCATTTGAGCGTCGTGTCAGCTAGATTGTCTGCGTTTTTTCTCAGCTTTAGAAATAGTGACTGAGATTTGGCAGTTTCTTTTTTCGAAAATAACATTGGAATCGTCATTTGAACATATTTGTGAATGCATGTTATATATACAGATACCCTCTTGAACATTTTAAGCACTAGATTAGTCAAGATACTGAAATTAGTCACTCTTTACTGTTTAATTGCAGTCATATGCACTTAAGTAAAGATTATTAAACTTGAGAGAACGTTATTACAAAATATAAGTAGGCCTATAATATAATATAATATAATATAATATAATATAATATAATTTTAGCACTTTTTATGATACATATTTCAAAGCAGCTTCACAGAAAAAGCATAATTTTACTTTACAATTAATATGCTTATCAGAGCTTGCAAAGTAATGTCCGTATTGCAGAAATAACATAGTACAACCCAATGCAATATTTTGTTAATTAAGGATTACAGATGTACAGAAAATCTTCCGCTTACCCAGCCAGAAATGCAGATCGTAGAAGCTCGAGCCTTTCTGCTTGAGAGTGTGAAGCACCAGGTAGGCATCACCTGTATAAAAGCTCCCATAAAAGGCTTCAGGCACGGGTACTATTTCTAAATTTTCAATTCGCCATACCTGGAGACCCGTGCACTGGCCAGCCTTCTCGAACTCTTTGTGGTGAAGCACCATATCTGAGAGCGATGTGTGCAGATGTGGAGAAGCAGACGTCTGTGTACTTCTGTGCTCAACTGAATCAATAACACTGTAGTGTGCAGATGTCTTCACTCACACATTAAGTGGGTGTGTTCAGGAAAGTAGTTAAACATGCAGAGAGAGAGAGGTGGACGAAGAGATAGTGAGAGATATGAGCAAATGTTTCCTGTTGCTTTTTTATCAAACTGCATTAATATTTCAACATGTTGAATGTTCATCGCAATCAACATTAAGTGCTGCCTAAAGCGATGTACACTATGGGTAAAAAAGATCAACTGAAACATGCATTTAAGGACATCCAAGACAATTGACCCCCTCCAAAGGTTCAGTTTAATGTCTGGTTAGTGTCTGATTGAAGGATGCATTGAGAGACTTTTTATTTACATTTACAGTATAGCACCAAGTGCTTGGAATAGCACTTCCAAGACAATGGGCACCCTTCAATGGTTCAGTGGAGTGCCTGATTACAACAAAATTCAGAGATACAACTCCTGAATGCTTGATTAATTTTTTTTAGAAACAATAATCTTTACTGTTCATTGTTCAACATTTGAAGGGTCTTTAGTAGCTAAACCATGCTAGCTAACTTCATTTTGTGGGAAACACGACAAACAAAGATTTTAAAAAGCAATGATTGTATTATGAAGTACGTATACAACAACAATCTATGATGGTTGCAACAGTCAGAAATGAGCAGGAAGTGCAGAGGCCCTTTCTTTGAATGACTGCCTAGTCTCTCACACTGCTCTGCTGATGTTGATCCACTCTTCTCACAGTTTCATTCACAATTCACTGTCTGTAATGGGTTTCTTAGCAACAACATTGTCGCCAAGGATTTTCCAGAGATATTCAGTTGGGTTTACATCAGAACAATGAAATGGCCACTTCATTACTTCAATGTCCAAATTTTCTTACATCTTGACACACTGTACAGTACAGTATGTCAAAAACCTTACTTTGTTCACCACTGAACTGGTGATCCATTCCAGCTGCAGACTTGAACCGATTGCGCATTGAGATTCTCAGGTGATTCCTTTTAGGAGATATAAATAAGGTTAATGTAAAGATGCAGTATTCAAGAAATCACAGATTTGAAATGATGAGCTTCTCTTGCTTTGTCTGAAAGGATCCTTTCTGTGGTCTTCATCTGGGCAGTCTGCTGTCACAGGGTTTCAGTCATTTTAATTAAATTCAATCCATCTTTATTTCTATAGCACATTTACAATGCAGATTGTGTCAAATCAGCTTAAATGTTACTAGATGTTCTAGTAAATTGAAACAGCTTCAGTTTTCACAGTTGAAGTTCAGTTTTGTTCAATTCAGTGTAATGTAAATGTCACTGCTGAAAGCCCAAACACTAAAGAGCAAATGCACTTTAGAACACACTTTAGGATCTCCATCAGTGAAAACTGGCTGAATCTGAAGTGTTCTCTAATTTTAATCAGCATTCTTCTTCAAATATCTCATTTCCGTTTTTGTACTGTGCTTCAGAATAACTCATGAACTCATGATGCTTATTAAACTCTTGCATATTTACATACACCAATGAGCCAGAACATCTTGTCCACCTGCCTAATACGCTGTTGATCTTGCACTCGCTGACAAAATATCATAGGACCCACCCTGACTGATCTGCAGTTAAGCAGCTCAATTAAATTTAGATTCAAAATGATAATAATAAAACTGTGCAACAGTATAGACCTTCTAATGGCTTTGATAAGCCTTGGGGACCCTAGACCGCGTCACCAGCTTGTAGGTTGCTGCTCTTTTGATTACTTTTAGCAAATTCTCACTACATCCAACCATGAAGAACTAACAAGTTTTCTGTAACAGCTAAGAAGAACAAGTAACAAGTTTCACTGTTCCATTGAGACCAATATTCCATAACAAATCTACTCAAATATTTATTCCTACCCATTTCTCCTACTTCAGACATGTTGATTATGAGAATGGATTGTTTGCTTACCATCTAATCGACCCAACTTTATTATGTGGACTTGTTAGGAGATGATAAAGAATATTGACTTCACTTGTGACTGATAAGAATGTTTCAGCTCATCAGTATACATAAAAAATATTTATGCATTTTTGATTTTCCTGCACAGTATATAGTAGTATGAATTATGTGTGTTTTTTACAACAAAGCACTTGATTATGACTAAAATACGACTTGAGAATTGGGAAGTGGGACATTTTCAATAGCATGTAAAGGCAGCATTTGTTCTTTAGGAAATTATTAGTAGACAGACATAATGCCACAGCTTATTTGCACCAACATTAGCTGTGCATCACAAATTAGCTTGAAAATCAATGGCAATGGAAAGTCAATTGTTCAGCAGGATGAGTGGGCTTGAGGTTCAATTGAAAAAGTTAAAAAAATTTTGAAACCATAAAAATTCAGAACAGTGTAATCACTTTAAATGAGAAACCTTTTCTTGATCCAGAAAATTCTTCATCAACATCACTGTTATGTGACAACAAAATGAATCTAATTTAAATACATTCAGGAAGGGTGTAGCTGTCAGTCACTGCCATCAAAGATTATCGTCAGAAAATAAATGTAGATTTCCAGTGAATTACCCTGCAGTGTTTGGCAAAGAATGGCTAACTTGTGTGAAGTTAACAACCACAGTAATCTAGTATTACCAGCTCCTTGAGTATTTGAAGTAAACATTCTTGTAGTAACACAGAAGTTTGAATTGAAGCCATAATAGTAGGGCAAAATTGTTTCATTAATAGTCTTCCTGAGTACTTGAATTCAAAGAATCGTGCATACCATCAGTATAGTATCTGAAGCATGTTGGGAAAAAACAAAAGGTTGAAAACAAGAAAGATGTGTGGTTTGCGTTGCAAAGAAATTCCTTGGTGATGTTTAATATGCAAAGCCAGCATTTCTTGACACTTTGAGATTCAAGCAT
>CAIGQV010016734.1:7394591-7426604 GCA_903798115.1 Danio jaintianensis
TCTGTAATGTTGGCTCGTAACAGTCATTCAGCAGCATTTTTCAAGAAAGCTGAGCTGCATGCAATGTTTTGAATGTGCACACCTAGCCCCGCCCCTAATGCTTTCCCCTCACAATTACAGACTATTTAAAAAGCTCTTAGTTGTATAAAGGTACTAAAAACTTGCTGAGGATTTGTTGCATGTGTACTGATTCAAAATTCACAACTTCAATGTTCAATGTCTACTATTGAACATCAAAATTGGTAACACTTTACTGAACACACGTTTTTACAGATGTTTAGATGTTGTAGATGTTATAATGATTGCCTAAGAACATTTAAAAGACAAAATAGTATCTGCAGATACTACCCAGATAAGAGTAAGCAGATATGAACTTGTAAATTAAAGGTGCAAGTATGTAAGTTTGACACCCAGTGGTTGAACTAGGTATTGCACGCCTAATTAGATTATAAACCTTACCATTTCGTTAAAGTGCAGTAAGTGCACTATTCTGTGCTTCTGAATGGCTGTATGTAAATTTCTGTCATGTTTCGTCTGGTGCAAACATCCCAATTGCTTATCACTGCCAATCTTGTCACGTAGCGTGTTGTTAGGACACAGGGTTACAATTTAACCTGCTCGCCTAATGTTTATGTTCGTAATATTTATATTATTTGCTAATTAATAACCACCTCATGTGGAACTCAGAATCTGTCTCATTTCGAAGTCTGCTACCGTCCACCGGAGGTCGCATTTTGGTCGCGAACGTATACTTTGAGTCTTCCTGACTAAATGAATGAAATATGCAGTTTTCCACCAAGGGAACATGGGGTGCTGAAATATAATTGGCTAAACTGGCATTGGGCGGGTTAAATGACCAAAACAAAGACAGACGTTCCGGCATGGAAAGCACATTTTCAAAGCAGAATAACTGACTTCAGCATTGTTTTTCAGATAAACAAGAATGTTCACTTAGCATGTTTCTTAAATATCTGCAAACATATTATGGTATTTTATGCTTTAGAAGAGTCAAAAACTTACATACAGCACCTTTAACTTATGGTCAGCAGACTGTTTTGGGGGACCATCAAAATAAAGTGTTACCAATACATTAACTAATGGAAAGTTATTGCAAAGTGTTGCCAAAGCCACAAACAAAATGCCTAATTTTAAGCGTCAAAAATCAGAATAAATGTCAAGCAAAATTTGGAGGGACTGATGGCTACACAGATGTATATTGCAAAAGTCAAATGTAGGGGAAAATTACTTATTTTCAAGCAAAAATTACTGATTTTAAGTGTCAAAAATCTGTAAAATGTCAAGCAAATTTCTAGAGGGACTGATGGCTATACACAGACATATCTTACAAGTCAAATGTGGGGATAACTGTAGGCTTCAATGAACAGCTCACGTCAATGAAGTGAAAACTGTTCTTGGCACAGATTTACATATTAGCGTCTAACAAATGTAGATGCATCTCTGTAAAAGTTTTTCAAAGCCTTTAAACAACTTTCTTTTATAGTTTTAATAAAACCCTCTATTTAAAGAGATGAGCGAGGGCCACATAATTATAGCTAGTAAATGAATAGAAATTTCGCCTGCTATTGGCAGTTCTGTCTCCATGATAGTTATTGTGTAATTTGTCCCTGCCCTGGATACATCGCTGTGTTGCTAGCTCATAAAACCAGCCTTCCTGTATAAACTCTCATTGCGTAAGCTCTAAATGCTGGTTGCATTGGGGTTATGAAATAACACAAATTAGACGCTTGATACAATGCACAGTTGAACATGATTGCTTTATTATTGTCATAGCAAAGCATCGGAAATGAAAATCTGCTAATTATGCTGTTGTTTGTGCACTTTATATGATGCTCTAACAGTAATTGCTGAGTAGAACCATCTTTCCATTGAGCAAGACCAGTCTTTCTCAACATCCAATGAAATACTTTAACGAAGTAAAATATAATGCATAATATATTTTGATATCACTTTATTTTGATGGTCCCTTTAACACATTTTGTTGAATTTAAGTTACATTGCATCTACATGCCAACTAATTCTCAATAGATTTTAAGTAGACTGTTAGGTTAGGGTTAGGATTAATGTAAGTTGACATGTACTTGCAAAGTTTCTTATAGTCAGTTAAATGTCTGTTGAAGGAGCAGTATCAGAAGATATTAAGCAACCTACTAATTCTCAAATGAGAAGTAATTGGTATGTAGTTGCAATGCAACTTGTAGTCAAATAAAATGTGCAATGGGAACCTTCAAAATAAAGTGTTACCCATATTTTTAGTATAAACGCATGAAGTTATTAAAACCGTAGAGTATTCTGTTTAAAAGTTAGACTTTTAGATGTTTTTTGTACAAGTGATTAAGCAAGATAATCAAGGTTCAGCATCACACATGATGTGTTATCACCCTTTTGTTGCATTTCCTGTTTCTCAACAGTATTTTGATGTTTCCGTTTCAGCTGTAACTTAAAAATAACTTGATTGTAAAAATAAATTTGACATTGTTTTAGCTTAAGAAAATCTTTAAACATATGGTGAAGTACATAAAGAAAGAAAAAATTAAGATTTTGTATATTTCTGGCATGTTTTACCACAATGCAACATAATTAATGTTACTTGCATGAATTTGCATGTTGCTAGCATGTTTTAGCGTATGGCTAACAGTTAATATCAGTGTTTTCAATATATATTTTACATTCTACTATCATATTTAAGCAGGAATTAATAAGGTGTAACACTATGCTAGTAGTATACATTCTCATTTTAACGTTCCTAGCATCCTTTCATTTTGATAACATGAAATGGCGTTGTTATTACATAGATACACTGCTAGCATGCATTAGAATGTTTTAATCATACTCGTTAACATTCTAACTGTTGCAAGGATGTTTTAACATGTAAGCACTTGTTAGCATCAATGAACTTTAGCGTTTTACAATGTAGTTAGCATGAGTAGGATGAGTAACAACATCTACAGTAGCATGCTTCAGCAGAGTTAACATGTTTTACCATTTTGATAGCATAATTTAATTTTATTCTCAGCTAGTTTCTAGGCATGTGTATTAAATACTAAAAAGCTAAACCCTCCTGAAAAAGCTGCTTAAACCAGCCTAGGCTGGTTTTAGCTGGTCGACCAGCCTGGTTTTAGAGGGGTTTTGGCCATTTCAGGCTGGTTTCCAGCCATTTCCAGCCTGGTCTTAGCTGGTCAGGCTGGGAGATGACCAGCTAAAACCAGCTTAAACAGCCTAGCCAGGCTGGGAGCCCAGCCAAAACCAGCTGTTTCGAGCTGGTTTTAGCTGGTCATTTTCCAGCCTGACCAGCTAAGTCCAGCCTGGAAATGGCCAAAACCCCTCTAAAACCAGGCTGGTCGACCAGCTAAAACCAGCCAACCAGCTTGGGCTGGTTTACGCTGTTTTTTTCAGCAGGGAAGTGTTAAATGTGATACCGTCAGTAAAATTTATTGGCTTTTATTTGAATATTGATGACCCGATGTACAAAAGTCTTCAATTTGATCAGTTAGAATCATTTAAGTAGTCAACTAATTGTGTTTGCACTTTTATTAACAACAATGTGTAAATTGGAAACCATCCTATGCATTTATTGGTGTTTTGTAGAATTATGAAATCTCTTTTTTCACAACAGCAATATTTAAATACATTTTGCTACACATATTATTTTACTCACAAAAATATGAAGAAAAGACAATGACTCAAAACAGGTTTATTTAATGGAAACCATAGGGTCGTGTTACTTCAGTGCATCTCTAAAGCAGTCCAATCCACTCAAAAGTCATAACAAGTGCTACAAACAAACGTGTACATCAAGCGAACGGTTGTTATGAAATGCATAAATGCCAAGTCATGTTAGCAGCCACTTCTGTTCAGCCACAGGTGATCTTTAAGCAACTTATCATTGAAGCTTTTTACAAACATGAATAAAATATTTAAAAACGTCAAGTTCTATATACTCCATTCTGAGTAATCTTAAAAGTGTTATCAAAGTTCTACACATCACATCTAGTTTAAATAAGCAAACGTAAACAGTTCTATATGAAATGCCCTTAAATTCTAAACGTCAGGGATTCTGAAGGGAATGATTATCTCATAACATCATCCATTATCCTCTCAGATCCCAGTGATTGTTGTTTTACACAATTAGTGTTTTATCCATTTTCATTTAGAGGCAATTTCTTATGGAGAGATTGGCAGCTTATAAACTAAGAGACACTTCACTCTCAAAATAAGCAAACAAAATAAATAAAGCGATTCGCTTTTACTAGGGCTGGGACGATAAATCGATTCATTGCGAATTGAGACATTTTCTGAATGCATCGATTCTCTCTTCAATCGATTCTGAGCTTAGTTTTACCACCAGATGGCGTTGTTTACTTTAAAAACAACCACAACCACACTCTAGCCTCTGCCACGTCTGCCTCATGGCATCCAGTCCCAGTGGCGCTGGATGCGAGAGAGAAACCACAGTATGCAATGCGTGGTCTTTTGCAAAGCAAACAGGTCCACCTGCGCTTGCCCGAATTTCTCCCAAATGGTCTCCACCACCTCTGGGTGAAGTCTCCATTCCCCAGATCTCACCCCCTGCCTCGACAGGAGGTCTGCTCCCATATTCAGATGGCAAGGAACATACATCGCTCTGACAGACAGAATTTTGTTCTGGGCCCACAGGAGGATCCGATGTGCCAGCCTGCATAGCAGTTGTCACCTCAGATCCCCCTGATGGTTGATGTAAGCGACCACCGATGTGTTGTCCGTACGGACTAAAACATGATGGTCCCTTAAATCTGCGAGAAAGTGTTTTAAGGCCAAAAACACAGCCATCATCTCCAAGCAGTTTATGTGCCACGAACGATGATGTTCTCCCCACTGTCCCGCTATGGGAAGGCCCCTCACGGTCGCTCCCCAGCCCGTGAGAGAAGCATCTGTCATAAGCATGACGCGATGACAGACAGCCTCCAACACTGGGCCCTGAGACAGGAACCAGGGCTTTTTCCACATGCTTAAGGCTCGAAGGCAGCGCCGCGAGACCTTTATCATGCGGAAAGGATTCCCCTTGAGGGAAAACCCCCTGGATTTGAGCCACCACTGTAGGGGTCTCATGTACAGCAGACTGAATGGAATCACGCTGGCTGCTGCTGCCGCCATGAGGCCTAACAGTCTCTGAAACTGTTTTACAGTGATGATCTGGCCTAGTTTGACTCTGTGTACGGCTGACTGAATCGAAGCGATTCGTGGCGGGGACAGACATGCTCGCATCGTCATGGAGTCCCATAGCACACCTAAAAAAGTGATCATCCTGACTGGAACAAGCGCACTTTTTGTGGTGTTCAGCCGAAACCCCAACCTTCTGATATGAGCAAGAACGAGATCTCGATGCCGAACTGCGATATCGTGAGACTGAGCTAGAATTAGCCAATCGTCTATGTAATTTAGGATATGTATCCCTTGCATACGAAGTGGAGCTAACGCCCCTTCGACTATTTTGGTGAAGGTTTGAGGTGACAAAGCTAGGCCGAACGAAAGAACCCGATACTGGAACGCTTCGCCCCCGAAAGCAAACCTCAGGTACCTCCTGTGTTGGGGAAGGATGGATGTATGGAAGTATGCGTCTTTCAGGTTTATTGTGACAAACCAGTCCTCTGGCTGAATTTGTGACACTACTTGTTTGATAGTTAACATTTTGAACCTGAGGGCCCTGACGGACCGATTTAGACTTCTTAAATCTAATATGGTACGCAGTCCCTTATCCTTTTTCGGAACAATGAAATACCGGCTGTAAAACCCTGACTCTCTGTCGAGTGGGGAAATCCGCTTTATCGCGCCTTTTTTTAAAAGAGCCAGTACTTCCCGTTCCATAACCAGAGCCTGTTCTGGCTTCACTACGGTGGGTGTAATACCGTTGAAGTGAGGTGGGCGTGCACAAAACTGTATTCTGTAGCCACGTTCCACCGTGAACAGGACCCACCGAGACACCATTGGCAGGCGTTTCCACGCTACCAAAAAATGTGCTAGGGGTACCAGCCTCTCGAGACTGGCCTCTGGTTGCTCTTGGACCCTCCGAAGAGGGGGCGAGGCCCCCAATGCACCTCAGACACTGGGGAGCGCCCGCCCTGAGAGGTGCAGAGCACCGTACCACCATAAGTGGAATAGTGGTCTGCCCACTCCTCGACGGACCCTGGGTCAGGGAGGGCACCAAGTGGTACTCTCGCTGTCCAGGGGGGTCCTGGGAAGCCTGACCCCAACATGTCAGGACTTCCTTTTATCCTTCGCCTTCCTCGAAATTACTATCGTTCTCGTAGGTAATTTCGAGGAAGGCTCAGGCTGAGAGCGTGCTCTCCAGGCCCTCTTTCTTTCTTTCTTTCTCTCTTTTTGCACCGCCCCATATGAGGAGCTCGTTGACGGCTGGGGCTGTTCCCTAACAGCTCTACGGTCTTTAGATCGTGGGGGTAGAAAACCTCCAAGGGAGCCAGAGCGCTTTTTAACTCGAAAGTCGAAAGATTCTGCGACGGGATCGACAGCGTCGCCGAAAAGCCCTTTATTGGATACGGGCGCATCCATAAAGATGGCCCTATCAGTTTCGGACACCTCTGCCTGTGTGAGCCAGAGGTGCCGTTCAGTAGCCTCTTAGGGCTAAATCTGACGCCCGAAGAGCTTCTCAAAGCTTCTCGAAGCGTCGCTCCTCCACCATCTAAATACTCTTTTAATAAGTCAGCCTGGTATGCCTGCAGCACAGACATTGTGTGCAGACATCCGACTGACTGACAAGCCGTCATATAGGCTTTGCCCACTAGCCCTGAGGTAACCCTCAGGGGTCTAGATGACAAAGGAGGGACTTTAGCTGTTCTTAGATCTGGCCGCAAATGACGTGCCAGATCTTCCTCTATAAAAGGCATATTTTTACAGGCTTTCTCCCCCAGCCCCCGAATTTAAGAATATATATTTAATATAGCTCGGGGCAAAAGGGGAGGTCCCTCTGTGGAGGATCAATCCTACTGGGCAGCTCTCTCTCATCTAACATGCCTGATAGACGCAGCTCTTGCTGCTCACGTGCTGGTTGCCAATCGATGGCTTCAAATCTATCTGCAGCAAGTGCTTTTACCTCCACTAGCTCCTCATATTCTACAGATTGGGGTGGCAGATCCCCAGACCCTCTCTGTCTGTATCGCGGCGACATAACCGTTTCCTCGGAAACAGCAGATGCCGCCCTCCCCCGCGAGGCAGAAGAAGCTGCAGAGCGGGCTTCTGACACTCCCGAGAGAGGATTAGACCTCACAGAAAGAGGCAGAGAAAGGACAGAGTCCGTCTCCATCTCATCGGTGAGATCTAACTGCGATCCCCATGATCTAAGCCGACGCTCAGCCTCAGCATGAATGGGACCTGAACCATGGGGAGCGCGAGCCGTGGGATCTTTCTCAAAAAATGCCCTCCGGCTCCGCAGCACTCTGCGTGAGAGAGCATCTCAATGCTCGAATGCTGACTGGGCATGCTCTGCTCCCAAACACTCTAAGCACATTTCGTGTGTGTCACCTGCTATAATGAACGAGGACACGGTGGCACACACGTTCTAAAGTTTTTCTGTTCTGCCGTAGTGACTTTCGTCAGTTTTTTTGTTATGTGTGTGTGCTTTGTCAGTTTTGAGTGGCCAGAGAGAGGGTGCATTCACGTGCGTGCTTCTTGAAAGCAAAGAAGTTAACACTGAATGTTCAGTGCAGGCTTTTATACTTTCTGGTCTGACGTCACCGCTAAATTACATTAGATTGATTTCACATGTGCTTCAAGACGCGTATAAAAGAGGTGTTCCCCTAGCGTTCTGGTTAGACACAGTGTTGAAGTTCCCTTGAGGGGGAACTGCAATGCATTCCAAAAATTTAAGAATCGATCCATAAATCACAAAACATCGATTTATCATCCCAGCCCTACTTTTTACAGACTGATGTGCTTTATACACTAACATTCCCTCAGAAGTCACATGATCCTTGGTGAAAAGACAATGTGGGAAAACTGAACAACTAGACATTAACAGGAACTGAGGTAAATCATTCCTCTTTCAAATTTCCATTTAAATAAATTTATTAGGGTTGAGATTGATTGTGTCACTAAACGCTAATGAAAATGTTAAAAACAAACAAAATAGAAGTACAGCTGACAAACAGCAGTCGTCAAATACTCAAATGCATCATTATCTAGTCGCTTTAAAGATATAGTTCACCCAAAAATGAAAATTCTGTCATCATTTACACATCCTCCACTTGTTCCAAATCTGTTAAGTTTGGTATTCAGTATACTGAATAATGCTGGAAGAAAAAACAGCCATTGACTTCTATGAATTTTATAAAAGTTTATAACCACTTGAGAAATGTTCATTTTTTAGGGAACTGTCCCTTTAAAGGGGTTTTAAATGGGTAGTGTTTGAAAATAAGGGAACTCTGTTAGCTTGGTCTGTTTGGCAAAGTGAACTGGAATGAGAACTACTCCAACCTTGTAATGTTTATATTGCTCGGAGAACACTGAAAATAAAGTGCATCATTTTGTGAACTGCTAACACCCTGACATCTGGTGGTTAACTAGCAGAAGTGCAGTAAACCCTTGACTAGTTCTATGAGTCGTGGGGTGAAAAGGTGTAGGGCAGGGTGACATGTTAAATTTTTAGGTTAAGCTTTAGCCTGTCAAAGGAGTGTTCAGACTGTACTCATGCAGAGCCGTAGTGTTTCCTCCACAGTCCACGTACTGGTACATCTCCTGAGACACCTGCTCAGCATGCCCAAAATACACTGTGGTAACGGTAATCCTGGAAAGACACAAAGTTACTATAATTAACCAACCATTGTGCTGAATCAAACATGCTTTACATGCATGAGCACCACTGCTACAATTTATTTTTCTTATCCACTGACGTCAATCAAAGCAGCTTCCGGGTCCAATCGCTCTATCAAACTGTACAAGGAGGCTCAACAAATTGTACTAATAAACGTTTACAAAGCGTTTATATATATATATATATCCATGCCTAATATCAGATTGCCAGAAAGTGATTAATGTTTTTATAAATTGTTAAAATATTGGTGTTAAAATATTAAGTCCAGAGACTTGTGTACACCATGATTTTATAAGAAATTCACCTTAACATGTGATATGACTAAAAAGTGGTCATAAACAAATATTTTCTCAATTTAAATTAGTAGCGGCTTGGACCCGGAAACAGTATTACATGCGTCACGACTTAACAAGATGTATTCACTGATCAAATTCATTTTTTTTTTAAGTTACACAATTCAATATTTAATTTATACATTGTTGAATGCAATATTAGTAAAACTTCTCAGTCAAATGGGCATGTTTACACGAGTAATAAAAGTTTAAAAGCAAGGAAGAAAAAACTATTTAAAAGGCAGAATATGTGTTTTTTATTTCATTAAAATATCCAAAAACCACTAGAACAATTTTACGTATTTTGCTGACTTGCGTGCTTATACTATCTCAGATGTAATAAAGAAGTCAACTCTTCAATTCATCATGGCATCACCATTTGTTTGTTGTGAATGCGCACACGCCCTCTACCGGCAAAATTACATACTGTGCCTTTAAGTACCTTGTTCGTATAAATGTACTCTTAGTTTATGCTTGTAAAAAAAAGTGCTTATGTGTGTTTATAATTTATCGCCATGTCATTAACAATATATTCAAATAGATCTGTGATTTGTGTAGATTTTTCAGTATGCTGATGATTCAGCAAAAGTATGTACCATTTATTAGCAATCTCATAACTCTCCATAGGTCTCTGTAAATTATCATTAAAATTCAATCCCCTTCTTATTGTCCAAACACTTAAAGCACAACATATATTCTCCACAATACTTACTGCATCATAACCACAATGTTGTGCACCTTGATGCTCTGCAGTGTACAGTAGTCACTGTAAAACAAATTGAAACAGTCTTTTAAGAAATATATACATATTATGCATACTATATTAAACATTTGTGTATACTTACTACATATAGCTCATTTCATCTGCTATAGTGGTGAGCACCATGTAGTCAATCTGCAAAAGCAAACAAACAAAAACAAGAATTACTGAATTAGAATTAAAGTTATCATATGCTTCTATGTTTTAATGACTAGTTACAGTGTCGTTGTACCTGCTTCATATCCAAGGGGCCAATAGTGGTAATATTGCTGATCCGGGTTTTTCCAATCACGGTCTTGGAAAACTGCACCCGAGCTGTGATGTTGGCCACGTCCACTGAGTAGTAGTTATTGTTAGTAATATTCAGAGAGTTCTTAAAAAAAAAAGATAAAAGGAAGATAATTAAACTGGATAAACAGGCTGAATTATTGACAGTTAAGTACAAATTAAATGATAGCTATGCTGTCATTATTCTTGTCTATTTATTTTGTTATTGAGAAGAGAGAGAAGCACATAATAATGTATTCATCTAAATATTGCTTTCAGCAGTGTGGGGAAATGATGTCCATTAGTGCAGTTTGTTTATTTTTTTATTTATTTTAATTTATCTATGAGCCAAATTGAGGTCAGGAATCACATTTAGTTTCTTGTATTTTACATGTGATTGAGGTCAAGTTTCATATATTGACCACTGCTGATAACTAGAGCTTCTTAAAGGGATAGTACAGCCCAAAATGAAAACCTACTCACCATTTACTCACCCTCAGGTTGTCAGAAACATTTAGGAGTTACTTTTTCTGCAGAACACGAAAGAAGACTGTTGGCAACCCAAATGTTTATGGTCCTATTTGGCTTCCATAGTTGGGGGAAAAGATACTATGGAAGTCAGTGGGGACTAACAACTGTTTGGTTACACTTGTTCTTCAAAACATATTTTTTTGTTCATCATATTGTTCATCAGAAGAAAAAAAAAGTTTGGAACAAGTTGAGGGTGAGTAAATTAGGACAATTGTCATTTTGGTTGAACTGAACCTCAGTAAATGAACTTTTGCTGAAACAGATACTACACCAAACATTTTTTAAAAGCCTGTGTACAGTGAAAAGTGCTATGTAGGAACTTACTGTCACATTGAGATACACGATGCGTTTGCTCTGGTCATAGGACACGTAGACAGACTTCACTCCCACATAGTTGACATCAATGGAACGAGGGAAAAGGAAGAACACAGCCAGAGTGCAGAGCAGCAGGCACAAAATGACTGAAGCCATCACATATAGTTTGCTGTGAGACATGTACATAACACAAATTTAGTTAGAGCTCAATCAGAATCATATAACAACAAAATTCCATAAAAAGAAATGAGACCTTCTTCATGCGATTGAAGTGTTTTTAGTGATCGAATCGCCGGTCAGTCAAGACACATTACCATTTATGATTGGTATTAACATATATGACCATGGACTACAAAACCAGTAATAAGCGTCCATTTGTGAAAACTGAGATTTATACATCATCTGAATGCATGCTAAATACGTTTTCGATTGATGTATGGTTTGTTTGGATAAGACAATAAGACTATTTGAGAATCTAAAATCTGAGAGTTCCAAAAAATATCAGAATAATGAGAAAATAACCTTTAAAGTTGTCCAAATTCAGTTTTTAGTCATGCATATTACTGATCAAAAGTTTTGATAGATTTACAGAAGGACATTTACCAAATGTCTTCATGGAAGATTATCTTTATTTAATATTCTAATGATTAGGGGGAATTTCCACAAATATACCCATACAACATAAGACTTGTTTTGAGTTCAATGGTCACATATGTTCAAATGCATCTTTTGTGACTGAGTCTGTCCCTCACTGAACTGAACTGAATCATTTAACTAACTAGAACTACACCAGCATTCTACTACTATCCTGCTACCTGCCTGATATGTTGAATATATCCCACAAAAATGAAATATTGTCATCTGTCTCACTTATTATTTTTCCCATTCATCCTTGTAAAGTGGCTTTGGCACAGTCTACATGCTTTGTATAAAGCGCTATAGAAATAAAGGTGACTTGACTATTTGTTCAAAAATGCATCCAATACCAGATGTAAATGGAGCCTATAGTAGTAAATAAGGCTGCAATGTATAGTTTGAGCATCGATATCGAAATGTCTGTATCTGCAATAGTCACATCGCAGGATTAGATTATTTATTAAAGATTAAAAGATAAAGATATTATAAACTTTTATAATTATTTATACAATGACGACCATGTTATTTTACATTTGATTGTTCGATGTCTGTACTTGAATACTGCTTGACTCCCCCCCAAAAAATAAAGCATATATTTATTTTTGCTTGTAGTTTATTATAATTAATGCAGATGGACTGCATTAAAAAGGCTTGATCATCCCAGTCAATCTAAATTAATGAATTTTTTCCAAATAGAGCTATTTAAATCATCTGGTTAAATTTTATTCATATCGCAAAATTATTGCGGCAAAACAAAATATCGCAATGTCAGATTATTCCAATATTGTGCAGCCCTAGTAGTAAATAACTGACTCAACAAAAATGCATCAGGATAAAGTGATCTTACGTTCTCCTTGGTCTCAGCCTCTGGTCACTGTACGGGATCAGGGCCACAAGCTGATTTTCTTGACCTGCATAAACATGTCAGAGTCTGTCACATGGTGTAAATATTTAGTGATAGATTACATTTCAAATTGGGTTACTTTAAAAGCATTTCATTCAACAGGTTCTGTCTGGGTGGAAGTGAGTTTAGAAATGCACCTCGCGGGATCCTTCCAGTGCCCTGGCATGTGGGGCAGGTGACACTGTCTCGGCCAGTGAACTCCACATAGGGAAACTGAGACACGTCTCCGCCACTCTTGCTGTCATCAGTCTGCATGGCACTGTAATCCGTGGATGAGGTCAGGCTGTCCTGACACTCATCGTGACAGGTACGCTTAGCCACATAGGAAAAAGCCTTCCCCATTGTTTACACCTGGTGATCACAGCAAAGTTTTATTATGGATGAAAAACACAAATTATACACACAGAACAAATGTTGCAAGCAAAAGTGAACATCTCTTGCATGTGTAGGAAAAACGAAATGCCCATGTCAAGTATAATCAACATATAATTAGAATTAGAATCTTTAATGGATAAATAAATTGATTTTGAAGAGCAGAGATATAATTTGTAACAGAGAACACAATACAACAAAATCATGAATGGAGTAGAATCTTTAGAAACAAACAATATAGAATAATATAATACAGAATCAAATGGAATTGGATGTTTTTGAAAATCAAATACAAGAGATGCTTTTAGAAAATCAAATACTGCATTTTACAGAACTGAACAGAAATAAATGCTTCAATAAGTAATTAAAAAATAATACAATCTTAAACTGAGAATAAATGAAATGGCATCTCTATCTGTGAACCACATAGAAGAGAATATTAAATCACAAATCAAACTGGACAGAATCTTTAACATATAACCAGAATAGAATTTGTAAGAGGAAAGAATAGGACATCATTTGTAAAAGAGAATCAGACAGACCAGAATGTTTTGAATGTTAAAAAAAAGACAAAACCGTCATTAGAGAAGAGAGTATTGCGTTCTGTGTTAACATTAAGAAATTCATGCATTTACATTTTATATTAACAGTTTTTTTTATGAACATATACAAATATTTTTTATGAGATATAACCATTAATGTTTAACTCAGTATGTATGGAGCATCATTATATGTTAATGTTTTTTTGTTTCAGTGTTAAAAAAAAATATATATATATATGTAGTATTTATTTAGGCTTTTCCCTATATATCCACATTTGTGGCTGAATTTTGTTAATAAACATAAACAAACCTATGACAAACCTCTGTAACCTGAAAAACATTGTTTATGCAAGTAACACATTTATTTTGTTTTAATCATTACATTTGTCAGAGCAATGTTTGTCATGATGTTTTGTTATAATGACACATGTATGGTTCATAAATTAGGTTATTCAATTCAATTCCAGTTTTTTGTATAGAGCTTTTCACAATAATTATTGTTTCAAAGCAGCTTTACAAAAGGTGCACATTATTGCATTACATTCAAATTTGGAAAAGTTAAGGTTATTAGTTACATTACTTTATTAGTTACTAACAACTTTAACTAATTAACTAGTAACTATAAGCTTTTAACACTTAAAGTTATTATATGTAAACATAGTTACCCTGTAGTTATATAGTATATAGGTGATGTCTGTGTGTACATGAATGTGTTATAAATAAGTTCCCTTAAATTAATTAATCAAAACATATATAAATGTAGGCGACGCGGTGGTGCAGTGGGTAGCACAATCGCCTCACAGCAAGAAGGTCGCTGGTTCGAGCCTCAGCTGGGTCAGTTGGCATTTCTGTGTGGAGTTTGCATGTTCTCCCCGTGTTCGCGTGGGTTTCCTCCGGGTGCTCCGGTTTCCCCCACAAGTCCAAAGACATGCGCTATAGGTGAATTGGGTAAGCTAAATTGTCCATAGTGTATGTGTGTGAATGAGTGTGTATGGATGTTTGCCAGTGATGGGTTGTGGCTGGAAGGGCATTCACTGCGTAAAACATATGCTGGATATGTTGGTGATTCATTCCGCTGTGGCGACCCCAGATTAATAAAGGGACTAAGCCGAAAAGAAAATGAATGAATGAATATATAAATGTAAATGAATTCCATTGATTCCATGGAGTCAATACAGGTTATTTTTAGATTTGAACAATTATATAATCAAATAAATTTCTCATAAAATTTATATATATATATATATATATATATATATATATATATATATATATATATATAGTAACACTAAAAAAACTTGGTATTGCATTTTGAATGCATTATGATTACTCACTTTCCTTCGGCTTATTCCCTGGTTTACATTATGATTAATAACAGGCTAATACATAAAAATATTTCAAGTATGAAACAGAATACAATGTTTATGAGGGACTCACATAAAAAAGTTCATGTTGACAGAAATCAGAACTGAATAGATTTTAAACGAGCCTTCAACAAGTGATCGAACAGGGTAAAATGTTTAACAAATAAACCAGAATCGTTATTACTATTACATCGATAAAAGCATTTAATGAATTATTACATGGAAAACGAATACACAGAAGTCGCTATAACGTTATATAAACACGAAAACGTGCTAACATGAGAGGAATTGTCCACACGATGGCTGTATGCCTATCCATGATTACACAGATATCCTTCGTTTTGTATGACTGCTGATAGACCTGAGAGAGATCATGTGTTGGGTATTAAGTTATAAGAAGATGCGGTGTAAAAATGACAGGAGGCCATTGGTAGGCCGTGACAAGAGCTCCGAGCATCGTTACTGGCTGGGTGGCTAAAAACAAAGCTAACAGGCCAAAGAGACAGCCGGACAGTCATCTCGGAACCATTTGATAAATAAAGTAGCAAATATTAAAATTGACCTGCCTCGTATAAAGCATTATGTTCTTACCTGAATTTATTAGTTTAGATGAGCGCTCATGCAGTTGCCGTTTGTTGTTTGCGACATGCGCAGTTCGTACGTCGCTTCGTTTCCATGCATGCCTGGACAAAAACACTACGGCGAAGATATCAGCTCATTAATATTAATTAAGATTTTAATGTTGCTTGGCATCCAATCACGTAATACGTTCCGCCCACAAAGTGTCTCTTGTAGCAAATCAGCAATGAATATTTGACAAACGTCGAGTTACGTAATAAATATTAATAAGAACATCCTTCACCTTAGTAGGATTGCAGGACTAAACTGTGAAAATCCATGCGTTGTAGAATAATAATAAAGATGTTTATTACCAGTGAACTAAAAAAAGTTCACATTAAAATGAGAATAAAATCCACTGTACTGACTCTGCTTTTAAATAACATTGCGTTGAAAATACTGAATTACTTAATAGCAAAAATAAATTTGATAATGTAAACTGATATTTTCTGCTGACTCATTACATAGAGATAGAAATAAGTTTTTAGCTGGTAAAAATATGATCAAATAATTTTGGCCACCACTTGATGTAGTTACTATGTCATTACAGTAATATAAATATTGCATAACCTAATTATATATAATACTAGCAACTGAAAGTATTTATTTTCATGAAGCTGAGTAAACATGCACATTATGAGGATCAATTGTACTCCACGAGAAAAAAATTTCTCACACAGAATTAAGTATTTAAAAATGTAAGAGTACAGAACTTTCCTGTGAGGGTTGTGTATGTAAATACTTAAATATTTG
This sequence comes from Danio jaintianensis, assembly GCA_903798115.1. Lineage (NCBI taxonomy): Eukaryota > Metazoa > Chordata > Actinopteri > Cypriniformes > Danionidae > Danio > Danio jaintianensis. Next base: position 7,410,807 of record CAIGQV010016734.1, read on the forward strand.
CTATAAAACATTCTAGATCTAACATATGTATTTATCTGTGTGTATGGTATGTGTCCGCTGTATTTTGGTGATGTATTTATGGGACATTCTACCAGAAATGTACATTATCTGTCCCTAAAATAAAAACACAAATACAGTGAATAAAAAATCTATCTATCTATCTATCTATCTATCTGTCTGTCTGTCTGTCTGTCTGTATAGCTAGGCTTATTAATTTAATATATCCTAATTTGTTAAGTAGTAATATCAATGTATGTTTGCATTGGCAATATATATATATATATATATATATATATATATATAATTTATTTTTATTTTTTTATGGAGCCAAGCCATATTTGTTATGTTGTAGGACTTTTAAGATTATTTTTCAATATTTACAATTTTCAAATTGTGCAGAACACAATGTAAAATAATAAAATTTTCAATGGACAATAAGCAAATGCTTATTATAGCATATGTGTTACTGCCAGGACAAATTTTATGGGAGGGGCGGCAGAAAGAAAGAAAGAAAGAAAGAAAGAAAGAAAGAAAGAAAGAAAGAAAGAAAGAAAGAAAGAAAGAAAGAGAAAGAAAGAAAGAAAGAAAGAAAGAAAGAAAGAAAGAAAGAAAGAAAGAAAGAAAGAAAGAAAGAAAAGAGATCGAATTATTGTTGTATGTTAAAAACTTCTTACTGAAAATGAAAACAATGCATCAATAATGTTTCTCCTGGAACTGAGGAGTGTTTTTTAGCACAAAAAAATAAACATTACCTCCTTGATGAGCAGACTACCTAGCTACATCTTGCAAGGTCAAATGAACAGACTCGGGAAAGACTATCCTGCTGTGGACACAGGAGGAGGAGAGGGAGCAGGGAAGGAGATCCCGTCCGTCCGGCAGTGATTTCTCATCCTCCCGCTGACGTCTTTAACTCCGCCCCTCCACTCACTCTGCCTGGCTCTCGCAGTCTCTCTCTCTCTTTCTCTGCCCCCTCCAGACGGAGCAGCGGACGGAGCCCACCACCATTCGTCGCTGCTGCTGTTTCTGTTGTTTTTCTGCGCCGATCTCCTGATATAATGGCCTCCGATGGTATGGATGAACGCTCCCCGCTGTTGTCGGCACCGAACTCGGGGAACGTCACGCCCACCGCTCCGCCGTACCAGCAGGACCCGAGCTCGAGAGGTAACCGTGATTGACGGAGGAGTGCTGAATCATTTAGGGCGGATAGTAGTGAGGGTTGATCTGTTGCAGACTACAGCCCGTTTAATATCATACATTGTCCGTAGACGACAGCTCGGATGGCAGTCCTAAGGGCCTCGATCTGGCTGATATTGTTACCATCGCAGCCTCCGTGTGATGGGTATAAAAACGTTGCATTCCTGGGCAAGGGCACTCTGCTAGTTAGTGAAAAACCCTGTTTGTGGGTTATTAAAAGGAGACTGAAATATCTCGGTCGATTGATGCCGGCTCAGCCAGCTGCAAATTTGCATTATTCGAGGTCGTTATATAGGATGAGGCTGTTGACGTTTATATTTTGCTTTCATTCATAAAGCTCTTTCAGTACCGGTTATCACACAGGCCCAGACCTCTTAATATTGGGGTTTTAAGCATATTAAACATTAGAAGGGATTAAAACACGTTTTTAACACCTAAATAAGAGGCACTGCTAAAGGTAAACAAAACAAAAGATGCACAGGGAGGAAAGATATGAATGAGAAGATAAACATTTTGGTTTGCAGATAGGCTGTCAAAATTGTGCAGTTTTTGTATGTATAAATCTTAATTCGCTACTTCTATTGCTGGTAATATTTTATTGTACAGTGTCAGTTTTAAATGAAATCGAACATATTGAAAGAACAGTAAATTGTGCTTCATTAAGCTAATCGGTACTCAGGTAGTTTGTACTTCTTTGGCATAATTACAGGGACACTTTAAAATAAGTTGGAATTGTGATTATTTTTTCATATATTGCTAGCATAGCCACCTTTGAGTTGCAGACAGGCCCAATCATTTTCTCTGTGAGGAAATTGATTATCAATAACCAAAATCTTTAAAGGTTTTAATCAGTCGTGCTTTTGTCTAACCTAGCTTTTAGCATTAAATAAAAAAAATAATTTACAGTCATGTTTAATTGCATTTTTCTAGACAGAAAACCTTAACATTAAGCTGTTCAGAATATTCCATCAAACAGAGTTGCAGCAAAGAAAACACACCAAAAGAGATTTTTAACTTTCAGCTCACATAAAGCTCCACAAATGATGTCAAGGCTCTCATATTATGCAACTATCGTCTCACAGCAAGAAGGTCGCTGGTTCAAGTCCCGGCTGGGTCAGTTGGCATTTCTGTGTGGAGTTTACATGTTCTTCCCTAGTTCGTGTGGGTTTCCTCCGGGTGCTCCGGTTTCCCCCACAGTCCAAACGCCATGCACTATAGGTGAATTGAGTAAACTAAATTGGCCATAGTGTATGAGCGTGAATGAGTGTGTATGGATGTTTCCCAGTACTGGGTTGTGGCTGGAAGGGCATCCGCTGCGTAAAACATATGCTGGATGAGTTGGCGGTTCATTCCGCTGTGGTGACCCCTGATGAATAAAGGGATTAAGCCGAAGGAAAATGAATGAATGATTACACAATGAACTTGACATATATTGTGTCTACAATTTAGCTACACCCAATATCTTTAAATGGAAATTTTCATATTTAGATAGTGTAAGTTGCAATGCTTCATGGGATTGTATTTCTTTCTCTCATCAAAAGAAATCTCGTTATGTACACAGTTTAGTACCTTTGTCTTGTTCTCTGATTTTTCTTTCCTTTTGTCTTGTGGTTTTAATTCCTTGCTTCATATCAGTGTTTGTAATCTTGTGATTCACCACATAGCTGGTTGGTTTTAAGGAAGACTTTTTTAAAATTGTTGTGTGAAAACTGAAAGGGAAAACTGCAACCAACGTTGCTGTAAAAGTAGACGTGCACTAATGCACATATAGAGTTCAATCGATACGGGATTAGTGATTGATTCCAAGACTTTTTATTTTCCTTTCCTCTAATCATGAATAATTGCATATTTGATTGCTAGGCGGTAATGAGAAATCAACGCCAAGGGAGCATGCCGAAAATTTACCAGACAGGTCAACGTTTGCATTGGACTTTTGATGGTATATTTTACATATAATCATTTAGTATATCTGTTAGTAATGCAAGTTTTGTAAGATGGATTTAGAAACAATGGCCCTGTGCTGCTATATTTTTTAAACCATGATAAGACCGCAAAGACAGTTAATCAATTGAGTTTTTAATAACCCATTTTAATGCAACATGTCCTTGAATTTTACTAAATATTTGAAAACAAATAATCACCTTTTGCTTCTCTTAGTTTGCCAAGTGTAAATGGTTATTGGCCAGTTGCTTATGATTCAAAAATGACCAAATGTCTGATTGCAAAACGTCTGTCAGCCAGATTTGGATTAATTGTACATCTATCCATATTGTATTTCCTGGTTAGCAGAAAAAAAGATTTACATTTTTACTGTAATGATCTACTTACACTTCATCTCATTATTCATAACGGCTTTATTACCGTACCATGATCAGGTGACGTTGAGGGCGTAAACTATGTGTGCTAATGTACTCGAGCTTTATTATCTGGCCAAGTATTTCAAACCCCTGGATTACGTTTTCCTTCACTGCTTTTGACCACAAGCAAGCACTCACTTGCGGATTAGCCTGGCCTGTTGATGGAGGATCTGCTGAGTCTGTGCACAGCATTGCTTAGTGTGCTGAGATTGTTGTTTATTTTGCATTTGCATTTGGAAGCCAAAGCTAGATTTATCCCAAAACACCTGTGCGCATCAAACCCTGTTATTGTAGAATTGTGAAAGTTACAGTCTGCAAGCTCTTTAGTAGTAATCAGTGGTGTTTGACATCTGAGTGAGAGAACAAAGGATATGAAAGAGCTTTGACCTTGTCCGAATGACACTGAATGGGTTTTATTTTGGTGATATGTGATCAGTCCTGCAAGGCGAAAATCAGACCAATTATTGCTCTCTGCTTTGGTGATGTCATGCCATTTCTGCTAGGTCCGCACAAGATAAATAAAGATAAACACATGTTAGCTGATTGAAACTCTTGAGGTTTAGCTGTAGGGTGGGGATGGGCAAGAGGTGGATCAGCTGTAGTACTGGGCTGTTAATTGAATTTTATTTTTAATTACAATTTTGGCTTTCATTGATTATAGAAATGTTGTATATTGCATATTATAGAATATGTTGCATTTCATTTCACTAGGAAGGACATGGTCAGCAGTTTAAAAAAATAATATAATTATTGCAGTTTTTTGTTATTATTTAATATATTATTATTATTATAGTATAGTGTTATTATCCATACATATATTGAGGTTATGGATTAAAGGGTTTGTTCACCCCAAGATGGAAATTATGTCATCGTTTACTTGCCCTCATGTTTTTTTTGTAGCGCAAAATAAATTTCAGAACAAAAATGAAGATATTTTTATTCAAATTAATTTATTTCTGCCCTTCTGCTAAATGGCAATTTCACACAAATCATGCTTCAAAAGAAACTCCTTAAATTATTTTTAATTAAAACTTTAATCCAAAGCCAAAATAAGAGCTATTCACTATAAAAAGGGGTTGTATCTTTTCACAAGGCAGATTTATTATTTGAACTCTTCATGTGTTTTGAAGCATCAGTGTTTTTGGTGAATAAACTTTCAACGAAGCGACAGAAATTTCTCAGACTTGATTAAACATAGGTTTATTTGTATAGCATGTAAGATGAATAAACATTGAAAGTGTGTAAATGATGAAAAAATTTACATTTATCGCTGAACATTCAGTTAACACATTCACCATTGTCATTGCATGCTTATCTCACATAATGCTCAGCCTCTCTCAGATTTTAAATGTGATATTAAGACAGAGTTGGGAGTTGCAACAACAGCTGTCTGCAGGCTCCAGGGTTTGGAAAAGGCCTCTCATCTTACAAACAGTGTGGACTGGTGTCAGAAATGAGACCTGTGCTTTCCCCTGGAGAGACGGTTTATGCTATATTAGTGTGTGAGGCATAAAGGATCGGAGTTTAAAGCTGTCAGTATGGACACCTACTAAAATAAACATCACTGTGTTAATTCATCCCAAACACTTGAGACAGAAGTAACGTCATCATTTGGAGAGACACATTTTAATTGGTTGTTGAAGTCTGAAGTATTGTTTGAGTATCTGTTAGTCTGACACCACAATATTGAACCAATGGCATGACTTTTGAACCAATGGTATGAATGGCAGGACCATCTATTATTCTAGCCAATGGGAGATGTGTTGTAATATTTGTCATTTGGTTTAATAGTGCTATTGGTGTAGAAATTAATACTTAAAAAGAAGGAAAGTGGCACAGTATTGAATACACTTGTTCATGTCCCAGTTGCTGTTGTTCAGACATGCAGGTTCAAGTGGGTTCAGCTTATGTCATCTTGATTCTCATCTCTCCACTTTTTCCCCCTCAACTATTCTCGAATTCTGAACTTCTTGATATCTTCGGCAATAGCTTGAATGTAGAAAAGGCCAGAATATTTATATTTATATGACTTTCACCAGACTAGTTTCACAGGATGGTTTTCTCTTATGAGATTCATTTCTTATTACAGCCTTGATGATTGATGTTTATCATTTTAACTTATCAAACAGCAGTTAACACTGGCATTCAAAAGTTTGAGGTCAATATGATTTATTTAAGAAAATTAAAGGGATTGTTCACCCAAAATGAAATCTCTGTCATAATTTTTTCACCCTTCACTTTAAACCTATTTGAGTTTCTTTATTCTGCTCAACACAAAATACGTTATTTTGAAGAATGCTGGTTAATGGCACCCATTGACTTCCATAGTATTTTGTTGTCAAATAATACCATTAACCAGCATTTTTCAAAATATCTTTTTTTGTGTGTTCAACAGAAGAAACCCACAAAAGTTTAAAATCAGATGAGGGAGAGTAAATGATGAGGTAATTTTTATTTTTGGGTGAACCATCACTTTATTAATTTTATTGAGCAAGGATGCAAACAGTAAAGATGTTTGTAAAGTTACAAAATATTTATCTAAAAAAATGCTGTTTTTGAAATTTCTATTAATCAAACCAAAAAAAAATGTAACAGAGTCTCCACAAATACATTAGACAGCTGAGTGAGCACGGCTTTTGTTGAAATTGGAAATAATTTGATGTTTTCCAATCAACACAGCTTGTTAAAATGATTTCTAAAGGATTATGTGACACTGAAGAATGCTGCAAATTTAGCTTATCCATAAGAATTTTTTTTCTTCTAATTATTAAATTGTTATAATATTTTACAATATTGCTGTTTTACTGTATTTTTTTTTTCCTGCATGCATATTTAAAAAGAAAAAAAAATCTTAGATTTAGCATCAAGACAATATAACTTTCTTAATTGTTAATGGACAATTACTACTTTAAATGAATAAGAAACGTTTTACCTTTTAACAGACCTCATTTCTTGACATTATGCGTTGTTGGTATCTAGTCCGGATGATGCCGACAGCTGAGTGAGGTCATGAGGCCAGAGCTGCTGTCAGTTGCTTTTACTGTTGTGTCACATGTTCAGTATGGCTGCCGTATGACTGTGTCGCTGACCGGTGTGATCTCACAAAATGAGAAGTGACGGTCAGTAGGAGGAACATGTTTTAATTTCACTGAGCATAAGCAGCAGGCTGAGCTCTGTTGTGACTGAGCTCTGGATTTCAGTAATTCTGGAGACAAGAGTAGACTGAGTGCAGGGACTGGCTGAAGGCCCAGATACTGTACAATAGATGAAAGTGTGAATAGGCTGCACTTATTATTGAACACAGTGAATCTGCATTTATTTGCACAAGGATCATCAGCAAGAAGACACATATAGAATAGAAATATTACATATATATATTATTTTGCCTCTGCATTGGCCTATAAGACAAGACACATTGTCAAGATGACTTTGATTCATTTTTAAGGCTCTGCGATTGAGAAAAATGATTCTCCTTGGTTATTACATGGGTTATTGATCAATTGTAGCATTCAAAGTCAAAGAATTTTGTATAGACCTCTAAATTCTTGCAGAACTGCTCTTCTTTCATGTCTCTGTGGTTTCTTTTCACATAATTGAGTCATTTAAACTCAAATCAATATTTCATGCCCTTTCAATTATGTATTTGATAAATAGCCATGCAATAGAGGAATAATACATAGAATAATGGAACTGAGCTGGTCATTATGGCAAAATAAGCCTCTTAAACAAAACCTGGTCACCCTGTCTGGGTTTATTTTGCAATAATGGCCAGCTGAATGTACATTAACAATGCAATACTGTCAATACTTTACAGTGTCTTGCACTACTCAAGCCAGCTTATACTGTACTTCTGTACAGTTAAAAAAATGCCACAAGTGTATAAGGGTCTGTTATGTAGATAACGTTACAAAGTGTGGGTTTATGCAGTGAGCTAGCTGATTTATTTATACAATATTTTTTTATTTTAATGTCAACATTAACAGAAACATCAATAGTTTATTCTTCCCTATTGTGATGTATATCCCAGTGACACCATCTCGAACATGAGAAAATGTGAAATAATACTTGATTTTGTTAACTTTTTCAGCAGTACTGGTTTAGAAGACATTTTTCTAATTTATTTTTCTCTTAGGTCATTTTTGATTAGTGTTATGAGCCACCAACCAAACCAACCAACTATATGGTGAATCACAACATTACGAATTTGATTTGAAAAAGAAGTATATAAAAACATGAAAAAGATTTGACAGCCTGAAAGAGGGAAAGAACTACAATCCCATGAAGTTATGCAAATGGCACAATTGAAAATGATTGGAGAACTATACAATGTTCTATACGATGTTGTATATCATGTTCACAAATTCTACTATTAATTATTTTTAGCGAGCTGATAAGAAAACCCTGCATACTCATCGGGAAAAAAATCTGGAGTGTTACTGGGTGTTATTATATAAGACCTTTGAACTTGTAATGACTTTTTTTTTAAATTGATTGTAATCAATGTCAATGAAGTAACCATATACGATTCCTCACCTGATAAAGTATTAAATATAAAACTTACCTTAGTCAGAGAGTAACAGCAAGCAAAGTGCACAAAATGAGAGATTGCTTTAAAATAAGTTGATTTCATGCAAACAGATGAATTCAACAAAAATTCTGCATTCTAGGCCTGTCTTTAAAGGTTTCCCGGTTATTGTCAACAAACAAAAACAATTTCTAATGAATTTTTTTTTTTTAATTTTTTTTAGAGCCTGACTTTTGCCTTCTATAGGGAATTTATTTGTTTCAAATAAATGTCAATATCATGTGACCATGAATGTCCATGAATTTTGTCGTAAAGATTAATTATTAAACAAATGATTGTGTAAAAAATTCACTTTTTTAAAATTAGATTTGTTGTAATTTATTTTTTGCACTTTTATATTTTATTCTAACTTACATGATTTTCAGATATAAGCAAATTACAGTTTTCTATAATGTTATGTAAAAATGTTTTTGCTCAAGGAAGACATTTGACAGTCTAAGGTCATATAAATAAGTGTGTCCTTATTTTGTCATTAACTGTTTGTGAAAGATTAAGGATCTTTGGCATAAAACCAAAGTAAAAAAAAAAAAGTTTTTCGACCATTATTTACATTAATCATTGCTTGCCCTTTGTTTATGGGCTTAAATTTATCATATGTAAAACCTATACTGCACAGCAAATAACTACTATCAGACGATTGATCAATAATTGTGACAGGCCTGATTGTCAGCTGAAAGACTGTATTTTGGTTTTTGTCTTCTTCTGCAGCTGAATTACCTCCGCCCTACACAGCCATTGCCAGTCCAGATGCAGGAGGAGTGCCAGTCATCAACTGTCGAGTGTGCCAGTCTCTTATAACTCTGGATGGCAAACTCCATCAGCATGTGGTGAAGTGCACCATCTGCAATGAGGCCACGGTAAGAGAACCTGACTGCAGATAGAGCTTAGTCATGCACTCCTTTAGTCCACCATCTTTCTCTTTGAATTAATAATCAAAAGTTTTTGCCACCTTACTGATTTTTTGCATGTTCTCACACTTTAATGTTTCAGATCATAAAACAAATTTAAATACAAGTCAAAGATAACACAAGTAAACACATCATGCAGTTTTTAAATGAAGGCTTTTCTTATTAATGGAAAACAAAATACAAAAGTAAATAGCCCTGTGTGAAAAAAGTGTTTGAGTCAGTAAGTCACCACTGTTTATTACGTTCTGTATGATTTTTAAAAATTCAATTATTACTTTAAATTGTAAAAGTTTTGATCAGCATTAAAGGTGCTGTATGTAAGTTTTTGACTCTTCTAAAGCATAAAAATACCATAATATGTTTGCAGATATTTAAGAAACATGCTAAGTGAACATACTTGTTTATCTGAAAAACAATGCTGAAGTCAGATAATCTGCTTTGAAAATGTGTTTTCCGTGACAGAACGTCTGTCTTTGTTTTGGTCATTTAACCCTCCCAATGCCAGTTTAGCAAATTATATTTTAGCACCCCGGGTTGCCTTGGTGGAAAACCGCGTATTCCATTCCTTCATTCAGAAAGGCCCAGAAAGCATGCATCCGGGACCGAAATGCAACCTCTGGTGGACAGTAGCAGACTCCAAAATAAGACGCAGATTCAGTTCCACATGAGGTTATTAATTAGCAAATGATATAAATATTACGAACGTAAACATTAGGTGAGCAGGGTACATTGTAACCGCGTGTCCTAACAACACGCTACGTGACGAGATTTGCAGTGATAAGCAATTTGGCTGTTTGCACCAGATGAAACATGACAGAAATTTAAATACAGCCGTTCAGAATCACAGAATATGCACTCACTCACGAAATGGGAAGGTTTATAATCTGTTTAATACATATTAACCCTCTTTAGCATTATTAAATGTACATGCTGAATCACTTATGTGTTAAGTTCTAAAGTTCAGTTTCAAACGGTTTATTATATTTTCATGATCTGAGGTAAACTATCTGCTGCTGCTTTCAATATATGGCAATATATGTCATGTAAAATGGCATTCAAACTCACATTGTTAGCATTTAACACTGAATAAAGCACATGAGGTATACCTGAGGTGATCCTTATAATAGTTTTCTGTTGTTCACCTGTGAGAAATAGAAGCCGATTATATATCAATTTGAGGTGTTGGTTAGGACATGAAAAATATTCATTCTATCGGGTGCCGTTGCTTTTATTTAGAACACGGTTTAAATCACTCGCTCCTGTCCTCAATCTGGCAACCTGCACTTGCGTTTGTTTTGATCCAGGAGTGCAATACCTAGTTCAACCACTGGGTGTCAAACTTACATACTGCACCTTTAAATGAAAGTTTCAGTAAAGCCATTTATAATAATACAAGAGATTTCTGTTTCAAGTAGATGCAAGCAGAACTTTCTATCCATCAAAAATAAATGCATAATATGATAATTTCTGAAAAGTCAAGTGACCTTGAAGACTGTAATGAAGTAAAGAAGTATGGATGCTAAAATTTCAATTTTGCAATTACAAATATAAATAGAATTTTAAAATGTATTAAAATAGACAACAAGTATTTTAGAATTCAAACATATTTCATATTTACATATAATATATTTACTGTATTTTTGATAATACCAGCAACCTTGGTGAACATAAGAGACTTTCAGAAACCAACCCCAAAATTTTGAATAGTAGTTTAATTGATCTGATTTATCTTTTAATTTTCAAATTGATAGAGGCAAGCTGAAAGATGAATGTTCACGAATGAAGTTTCACATTATATAACATTGCAATTAGATAAATGACCTCATTTATCAAACAGATTGCCTTTTTTAATCATCTTTAATAGTATAACCAGCATATGTAATTGCACATTAGTTTATTAATGAAGCAAGCATAAATGATAACCACAGACTACTCATGCAGTTTCTTGGTATATCTCTTGATCTTGACTTGTTTGTGACATGTTGATCTGATGTCTGGGCTACTTTCAAATCCAGACTAAAAAGAAGTTGCATTTACAACAGTTTATAACATATAAGTTTATATAAAAGTTAATGATCAATACAGCACGTGAATGTGGACTAAACACAAGCGTGAAGTTTTCTCAGAGAATAATGATTCAATTTCTGTCTGTTCTGCAGTTATTGCTATCCTTTTAACTGCTCATCTGACCACAGTAAAAATCAGATACAGAATGCATGTCTCCTCACAGCCTTGAAGTAAATGTGTTTGAGATGAAGGATCCACATGCACGGCTATAAGTGTTGTGCTCAATGGGGCTGAATTGCACCGTAATTGAGTTGTCTGCATGAGAAACACTTTGCATGAAAAGTGGATGCTTAATGGAATTGCTGAGTGACCTGATTCACTCAATGGCATAAAAAATACAGATTTGAAATAGGGCTGGGCAAAGAAATGTAAAAATTAAGAAATTGAGTTAATAATTGTAATTAAATATGCTTGATTTTCTGTATTCTACATTCTACTCATCTTATGCATTTGAAATAAAAGATGGGTTTTGTTTTAATGTACCCATGTGTGCATTATTAACTGTATTATGTATTATTAAAATAATAATAACAATAATATTCCCGTCTCAATTTCTTTTCATTAATTCCCCACTAGTAAACGAATGTTTACTGTACATTTTTAGATATATTAATAGCATTTGTATTGAATTTTGATACACTTAATCAAATTAGGTATCAAGTTAAATTTAATCAAATTGATAGCTTGCAAATCAGGACATCTGCATCCATACCCAGCCCAATGTTAGAGAATACAATATCACTGACGAATAGAGCTAACTTTGATTATGGATCATAAACTGTGTTCGATTTTGTACTGTTTTACATAAACCTGAGCAGTTCAGTTAAAGTGCCCCTTATTATGCTATTTTAAAGGCATAGTTCCATTGATTTGCATAGTAGGAAAAAACATTGATTTGCATAGAGGGAAAAACTAATTCTATGGAAGTTAATGGTTACAGGTTTCCAGCTTTTTTTCAAAATATATTCTTTTGTGTTCAACAGAAAAAGAAAGTCAAACAGTTTTTCAACAACTTAAGGGAGAATAAATGATGACAGAATATTCGGTTTTCTGTGAAATATCCCTTTAAAGATTTTAATGTTGTTTTGGAGGGCTCCTACAATCGGGTTACATCTGTTCTAGGTATACAAAGTCTTTAATTTTCTCACAATATACATTGCATTTACTCTATATATATATAGTAAATTATAGTAAATGCAGGAAAAAAAGCTGGAATTACTCATGACTTTAGATGACTTTAGATTCAAATGCACTTTGGTCTTTTAATCTTTGCATACCTTTGTTTTACATTCACTAGCAGCTGCATCACACAAAATGATTTTAAATAAAAAGGCTTTACATGGCTACATATTTTACATTTTATATTGGTTTAGTGTAGATTTATTTGGCACAGAATCAGATGTTTCATAAATTGCCACGCAGAGCTGACCTTAATAGGAGGTATTATTGAAAGGTTGTTCTGTCTGGAGTTATTAAGTAAGCCTTTGACTGCTCCATATAGTAACAGCATTATTCAATGCATACAGATGAAGTTTGATAAAGAAATAGTTCAACCCTCGCCCACTCACTATCCTTCGGCTTAGTGCCTAATTTATCAGGGGTCAGAATAGTTCAACCAAAATTTTAATTCTATAATTTACTTACCCTTAAGGTGTTCAATCCTGCATGAGTTTATCAATTCTGTTGAACATAAAAGAAGATATTTTGAAGAATTTTTAAGTATAAAGTATATAGTATTTTTATAAAGAGTATAAAGTATTTTTTTTCCTATATGGAAGTCAATGGCTACTGTTCACTGCATGGTGACCAGCATTCTTCAAAGTATCTTCTTTTGTGTTTAACATTTATGTAGGTTTGAAACAACTTGAGAGCTAAAAATTATTAAAAGAAATTTTGAGGGTAAACCACCTGTAAATGAGAAATTAAACATCTATATGGTAAACTAAATTTTTATTCAGAGAAACTTAAAATTATTAAAGAATTATGTTAAATTAACATGATTGATATCTTGTATATTGTGTGGTCCTTCTGAATCATGATGTGTCTGCTTTTTTAACAGCCTATAAAGAATCCACCAACAGGAAAGAAGTATGTTAGATGTCCTTGCAACTGCCTGCTAATCTGTAAAGACACATCTAGGAGGATAGGATGCCCTCGGCCCAACTGGTAAGTGTTGAAGAGACATTTCAGAGGGTCATTTAGTCGCTATGTGTTATGAGATCTGCAACAGTATATTAGTGCAGGCGTGCATTACCATAAACACTCAAACAAACTTTGTTTGTGCTTGTTTCTAGTTTGAATGGCTCTGGGATTTGCACTGTAAAGGTCTTAACCCTGTAAAGCCTGACATTTGAAAAAACATTTTTTTAAATAAAACAGTTTATTGAAATTTAAGAACACACACATAAACACAGAGGAATAAACTGCTTTAATGAAATTAGGGGGAAAATACCAATTGCAAAATGTCCAATAATTGTTTCTAACATAATGAAAAATCTGATAACTATCTAAAATATCTAAACCCTGACAAAAATAAGTCTTATGGAATGTCATTTAGAATATATCTAAATTCAAAACCTAATAAAATCATGTCTAAAAAACAACAGGAACCCAAAAACCTCTCTATATATTTATACAGGGCTATAGTTTTACTTAAATTATTTTTTAAATAGTAAATTCTCACTTGAAAAAATGTATAGGCATTCACTCTGTTAATTGGAAATGTTATATGTATTTTTCTCATTTTCCAAAAATATATATTTCTGTAGGTTTTGTTGTGGAGGTCAATACATATGAACAGTGCAATATAATGATTATTATTGAAAGAAGTACAAAATAACAATGGTTATTGATGTGGAAATCTTAATGATTATTAACTGTAAATCCCTGAATGGAAAAGGTTGGTTAGTTGGTTGAACACATCGAATCATAATAAATCTGTTGCGTTATCAGATGGAGTTCAACAGACCCATCTCTCATGTCTCTATGGTTTCAAGGCTCCCTCTGAAAACAGCAGATTCTCATGAGCTGCATAATATCATTCCACCTTGTGCAGCCATGGAGTTTCTTGGCTATTATGCCAGAATGAGAGTATAGTTCCTAGCCATATCGGCCTAGAAAATTGTCATTTTTTTCATTTTGCGTCAACCTTATGACATGATGTAAATACAGAAGACTCAAGCTTTAAACTTAAGCTAAGCTAAAAGTGACCCCGCCAGAGCAAGAAATCGGCTGAATGGATTAAAAAATGGTTCAAGTCAGCTGTTTAACTCTAGTAAAATGACTTGTGAAATGAGCCTTTTTCAAGAAAAGGTGGTGTTCCTTCAACCATAATTACAACTAAACCCTAACTACACAGTAAGTACATGTAGTTTATTAATTTTACTCATTACTAATTTGTAATTACACTGTTACAAGGTAATAACTGTGTAATCCCTGTAAAAGAATGAAAACTTTCACAGGAAACATGCAGCATGGTTGTGTACAACAGTTGCTCAGCATTCTGATCATCTTAATAATTTCGAGACCTTTTTTTTTTTACAGGCTTATTATTAACATTTTCAGTTTTTTTTTAAGATATGAAAAAGCTGACGTTGTTTGTATGGGCCCCCAGCAGACGCATCATCAACCTGAGCCCAGTGATGGTGATCCCGGAGGAGCAGCCGGCTCAGCCAGCTCTACCCGTCCAGCCGGAGGGCATGCGTGTGGTCTGCGGCCACTGCGGAAACACATTCCTTGTATGGTCGCACATCCTTTTATTAATATTTCATCTTTGATATATTCAGTGCATGTTTCTTCCGGTTTCAGTATGTGGAAGGACAGAATGCATTTACACTGCCATTCAAACTTTAGGGTTCAGTAGAGGTTGTTACATTTTAAGATTTACAAATATTTGAGTTAGTGCTGTCAAATGATTAATCATAATTAATCACATCCAAGATAAAAGTTTGTATTTACATAATATATACGCATGTACTGTGTATATTTATGTATATATGTATAAATACACACATACTGTACATAAAATGCAAAAATATACATAATAAACACATTTACATATAAATTCATTCATTCATTCATTCATTTTCTTTTCGGCTTAGTCCCTTTATTAATCTGGGGTCGCCACAGCGGGATGAACCGCCAACTTATCCAGCATATGTTTTACGCAGCGGATGCCCTTCCAGCCGCAACCCATCACTGGGAAATACATATAAATTTATATTTATAATTTGTATTATACATAAATATTTAGGGCAGCATGGTGGCTCAGTGGTTAGCACTGTCACCTCACAGCAAGAAGGTTGCTAGTTCGAGTCCTGACGAGGCCAGTGGGCATTTCTGTGTGGAGTTTGCATGTTCTTCCTATGTTGCCGTGAGTTTCCTCCGGGTGCTCCAGTTTCCCCCACAGTCCAAAGACATGTGGTATAGGTGAATTGGATAAACAAAATTGGCCATAGTGTATGAGTGTGTGTGTAAATGTGTGAGTGTATGGGTGTTTCACAGTACTGGGTTGTGGCTGGAAGGGAATCTGCTGTGTAAAACATATGCTGGAATAGTTGGCTGTTCGTTCCGCTGTGGCAACCCCTGATATATAAGGGAATAAGCTGAAGGAAAATTAATGAATATAAATAAAAATAAATAATAATAATAATAATAATAAAAAAATAATAATAATAAAATAAATAAA
>CAIGQV010016734.1:7431604-7445522 GCA_903798115.1 Danio jaintianensis
AAACAATCGGAAAGGGGCTTCATCGGAGAATATGACTTTGCCCCAGTCCTCAGCAGTTTATTCGCCATACTTTTTGCAGAAGATCAATCTGTCCTTGATGTTTTTTTTGGAAAGAAGTGGCTTCTTTGCTGCCCTTCTTGACACCAGGCCATCTTCCAAAAGTCTTCGCCTCACTGTGCGTGCAGATGCGCTCACACCTGCCTGCTGCCATTCCTGAGCAAGCTCTGCACTGGTGGCACTCCGATCCCGCAGCTGAATCCTCTTTAGGAGACGATCCTGGCGCTTGCTTGACTTTCTTGGACGCCCTGAAGCCTTCTTAACAAGAATTAAACCTCTTTCCTTGAAGTTCTTGATGATCCTATAAATTGTTGATTGAGGTGCAATCTTAATAGCCACAATATCCTTGCCTGTGAAGCCATTTTTATGCAATGCAATGATGGCTGCACGCATTTCTTTGCCGGTCACCATGGTTAACAATGGAAGAACAATGATTTCAAGCATCACCCTCCTTTTAACATGTCAGCCTGACATAATGATCTCCAGCCTTGTGCTCGTCAACATTCTCACCTGAGTTAACAAGACGATTACTGAAATGATCTCAGCAGGTCCTTTAATCACAGCAATGAAATGCAGAGTTTTTTTCAGGATTAAGTTAATTTTCATGGCAAAGAAGGACTATTCAATTCATCTGATCATTCTTTATAACATTCTGGAGTATATGCAAATTGCTATTATAAAAACTTAAGCAGCAACTTTATGTAATTCTCAAAACTTTTGGCCACGACTGTATAATCGTGAGGTATATATACAGTATGTATTTAGTGTATATTTAACATAAAACAAAATAAATGCAAATCTTTATTCACATTACTTTTTGTCATGCTGAAAATTGAAATTGTACTTCAAATTAATATTTAATTGTACAAGTCTTGGTCTTAATAACAATGAAAGTAAATCTATAAGAAGAGATCATTCAAATAATTTCCCATACACACATCTCTCCTTAACACTGTTGCAGTCTAATATTAGGTTTATGATATAAGAACATTTATAGTCTATTCATATTCACAGTCTCTGTGTCACTCAAACTGCACCTGTCATAATCATCCATGATTTATTTAATTAATAAAACTTTCCTGAGAGTTTTACACTTAAGACAGGATACACTTACAATTTAAGTCACAGGTTTTCTTTAGTAACACTTTTATTTGAATCACACTTGTAAGTTACATCAGGATCAGATGATCATTGAAGCACATATTATGTTGCAGTTCCTAAAAACTTCACCAGCCGACTTACAAGTAACTCTCAAATTAGAAATAGCTAAGCATTCATTTCGTACTCCGCATATACACAGTGTTTGTTGTTGTTTTTTCTCCTCTCAGGTGGGCACTCAGGACTTTGCCAGGCGTTATCATGCTACATACGTGTCCTGGGCCTTCGCTTACCTGCTGGGTCTCATCTGTCTGGTCCGGGCCTGCTATTGGGGAGCCATTAAAGTCAGCTATCCTGAAAACACCTTCGCATAGACAAGCGTCCATCCTTCGAGTCCTTTTAATGTTTGATTTCACCAGATTTACCAACAGCTAAACTGATGGATGAGAATCCGGGAGGTTTAGGTACCTGCAAATGTCTTCAAATAGAGTTATTGATTAGCTCGGATGTTTCTTGAACTGATTTGAATGCGCAATATGACGACGAGAGGAGGAATCTGTGATTTTAAAAGGTTATAAGTTATATAAAATATATTTCATTTTAGCGTTACACCTTGTGGCAGGTGGATGTTGAACATGTTTTACGTACTGCGTTTTGTTACCAACTTGACCAAAAGAGATGATCTTTTATGAACAATTTGCCCATTGCACTACAATTTTTATGCAATTCTTCTGTTGTGTTGCTGCTAGTTGCCACAGCTGTTGTGAGCTGAGAGATGTTATGTGTTCAGAAAGCCTGCCAACGGTGGCACGATGCGTCATTTCAAATGTTTAGATATATTTAACCGTTCCTAAAATCCTGTGCCAACCTTTTCTGTTGTTTGAGGATCTGAAATTTAGCAAACCCGTTCTTGACTGCTCAAACTCACTGTGAGCAATAATCATGCTTTTTTTTTTGTTGTTTCATTTGTGGCTTTAAAAGAAAAAAAAAAGAACAGCATGTACAGTCACCGGACTTCCGAAACTAATATATTCTAGGCACAATATATTTGATAGTGCTTGTGGTGTAATATTGATTATTTAGCATATTTTTTAGTTTTACAATATCTAAATACATTACACTGAGGCACTTATAATGGAAGTAAACAAAGCTAAACATTGAAATTACTCTTTAAATACTACAGGCACAAAATGAAGAGAATATGGGATTTCAAATGTGATAATCACTTACACTACGCTACTAAGTTTAGCATTGGTTGGATGTTTTTTGAAAGATGGCACTAATGTTGATGAGGAATGCATTACTAGATCAAAATAGATCAAAATACTGTAAAACAGTAATACTGTCAAATATTATTGCAATTCTTTGTTTACTACAACCCTTACCTTTCTTGTAATTTCAAAGTCAAAAAGGTAGAATCTTGCAATTCTGATTATTTTATTTAGATTTTGAGTTTACAGTTCTGACTGTATATTGCAATTCTGATTTTATTTTCTCTCTGCATTACAACTTTATTCCTTGCAATTGAATTTTCCAATTAATTTTATTTGCATTTACAAGTTATTGCTGAAAATAATTTGATTTCCTGCAATTTATTGGTGAATCTGGATTTTTAAATTCAGATTCTTTCACTCAGATTTTGCATCACAATATTGCATTTCACCTAATTTTATTTCCTGCAAGTGCAGATTTATTAACTCTTAGTTTTATTTCTTGCAATTCAGTTTTTTTTTTACTCACAATTCATATTTTATTTCTCAAAATTCTGATTTATTTTTCTGCAAATCTAACTTTTTACTTACAATTCTGCCTTTATTGAGATTTTGTTTCCCTGATTTCTGCCTTCTCCAATTTTTATTTCCGGCAAGTTCATTCATTCATTCATTCATTCATTTTCTTTTCGGCTTAGTCCCTTTATTAATCTGGGGTCGCCACAGCGGGATGAACCGCCAACTTATCCAGCATATGTTTTACGCAGCGGATGCCCTTCCAGCTGCAACCCATCACTGGGAAACATTCATACACACTCATTCACACACATACACTATGAAGAATTTTAGCTTACCCAATTCACCTATATGTCTTTGGACTTGTGGGGGAAACCGGAGCACCCGGAGGAAACCCACGCGAACACGGGGAGAACATGCAAACTCCACACAGAAATGCCAACTGACCCAGCCGAGGCTCGAACCAGCGACCTTCTTGCTGTGAGGCGAACGTGCTACCCACTGCGCCACCGCGTCGCTCTTCCGGCAAGTTTCCAATTGCAATTTTTATAGGCAATTCTGAGTTAATATCTTGCAATTCTGTGTGCATCTGTATTGCATGCTTATATGTATTCTATATCTATTAAAAAAAACAGAACTGTGGGATTAAATCTTGCAGTTACCTTTTGCCATTCTCCATAGTTAATTGTTTTTATTTGAGTATCTTTTAAAATTTAATTTACTGGTTACATATTATTATCAATATTGAGAGAAAGCTTTTCAAAAAGTAAAGAATATCAGCATTTACAGTTTGAAACAGAAACCTTTTGTATTATTTATTTAAAAAATACTGAAAAAACTGACCCCAAACTTTTAAACATTTGCTACTCTTTTCTGTACATTTACTGTCATTGCCATCATTCATTCATTCATTCATTTTCTTTTCGGCTTAGTCGCTTTATTAATCTGGGGTCGCCACAGCGGAATGAACCGCCAACTTATCCAGCATATGTTTTACGCAGCGGATGCCCTTCCAGCTGCAACCCATCACTGGGAAACATCCATACACACCCATTCACACACATACACTACGGACAATTTAGCCTACCCAATTCAAATATAGCGCATGTCTTTGGACTGTGGGGGAAACCGGAGCACCCGGAGGAAACCCAAGCGAACACGGGGAGAACATGCAAACTCCACACAAAACGCCAACTGACCCAGCCGAGGCTCGAACCAGCGACCTTCTTGCTGTGAGGCGATTGTGCTGCCCACTGCGCCACCGTGCAGCCAGATGTCATTGTCATCACATTTGTTTTATTCTTAAATTGTGAAACAACTGTAAAAATGATTTCAATAGCTCAAACAATACACAAAGAATTGCATTAATAAGAGGTTGTGCTTCATATCTTTACTTTTAGCTACCAAAAAAACAAAAAACATCCACAATTCCATTCCAAGTGCCTCACTATACCATGATTCTTTCTGTATTAAAGAAAACAAGAGATGAAAACACATGATTTTGTGGAAATCAACATTACACTACAAATGCTGTAAAACTGATGTTAACCTGGAGTACTCTGTAATTTCCCTCACTGATCAAACTCAATGACTCTTGCTGAATGGGAAATGACACGTGCATGATTTTTCTTTGATTCTTTTGTATGCAGAAGCAGTGTTTTCTTGGTCTGTTACTGACAGGACACAGTGGAAATGTTACGCCACGTGTCTCGTGCTTCTTCCCGTGTGTAGAATGTAAAAACCCGCTCAATCCCACAATTCACCTGGCTAGTGTTGCTGTAGCTTACATTTACAGTAGTTCTGTATTTCGTCAAGACAAACGGAGATAACAATACTATCTTAACTTGTTCTGAATGTGACGAGCCAGTGAAGTCCTTGTACACAGGAAGCTGAGCACACAAAGTCTGTAGTTCAAGTTGGAATATGGCTTGGGTCTTTTTAAAACGATAATTTCTCAATAAAATGGTAAAATATTTCTTGCCTTTTGATGCTTCGCTTGATTTCAGTTGTGAAATGTGTACAAGTTTTGTGTGTAGTGTTATTATTTTATGTCACAATAGCCTCCTAAATACCTTTCATTCCACACAGTCTCTCATTTGGTGCTTCGTACCAAATGACAGACTGTGTAATTGTGATTGGACTTGTTTCCACATTAACATGAATTGTATTTTCTATGGAGAAAATTCTTCACAGTTTAAATATCTACAATTGGAATGGAAATACTGTTGATTTTAATGGAGCAATAATTACCTCATTCATTCTGTATCTGTGACATTTAGTTACATTTATAATATCTATCATTTTCTTCAAAGTTACGCTTATTACATACTTAATAAAATAAGTCATTATAAAGAACATTTGAATATTGATCCAATACTTTAGAACCACAAGGTTTACTTTTTGTTTTTTTATCACAATCTTTGTTGTGTTTGTTTTTGCTGGTCTATAGCATGAGTTTCTATTATAATGTGTAATTAATCTTTTCAAAGTTAGCAAAGAATAGAAAACAAATGCGAATTAGTTTCCACCAAGTTGTTCGAGCAGCTGACGATTGTATTGATAACTGCAGCTAGCTCTCTGCAACTCTCACACGGTCGCCCACTGAAGCTAAGCAGGGCTGCGCCCGGTCAGTACCTGGATGGGAGACCACATGGGAAAGCTAGGTTGCTGCCGGAAGTGGTGTTAGTGAGGCCAACAGGGGGCGCTCAACCTGCGCTCTGTGTGGGTCATAATGCCCCAGTATATTGATGAGATGTTAAACCGAGATCCTGACTCTCTCTGTGGTCGTTAAAAATCTCAGGATATCCTTCAAAAAACAGTAGGGTTTAACCCCAGCATCCAGGCCTCTGTCCATCATGGCCTCCTAACCATCCCCATATCATAATTGGCTTCATCACTGTCTCCTCTCCACCAATCAGCTGGTGTGTGGTGTGCTGCTATATAAATGTAAAGAATTATTTTTATTATTATAATAACCTATTTATCAAGGAATCCAAATAAAGTTTGTTTAAAGGTACCGTATGAAAAAAATCTTGGTATACCTAGACTTAGTGATATAATAAGAGTTCAGTATATGGAAATGGCCTTACCGTGAGCCTCAGTCACCATTGTTTCCTCGTTCTCATTTAAATTCCACGAGAAACCCAGTGACAAATATAGGCCTATCAGAAAACAAAGCAGACTGTTGCGTGACTTTCGGGCCATGGCCTCAAGATTAGCATGTACTTTAGGTCACGTTTTACGTCATCCGGACCTGATGAGCAGCCGTGTCATCAGGAGATCACCAGCTAAAACACAGACTGATATGTAGCTCATTTATATGCATGCCTCGGGCTGCGTTTGATATGCCACAACATTTCCTAGTGAGACAACAATGATAATTTTCCTCCCTTAGTTATTTTGATGTTTATCTAAGTTTATATTACACTTACTATGTATGTAGGACTTTTACTTTTAAAATGAGAGACACAGAGTTTCTTTGCATTACTGAGCAACAACTCCAGGCACCATCAGTTCACATGTTCATCATACGCAAAATATGGCATATACGTATTATTCATTTATTCAGCTTCACCCTGAGGAGGCAAAAACCACCTAGACATGTGTAAAAATATTTTTATAGTTAGTTTTGTTAGTAAAAACAGAGTGAAATTGTGTTATTTATTACTCACCTGTATGTTGTTTTAATCTACTGAAACCTTCGTTTATCTTCAGAACACCAGTTGAGATATTTTCGATGAAGCACTCTCATCCTCCACAATAGTCACAAGACATTCAAAGTCCGGAACAGGAACCAAAAACAGAACGTTCCAACTAATCATATGAAGGTCCAAGAACACTTTTGTGTTTTACATAGGATGCTTGTGTGTTGTGCCGCTGACTCTAATGGAAAATACATTTTATTGACTGTAGTAAATGCACACCTTGACCTGAGCTGTTGTGGAAGAGAAGACAATAGCGCACAATGTCATTTATATATATTTTTATGGCTCACAAATTTGTTCATGGATTGAAGATGGACAAAGGTCTTAGAGGATTGGAATGACATGATGGTGAGTAATTTATGACAGAGTTTTCATTTTTGACTGAATTAACCCTTTCATTAGTGATATTCCACCCAATTTCAACTGAAACATGCAGACAAGTTATTTTCTTATATATGCAAGTGTTAGAATAGCAGAGAGCACATGATTGGTCAGAGGACCTGATGTGAAGTTGATGTGATGCCATAAAGAAAAAATTAATCCTTATTGGTGGAAGCGAGAGATAATGAAGAATGAATGCTTATTTCTTTTAAATGCAAATTGTGACCACTGAGCACAAAACAATTCATAAGGGTTGATTTTGGGAAATTGAGATTTATACATAAAATGAAAATTAAATAAATAATCTTTCTGTGGATGTATGGGTTGTTATTTGGCCAATAAACAACTGTTTGTAAATCTGGAATGTGAAGGTTAAAAAAACTAAATACTAAGAAAAATGTTAGCGATTGCCAAACATATACCTGTGTGACATAAGACATAAGGTTTTTGTGCTCATAGATTAACTTACTTGTGGAAACTAAGCTAAATGTCTCTTTTAATATGTAATTCTTTTGGACCATGACATGATAAAACCATGACCTAAGCCTCTCCATCCACTGGATGGCAGTGTTGATTCTTTCAAGATAAACACGACACACGTTTGTTTTCCTATCTTAGGCATTACAGACTTCCATCGTTTTTATATCAGGTTTATGATATTGTCTATAGTATCAGTATCATTTTGTATCATCTATAGATAGAGTCTATAGTCCTAGCCCTACCCCCCTTAACCCAACCCACATACAAACAAGTAATACTTGTTTACATTTGATACTAATAAAAACATGTTCTGGCCCATTTATAAGCATTGTCCTCATTTTTAATATTTCACATTTCTATATAAGTGAGAACAATTTAACATTTACAAATATATCATCTGACACTGAGAAGTCAGTTCTCTCTCTCTCAACTCAATTTAATAATTGCTTTATTGGCATGACAAATGTTACAAATGTATCGCCAAAGCATTTATAATTAATATATTAAATAAAAAAAACATAGTAAACACAGTAAATAATAGTAGTAGTAAAAAAAGAAATGTAATAAAAAAGAAAAGAAAAATAATAAATTAAAAAAGAAAAATAATAATAAATCAGAATAAACTGTACATTTAACAATCAACATTTTAGAATAAATCAGTATATATGTGTAATATAACATAATAATCATCAATGCAACATAATAATCAGTATATTTACAATGATTTATTTATAATAATCTAGATGTGTGTGTGTTTGCAAGCGCATCACTGATGTTTTTATTGGTCTCCTCTTTTTGTGACAGGCATTAATGTATTGTGCCGCTAGAAGGATACAATCTTTGTAGTTTTTTCCCCTATTAAATATTGCATTTGTTGTGGTCTAACTCAGTGAATTAAGGGTAAATGCTTTGGAGTTTGGGGTAGAATGTTTTTCTGATGTGCTGATAGTTTGTGCAGCGGGTGAGGAAGTGTTCCTCCGTCTCCATGCACCTCTCTCTCTCTCTCTCTCTCTTTCTCTCTCTTCAAATCAAACTTGCCTTATTGGCATGACAAATGTTACATCTGTCTTGCCAAAGCATTTGTGATGTTTACAGTAAACAGAACATATCAAAACAAATGACATAGTAGTAGAGATTTTAAAAAATCTACAGTATATTTAACGATCAACACTTTAGAATTCATTTATAACAATTTAGATTTCTATGTGTGTGTGCGTCTCTCTCTCTCTCTCTCTCTCTCTCTCTCTCTCTCTCTGTCTCTCATGTCAATGAAATACAAGCTGGCACATCCTCTTTATTTACCACCTGCGCTTGACAGAATTTAAGGGAAAACAAAACTGTGGTTGGTCACACTGAATTCAGTTTTATTCAGAGTTGACAAACAACATAAATTACAACAACAGAAGTGTAAGATCTTTGAAAGAAGCTGTTGTCAGGATGATGAGACACAGACCTGAGCTACTGACAGACAGACGGCACTGATCAACAGCTCTTATGATGCATCAGAATCTCATTGCTTTATTTGATAACCTCTACAGTTTCTACTACTCGTACAGAGCTAAGAATGTCACAACATGATATGCTAGATCTAGTCACTATATGAAAACGAGAGCTCTTCTTGATGGCGGTCTTCTGTCGTGTGCTCCTCTTACTGTCTGCTGTCCTCCATCGCCAGTCAACAAACACACTCTAGTTATTGTTGAGGACCCACCATGATGCTGGAGAAACAAAGATTTTATATTATTTTTAAAAATCATTGGGTTATAAAGCAACCAAAAATGCTTATCATTACTGAATAATAAGTCAGTTATAGTTAGAATATCAAGCATGATGTCACGTTTTTATCCAATGCAAAAGACACTTTAGACAAATATTATATTATGTTATATTATTATGTTATATATCAATAATAAATTAATCATTTTTAATAAATAATCAGTTCTACAAATAATTTGTAAATAAGTTATACATAAATATTTAAAATAAGTAATAAGCAAATAAATAAGTTTGTCATATAAGTCTAGTTGTCATAAGTCAACAACACAAAGCACACTTGATTTTTTTTAAATTAATTTAATATATATTTTTATTAATATGTTATTAATGTATTATTTATAATTACAAAGAGTTATCATTAATTATATTAATTGTTTAATTAGATGAATAATAATTAATTAGATGAATAATAATTATATAAATAACAATGAGAAAGTCATTAGTTGTTAGAAAACACAACACACATAATATAATATAATATAATATAATATAATATAATCATTGGGCTACAAAAATATTAATATTGATCAATCATATAATATATGACCTCATGGCGCATTTTAGCCTACCCAATTCCCCTATAGCGCATGTCTTTGGACTGTGGGGGAAACCGGAGCACCCGGAGGAAACCCACGCCAACACAGGGAGAACATGCAAACTCCACACAGAAATGCCAACTGACCCAGCCGGGGCTCGAACCAGCGACCTTCTTGCTGTGAGGCGAATGTGCTACCCACTGCGCCACCGCGTAGCCTATATTATATTATATTATATTATATTATATTATATTATATTATATTGGGGGATTTATACTGTAGTTCACCTGGCACCAGCATAGTCGTCATTATCTCTGGCGTCTCAAGGAAATCCACATTTCCCCTCTGGAAGGTTTTGCTGTAATTGGTCTGCAGGTGACTAGAAATACAACACAAATACACTTTTTCAGGCAGTGACATTAAAATAAGTATATTTATGCTATTAACAAAGCAGTGACGTACTTCTTCCACACATTGCTTTGCTCCCAGAACTCATAGAGAATGAAGCGGGATTCATTGGAGAGTCGCTGAACTGCAACACTGCCGAAAAAAAACAGAGCCACTAGAGGATTACTGTCAGTGTCAAACTTCTCTGGATAAACTACTTCTAATGAGAGTCTTACATCTGCCTGAAGCTCTAATTCTGTGTATTGGTCAAAGGGGTTTGAGAATATTAACTTAAAAAATATTAACTACTCACCCTCAAGTTGTTCCAAACATACACCTTCATTTCTATGTTAGTGTGAGACAGAATATCTTAATTTGTGTTATTTTTCTTGATGAGTAAACTGACTTTTGAATGAATCAACTGAGCCGACTGATTCGTCTGTTTCTCATTTAATTAGCAGTTTGTATGGATTCGAGCAAATGATTCAGTGAGTGTCGCCCTCTAGTGCCTCTAATTTCTAAAACATTAAAAACGTAATACAAAAAAACATTTATAAAGTGTGCTTCATACAGGTGAGTGCGCTTGACAAACCACCTCCAGAAACCCTCTTCTCTCTATAGACCATTTCAATGTGGTCATGTCTTTGGCCCATGAACACTTCCTGCTTGTTATCAAACTATTTCATAACTGTAACAAGAGGCAATTCAATCATAACCTAATGTTAAAACAACTATGATAACATTATTTACCTATATGTGGCTCTTTTTGGATTCTCAGAAGCTTTAGAAATTAAAAATGTAAAACAGGAAATACATTGGGACCATTGTTTTTGTTTACATCCCTCAAAATGGTCTATAAAAAGACACTCCCCCTCCTTACTCTAGCACCTAATTCTCTGAGCACTAACAGTTCCTTTGTAGAATTAGCACTTCTTGTGTGTATTCCCTCTTTTTGTTGAATTGCTGAATGCCTCCTCAATTGTATGTCACTTTGGACAAAAGCGTCTGCTAAATGGTTAAATGTCATGTAAATAATACTACATTATTAAGCATTAAAATGCATTCATGGCAGATATAAACTTTCCTAATTCTTTTCTATATGCCACTGCTGAATAGCAAAAGATTAGATATTTTTACTGATTTCATTTGATAACTTATTCTCTCTGGTTGCCTTATTATTGTAATGCAATTTCTTGTTTTAAAATGAAAGGAATAGTGAAAATTCTGCCGTTCACTCAAGCTATTCCAGAACTACATTTTTCATTTTCACTTTATACTTTCAGGTAAGCGTGAATGTCACACTGTACAAAACATTATGGTAACACTTTATTTTGATGGTCCATTTGAGTATTAGACTGTCAGCTTAATATTTGTTGATACTGCTCCTTCAACAGACATTTAACTGACTATAAGAAACTTTGCAAGTACATGACAACTTACCCTAACCCTAACCCCAACCCCAACCCTAACCCAAACCTAAGAGTCTACTTATAATCTAATGAGAATTAGTTGGCATGTAGATGCAATGTAACTTAAATGCAACAAACGGACCATCAAAATAGTGTGACCAACATTATATTTTCTGATGAATGAATCGTGTTTTCAAATGAGTCAACTGATTCACAAAGACAATCACTTGCTTTGTTTCTTAATCAATCAGCCATTTTAAAAAAGCTAATCGAACCAAACATTGACAGTGACAAGATGATGTTGTTGATTTTTTAAATATAATTTATCTCTTTTTTTATTTTTGATATTAAAACTTTTATTTAAAACACTAACAACATGGCATCGTTATTAACCATGTTTGTTATTAACCATATGTTTGTATCACCTATTATTAGACCATTATTATTGTTATTAAAATTATTACATTATTAAATATACCAAAGTATCACATTTCTATGCCACCACTGCAGTGCAAAGATCCAGGTTTTAATGGCCTGAGGGTGAGTAGATGATGACAGAGTTATAATTCTGGGGGAACTATTTCTCCAATCAAAACAAAAAAAAAATGGAAAGTCATCCAATATTTTACACAGTGCTCTTGTTTTTGAGCTGAAAATCAAGCCAATCAATTTTCTAATAATCTAAAACAAAAACTCCCTCAGTTAATTATACAGCAGTAAAAATCTCCTGATTGAGCCAGACAAAGGGTTCACCTTTATTGGACAGTGTTGAAGAGAAATCTACTGCTATCTAATGTGATCACTGACATTTTTGGTATGTCTCTGTTAAAAGTCAAGGCTGGACTGAGGGCTTGTAAACACACAGCCACATGATCACAGCTTGACGCAATTCATTCACGCACCACTGTCAAGTTTGCAGATGGTACACGGGCTTTTGCCACGTGAGCAGGACTTTTTCTTTAATATTTCAATGTTTAGCAGGATTTTCATGGTAATAATTACACGTATCACATATTTCTCATATGTTTTTCACAAACCTGGCAAAAATGTGTGCAGAATAGATTGTTCACTCTTTTTTTTTTTACTTTCAGAAGGAACGACTTTTTATAATAATATATTTGTATTGGCTTCTGTGATATATGTAATTTTAGTTAATTCGATTAGTTAGGGCTACTTTTAAAGCGAAGCAAATTTTTAAATGTTTGTTTGAGAGTTTATATTTTAAGAGAAATTCAGAATTGTGAAAAATAAAAACAGAATTACAAAAAAATTGAAATAGAAAACAATAGAGTCAGAATTCAAAGGAAACCTCTAAACTTGCAATTGTTGGAAATAAAGTGTATCTAATGGGTTTCTCTAACTCTCAGAAATAAAGATAAAAAGTTGTCACTGGGATGATGCCCTTTCAATGTACACTTTTGTCCTTAAAGAATACATGTTGGTACTTAAAGGATCCATATTGGTATTTTAAAGTTATATATTAGTACTTAAAGTTTCCATATTGTGCTTAAAAGTACATATTAGTACCTAAAAAGCACAAAAATAGACCTTTTGAAAGAGTGCTCTTTCAGCGACAGCTTTTGTAACTATATTTCTAAATGCAGAATTGCAACTCAAAATTATGCAATACAAAAGACCAATTTTGAGGGAGAAATAACATCAGAATTCAAAATTGATCTAAGTTGACTATTTTTCTCAGAATTCTGTTTATATTGGAAAATATTCGACTGTTTTTCCACAGAATTGTTATTATCTTAGTTTATATCTTGCAGGTTTAATTTTACATCTCAAATTCCTCATCAAAAGTTTCCTCAGAATTTCTTTTTTTCTTTCTCATCTTATCTTTGTGGTGAATTTGTGGTGCTCTCTAGCTCCCTGTTATATTGTAACCCTGCCACAAACATCATAACATCTAAGTCAACCCTAGCATCTTAGTCAACATATTCAAACACGTGGATGTGAATCAGACATGAATAGCGATTAGCTAAATGTGGAGAACAGGCCTCAACTGACTCAGAAGTGCGTTGTAGTAGTGAACTCACTGGAGGCAGCCTGTCTGAGTGCTGGAGCACTCAATGTACTGCCGCAGAGCCAGACGAAACTCCTCCACCTCCTCCTCCAGCACCGACAGCTGCCTTTGAACTATCAGGATGTGCTGGAGGACGATACACAAAACAAGAGAAGATAAGTGGATTGAACATAAAAAATTAAGTTGTTCCAAAAAAAACCTCAAGAATTGTGTTGATTCAGCTCATTTTAAATAAGTAGTTTGAACAAGCAGCAAAAATCATTTTTTGAGAGACGAGACGAGACGAAAAGAGAAGAGAAGAGAAGAGAAGAGAAGAGAAGAGAAGAGAAGAGAA
>CAIGQV010016734.1:7445532-7461238 GCA_903798115.1 Danio jaintianensis
AAGAGAAGAGAAGAGAAGAGAAGAGAAGAGAAGAGAAGAGAAGAGAAGAGAAGAGAAGAGCAGGCACTAAAAACATATTTATATGTGTGCAGAACTCTTCTTGGATCAGTTTTCTCTACCAAGATCTGATTAATGATTTATTTTTATGTTAGAATAGTCACTATTAATGATATGCAAAGTAATAACAAGCTACAAATAAATACAAAAATGAGTACAAACAATGCAAAGTGAGACAGTTGATACATATCAGGGTTTTTTTTCTTGTATTTCAAATGTGTCTTATGCTCACCAAAGCTGCATTTATTATTCAAACAACAACAGCAATAGAGTCATTTTGTGGTAATCTAATTGTATTCTATAATACACTCTAAAAAATGATCAACAGATGAATTACTTCATGTTGTCCAAACACAAATTGATTAAGTTAACTTAATTGTTTTTGCAATTTTAAGAGGACTGAAGATAAAACAAATAAATTGTCCCAAAAAAAACCTCAAGAATTGTGTTGATTCAGCTCATTTTAAATAAGTAGTTTGAACAAGCAGCAAATTTTTTTTGAGTATATTTTAACAAAACAAACTTTTAACGTAATTTCTCCAGTGTCACAGATCCTTCAGGAATTATTTTAATATGCAGCGTATGCTCAATAGACATTTATTTTTATTATCAGTATTGAAAACCGTTTGAAAATATATTATTTCTAGATTCAGATGTGTTTAGCCACAGATCTGTATTAGTGACATGTTTAGTTACTCTCAAAAACTGACAGTTCAACCACCAAAATGCCCCATATTTCACTATAATAAGGCTACTAAACTATCACAGCTTTTGCAATTTAAGTCAAACAAGAAGATTAATAAAAAAGTGACAATCTGCAGCATTCAGCAGCTTTTTACATGTTTCTCTGCAGCTCAATGTTATAACCAATCATTCCCATTTCTGGTGAGTTTATCAATGCAGTAGCCAATCAGATTCATTTAGATTAGTCACTGCTGTAAACAATGGAGTTTTGTTGTGCGCTTACATTTATTGAATGAATTCTGCGCTAAAAACGAGGTAAGAAATTCATTTGGCAGTTTCAGAGAATAACAGGAATTTTCTTTTCTTTTATTTATTTATGTTGATAAACTATGCTCAATTAACTTCATGGACCAACATATGTTCTCTGTTCATACAGAATATGACGAGATTCAGGAATATTTTTAGTTAGGTTAGGTTAGGATAGTTAGGTCGATGTGGTCAATATAATAAAGAACGAAAGCCTAAAACTTCTAGCCATGCTTCTATGACTCAGATCAGAATAAAAAAAGAAACCCTTTAGGTCTTAAGTGTCAGGTAAAGTCATGAATACATGCATCATTATAGCTGCTTTTTACAAATACAAAGGTTGACAGGTAAATGAGGGCTGAAGGCAGTGCAAGATCTCACCCTGTGGGAAATGTTGACCTCTTTACTGACCCTGTGCTACTGCCATCTCACATCTTTCACTACAATATACCAATACACACAAATAGACAACTGCATTTTGCATCAATATGATGAGCCATTTTAACATTTAACCTAAAATTATTCGATGGCTTCTAGTACCTATTCATTAGATATTAGCACTATTTCATCACACGAGTACTTATTGGACACTAGTACTTATTTATTAGATACTTATTCATTAGAAAGTAGTACATATACTTGTGCATACTCATAAGATACTAGTATCTAGATATTTCAGTGATTTGTAATTACTCTACTCTTTTAAGTGAAAAATGGCCATTGACTTCCATAGCGATCTGTCATATGCATATTTTTTATATACTAGCATAGTGTTTCTCAACCATGTTTCTGGAGGACCACCAACACTGCATGTTTTGGATGTCTCCTTTGTCTGTCATAGACATAGATAATGTGCAGAACTGGTGGTCCTCCAGGAACGTGGTTGAGAAACGCTGTACTAGCAGATATCCAGTAGTATTTTTTATAGTAGCACATATTATTACTTACTACTTAATCTTTAAAAACTAGTTCTTATTTGTTACATACTTGTACTAGTTAAGACAACTGCATCTATTAAATAATAACAAATACATATTCATTATATGCCAGTAGTAGATAATAGTACATGTTTATTCGATACCAGTACTTTTAAAAATGCTATTAGTAAGGCTTTTTATTTAACTAGAAAGCTTTTTAAAGGTACTAGTGATTGTCACGGTCACCAGCGATACAGCCTGTGCAGATCGCTGAAGAACTACAAATCTGCCACTTTAATGAACTACAAATGCCATCTTGCACTTTACTCACACACCTGGTCCAGATCCCCCTTGATTGCAAACACACACAGCTGAAGCAGCTCAGGATTAATCAGATGGACTAAACACAGCAGACACACACACACACTCTCTCGCACTCACTCTCATCATGGCTGAGCCTTGTTTATCTGTATTGTGAGCATTACGACACGTTGACCCTTGCTTTGTTTTTTTGTTTATGTTGTTTGCCGCCTGAACTGACCATTCGCCTGTTTATGACCACGCTGTGATTTCTCTGCATGTACCTGTTTGTTCCTGTTCCAACCATAGACTGTAAGACGATTCTCTTTAATAAACCTGCATTTGGATTCTCAACTTTGTCATCCAGCGTCCTCACGTGACAGTGATATATAGTACTAATGATCGTGATAAATATCAACTAGTTTCTAATGAATAGGTACTAGTACATATTTAATACCTATGAGCACCATACTAAGTGTTTGGGAAAACAGTTTGCCATAGTTTCAAAGTCTTTTTGTGCAATTTTGTGTCCTATTACATAACATTCCCATATTTATCTGCAGAAAAAATGAATGTAATGCCTCGTACAAAGAGTGTCCTTTACTAGTACCCTCAAATGAAAGAGATTTTTGAACACAATCTATCATATTTACATAAAAAAACAACTGAAGTGAGACCTGAATGATAAACGAACCCGATGAAATGAGTCAGATGCATAAGCCATGCTGAAATTGTTATTCCTCGCATATAGTGAATGTCACAGTCTGTTTGGATAAAAGACAAATGACAAACTAATGAGACACAATTTAACTTGAGCCATGAAATAGAGCTTCGTAGACCATGCGGTGATAAACGATTCCTCATTAAGATGTACGAGAGAATGTGAATGCAATAACTCAAACTTGAAATATTGCTCATTATAAATCCAAAGAACAAAATCCAGGAATGATCACTGGTTTGTTTCTGCAGAGAATGTTTTTGCATGGGAGTGTTATTTGAAAAAGGAACTGCTCATTTGTGTGTCATTTTCTGCTTCAGCATGTGGTATTGTGTCTGTATCGGCAGTCATGCATTACTGTTTACAGCCGGTCTCTGCAGGGGTCTCTATTCACAAGCACAGAACCACAGACACACAAACCGCCTATTTAAAGTCCATCGACAACATCTTGTGTGTCTGAGAGAAAAGCTTTCTGAAAGTGCTGTGCAGAAAAGATGGCAGAGCCAAAGGAGAGGGGAAGAGTGATAGACGGAGGGAAAAAAAGGAAATAGAATAACTTGGAAGTATTTTTTTTGATCCCGCTGTTTCCTAGACGACAGGCGACTGTGGTTTCTGAGAATACGGTGATCGACAGGGAGAACATAAATGACTTACTGATTTGGTGGAGCTTTCCAACACCTCTTCTTCCACTGGCTCCAAACGTAGCTCCTGAGAAAGAAACACGGTCTCAGTTTCATCTCAAGACAAACATTAGGATGACATTTTACCCAAAATAAAAAAATGTGACCCTGGACCGCAATCCAGTAATAAAGGTCAATTTTTTATTTATTTATCAAGATTTATACATTATCTGAATAAATAAGCTTTACATTAATGTATGGTTTGTTGGGATTGGACAGTATTTGGCTATAAATAATATACATAACTATTTGAATATCTGGAATCTGAGGGTTAAAAAAAATCTAAAATACCAAACAATTAGTGCCCAAATTAATTTATTAAATAATTTAAAATTTAAAATTAATTTATTTATAATTTATCAAATATGTTATTAATAGGGCGTCACGGTGGCGCAGTGGGTAGCACGTTCGCCTCACAGCAAGAAGGTCGCTGGTTCGAGCCTCGGCTAGGTCAGTTGGCGTTTCTGTGTGGAGTTTGCATGTTCTCCCTGTGTTCGCGTGGGTTTCCTCCGGGTGCTCCGGTTTCCCCCACAGTCCAAAAACATGTGGTATAGGTGAATTGGGTAGGCTAAAATTGTCCGTAGTGTAAGTGTGTGAAAGAGTGTGTTTCCCAGTGATGGGTTGCAGCTGGAAGGGCATCCGCTGCGTAAAACATATGCTGGATAAGTTGGCGGTTCATTCCGCTGTGGCGACCCCAGATTAATAAAGGGACTAAGCCGAAAAGAAAATGAATGAATGAATGAATGAATGTTATTAATATAAAATCCAACCTTTATAACAGTGAAATTTAAATGACTTCATCTGTTGACATGATGCCATTCAATTGCACAGCTTGTGTAAACATTATCATACTGTGGTGATCAGTTTTTCAACTGCTGTCATTCTGTTTATTTAGTTAGTGCGAGGAAAGAGTGCAGCACATACAGCATCAACATCTAAATGTTGCTCTCAGCATTGTGGATAAGGGGTCTGGATGTTCATATTCAATTTACTGATGCAAAGGTATTTCCAACTACTTTTTACTCCTAAAGAATGTAAATAACTATATTTTTATTATGTGTGTATTATGCATGTACAGTGCTCAGCATAAATGAGTGCACCCGATTTTGAAAATGAATATTTTTATCCATTTCTCAGTGATTATAGGTAATATACTTTGGTTAATTTCAACAAAACAGATTTATTAAACACATGTATTTATTAAAATAATATTTTAGTCACCAAAATTGTTTAGAAATAAAAAAAAAAAGATAATACATGTAAATTCATGTCAAATAATGCACAAAAAAAATACAAACTACAAATTTTTAACATAAATTTATTTATTTTTTGTTTCTCTTGATTTTTGCTCATTTAAAAAAAAAAAAAGATAAATTCCCTAATATATAAATTTGGGCTACAAACTTTCGGACGGTTATCGTAAGTTATTTTGTTAGGTTAGCTCCAGATTTGGCTTCAGTACTGACTAAACTAATGTATATGCACAAATATAATATTGTGAAGCATCCTATAGAAAATAGTAGTTTAAATGAGAGATTTGTGAGGGGTGTACTCAAATATGCTGAGCACTGCATTTATATTATGTATATTTTCCATTCGCATGGCTGCAGTTCACTGAATGGCCAATGTTCAGTAACAAGGGTTATTTGCAAAAAGCAAGGATTTCTGATTTTTTATTTAAATCTCCAGGACATTTTCTTGACAGTTTTGGTGAGATTTCTCCTCATATGAATTTGATGGTATGAAGGAAGAGTGATGACAGACAGAACAAAGTCATTAATGAGACAGAAATCATGTGTGTAGCCTGTTGCCTTTTTCTCAAGACGGTCGATCAGCTTTTGCAGCCTGTTGACCTGTGTTATCCACTGGTTGTCTTCTTCATACAGACCTGCAGAAAGAAATACAATTCTCTCACCTTTTTTTTCACTGTCATATTGCATGTAGCAACAAAATATTGACCAAATTCTCTGAGGAATGGCTCAAGCACCTTGTTGAATCAAAGCCAGTGATAATTAAAGGGATATTTCATCTAAAAATAAAACAAAATTCTGTCATCATTTACTCAGCTTTTACTTGTTTCAAACCTTTATGAGTTTCTTTCTTCTGTTGAAAACAACAAAAGATATTTTGAAAAATTTAACCATTGACTTCCATAGTATGTGCCCAGGGCTACATTTTTGAGAACCAAGAAGTATGTACCTTGGGCTACGTGTGCTTGCAGTATTTGTTTTCATAAGTCTACTAGATCGAGGCGTACATTGTTGACAATCTCAAATACGTTACTGGGGCATGTTTTCTCATACATGTCATTTCTCATTAATTCACTAGAGGTTGCTGTGTACATTTCTGCCAATCTCAACATCCTTCTTGCACGTGTCCATGAGAGAAGCCGGTCGGCTTGTCGTGCATAATATATCAGCTTGATATAGACTGACCCACCCAACCGATAGTGTTTTGAAAAGCAAATTAGAAGAGAAAGTCATTGCGACCATTTGCTTTTACCATAGTATCACACAGCTTTTTTGGGGGTTTTGATTTACCAGATTTCTGACACCGTCTATCTCTGGACTCCGCTCCAAGGCCCAAGTCTGGTGCCGTTTGCGGTGAGCTACTGAGCAAACCAGTCATGTCTGAAAAACTCTCTGTACAAAGGTAACACCCCAGTGGTACTGCCCCGTAGCATTCGTTTTACATGCAAAATGCAGCTATTATGTACCCTGGGGCATATATTTCTTGGTTCTCAAAAATTCAGCCCTGGACACGTATTTCCCTGATAAACCCAGGTCCGCTCTGCTTCTCAAGTCTGACACCATTTGTAGCAAGCTAAGCAGGTTATGCAGGAAAAGCTGTCCATACTGAGGTAAGCAGTCAGTGGTACTGCCCCATAGCATTTGCTTTACACAAAAAATGCAATCATATGTACCCACGAGCACTAGGGGTGTAACAGCATATATATTCATCCTGAACTGTCATGATTAGAAAGTGACGATATGCGAGGTGCTGCAGAAGACGGGAATGGTCACACATGTTTGTTTACTGCATTTACATAGAAAAGCAAGTGAGTCATTTTTATCTACACACATGCACAAGATTGAACAATTGTTGTCCACTGCACCCGCTGTTATGGATGGACCTCCAAGTCAGTGCTGCATTTTCATAAAAGATTTCAGTTTAGAAGCTTACTGAATTTATACACAATTAAGGTTTTTCTGTTGCTTGGAGAGAGTTGGGTTTGAAATATTTTAATATGCAGTTTAATATGCAGTCTATTCTGTTTATTTTGTAATTTATCACAAGAAGCTTTTCAGTTCTGCAGCTGACTGTGACAAAACACTTCTGCCTGTTCAAAATAAACAGAAAAAGCAAGCACTGTTGCTTATTCCTGTTGTATCATACCCGTATTGAACCATGACCCCAAAACCAAGGTACATACTAAAGTGTGACTTCAGTGTACCGTTATACGCCTAACGAGTACATATTTCTCAGTTCTCAAAAATTTAGCCCTGGGCACATATTTCTAATGAGCCTGTGTTGCATGGAAACCAATGGTAACAGGGTTTCAGCTTTCTTTAAAATATCTTCTTTTGTGTTCAACAGAAGAAAGAAGTTCATAAAGAGCTGGAATGACTTAAAGGTTGAGGAAATAGTGAGTAAATTTTCATCTTTTAGGTAAACTATCCCTTTAAAGTAAAACGAATTTTTTTTAACATGGTACAAGCTTCACCTAATCAAGTTACCAATGATTGTATGCATCCAAATTCAAAGCAGACATGAATAAAATCTACCAAAATGGATCAATAAAATAATAATAAAAGACTATCAAGGATGAAATACACCCTTTTACTCTTTACTAATACTCATTTTACTTTATTACTCATTTATTTAAAAAATGTCTACCAGCTATATTCTTACCCTGCAGTCTATACCAATGTTTTTCATACAATCCCTCCCATCTAAATCTGTCTCCAGATCTGCTGTCATCACACTTGGCACTGTGTGTGTGTGTGTGTGTGTGTGTGCGTGCGTGCGTGCGTGCGCGCGCGTGTGTGTGTGTGTGTCCGTGTCCTTTCGGTCCTCCAGAGCTCTGAGGCTGAGAATAATCACCTGAATTGACAAGGTTGAGGAGCGGGTTGTTCGGAGACAAGCTGTTATTCCTTTGAAGTCTTCGATTAGATCTCCTTCCGGACCACTGAATGGGCAGAACCTCTGGCTTTAGAGGACCCTGTCTGCAATCCAGACACAAAAAACACACAACACAGATGCTCTTCTCATTATTAGTATCTGATTAGTCTGTCCTGGTTACTGGAAGTCCTAAATAACCGAAACCATCAATATCATGAATGGATGACTGATAAAAATCCTATGGAAGTTTATCACACATCAGATTCAGTGACAGCTTGTCAGAGGTGGCAAGGGAAACATAAAAACATTTATGCACACATAACAAATTACTTGTTTTTATAATTAAATAGTTATAGCTTTTATTCAGATGCTCGGCTCATACAGTATTTTTTAAATATATATTTTTTAAAACAATTCAAAATATATAAAAAGTGGCCATAAAATATGCTAAAATACATTTCAAAAATATATTTACATAAATGTAAAATGCCTAAGTAATAAAAATGCCTTTGAAAGCTTTTCATTTCATTAAATTATCTTATTGCCAGATTAAGTTTTGCAGAACATTAAAATCTGATTAAAGTATCTTTTGAATTTTAGATTCAAGAGATAACTAGAATAGTTAAAATTGAAGACTAAAAAGAGAAAACTTCTCTTTTCTACTTATTAAAATGAGAAGTGGACCCAATACTGAGCCCTGAGGTATGCCTCTTTCTCAAATAAAGAGATCAGATAGTGTATTTATTTATTTTTTAATCCAATTTGTATTTTAATTTTAGGTAAATTTGTAGTAATAGTATGTTTTTATACATTTAAATAGAATTTTTAAATTCTAGTTTAAAAAAAATCTTTCAGCACAAACAATTTTAGTTTTATGATTTTAGTTTTAGTTAACTATAATAATCCTATTACTTACATTTAAAAAAAAAATGCTTGGTTCCACACAATTTCTTGATGTTGTCCCAACACAAATCTATTAAGTTACCTTATTTTTTTACAAACTTTTTACAAATTTAAGTGGATTGAACATAAAACAATTAAGTTGTCCCAAAAAAAACTTAAGAATTGTGTTGTTTCAACTCATTTTAATTAAGTACTTTGAACAACCAGCAAAATAAATTTTTTGAGTGAATGACTGCTTACACGAAGTAATTGATAAATAAAAAATAAAAAATAATACATATACGATTAATTAATTGAATGAATGCATTTACTATTTAGTTTGAAATAACACATGAATACATATGAACTGTTTAATAAATTATTATTTATGTTTATAAACATGTTTTACTTATGTATTTTAATATTTTTCAATATTATTCTGAAATATAAATAACAAATATTATTACAAATTCTAATATATTATAGATTAGTTTAAAGCTTTTGCATAAAAAAAATAAAAAAAGTTTAGATCCAAATCTGTAAATATAACAGCCCTAATCCTAAATTATAAATAATCTTAATTACAAACAGTTTTCACAAGAAATGCCAAGAAACACTTTGAATCAGTGAAATAATATTATTGTAAAATATACTGAAGCCATATCTGTGTCTCTAACTGGTGTCTTAGTTTTCTGAGTAACATTTTCTTTCCTTGGCTGATCAATGTTCATATGTGAATAAAATTAAATCTGTCCATCATATAAAACAATTATGTTACTGAATCTCTTATTACAAACATTAAAATACTACAAGCGTAAACCATCCGTGCAAAGCATCCTTCTGCAAGAGTCTGGTAAGCATGATTTACTTTGTAGATTTTAATTAGTAGCATGAAGAGCAGGACAGAAAGGTCTTGTGCTATCAAAGTGATGTTGAAGCACTGTGTTGTGATGGTGGATGAAAATGTTGAAACATTATTTGCATGTGAATGCACAGTTTCTGCTAATCCAATTCATTTAGATGCATGTATGAATTATATTAGTATTGGCATTTCAGTGTTCTCTGCAATGAAAAGCCCTTGATAATGTAGGGTTATGACAGTTTTAAAACCAATAACCACTTTTACTGTTCACAAAGGGATTTTAAGAACCCCAAAACACTAAGTAATCTAATATCTTCAAAAATTCTATTGATTCTTTTTAGCATTTTTATTAAAGAAAAATGTGTATTGATGATGATCCTCACAAAGCCAATTTATGCTGATACAAGAGTATTAAAGTTTATTTGTGTAATAATGACCACCTGATTGTACATCGGCCCTTATTTTTATAATAACTGCATGCCATTCTCCATCAAGGGTGCCTTAACTCGATAGTGGGAATGAACAATGTAACGGTAAATCTAATTATATTGTTCAGCTGTTCTCCAGCAGAACAGGAATGCTGCATCTATTTTTAACTCAGGGACAATTAAATAAATGTAGGCAGGCAGGTGTCAGAATTAAAGCTCAGTTGGTTGCTCATTATCCCTAAAGACACGCACGTCCTGAGGGGAGCTTTACCCTCCACGGTTAAAAATGGCTCACAACGGCATCAGCACCCAAAAAAATTTGAAGCAAATGAATCATCCAGAGCCACACAGTTGATTAAACATCCCATGAAATGCCTGAAAATGAGCAGTTTTGTCAATATGTGACATAATTTCAATTGAAGCATGAAGAGGGTGTGGAATATTGACTAGCTCCTCGCTTTTTTAAAAAACAGTCAATTGCATTTTGTTTTAATCACAGCTCTCCCAGTAAAAGTTGTTGAGCTAAAGTGTGTCTGACTCCTGACAGCCACAGTCTATAATAGTTATGTTGAGTCTGTCTGTTTCTGTGCTTTAAAATACACTATTCACTGCTGTTTTCAGATGGATCCGATATGTTTTGTGATCTGTGTCAAGTCTATGTGATATACTCTGTTACTGTGTCTCTTGGCTAAAGCAGACTGTGTGTGTTCACGCTGCAATGGTTTGTGTGACATTAACGAGAATCCAGATTTCATCAAAGACATGTCACTCGTATAGTTTTGAAAGGGGAACAATGTAATGGTCAATATGGCCGCTTTAGTGAAGGAAGACTCACCTTTAAGTAAAGGAGTCTATTATCGGTCACTAAAGACTGACAATTCTCTGGGGGTGGGGCTCAGTCCAGACATGTGTTTTATGACAGCTTTGTCAAACAGATCTTTGTGCATGTCCAACTGTAGTTTTGTTGCTTTAATGATGAAAGCACTAGGGTGCATACTTGAGGGGAGGTCAGGGGATTGTTGATAGCGGTTGGTGGATATTTGTCATCAAAACTGACAGCACTGCATAGTCACATAAGCACCAATAACCTTTTGACCAAGCTGTGGATTAAAGCTGATCATTTTGTAAATAATGCTCAATTTCTTACACAGACTGATCATTTCACTTCACAAGACCTCAGTGTATTATCTGAAGCCATGACTTGATTTAGACTCAGTTTTATGTGTTTATTTTTATATAACCTTTTGCCATTCACTGCCATTATGGGAATTACCAATGACCAAGTTTCAGCTCAAAGTCTTCTTTAATGCTCTACTGAAGAAAAAAAAAAAAAAAAAAGAAAGAATAACAACAAATTAAAATTTTGGGGTGAACCATCCCTTAAATACACTGAAAAAAACGATTTCTGCAAAATTGTTGCAAACAGTTTATATGGGTTGAATTTAAACAAACAAATTCAATTTAGTAATGTTCAACTCAATTTGCTTGTTTAAATTCAGCCCAAATAAACTGTTTGCAATCACTTAACATAAAAAATTTAGTAAATCCAAGAAATCATCTTTGAATCATTTTTTTCAGTTAGCTTTTGCACTAAAATATAACATATTACTTTCTTAAATGCAAGTTTAGGAAACCCACAGAATAAATTTTTTGTTACATGAGAATAAGGTACTGATTTCAGTCAGGATTTTTTGAGGGATAATTCCCATAAAGCTTCAATTTTGATTTCAGAGCAACTTTAAAACTCATCCACACACCTGCAGGAACCCAGAGATCAGATCTGACACAAAAAAAAACTGTTTTCTAGAAATCAGCCGCTTCTTATATAGCCCAAAATATGAAAATGATGCACTGTGAAAAACAAAACTACATCATCTAGCAACAGTGCTGTGTTCTAATAGCTGGTAATGGTCTTCTTCACACACCGAGATGAAAGCGGTGCTGTGAATGGGGTTCAGATTTATGCTCGTCTCCCTTGTTTCATCCCTGTGTGCGGCTCTGCTCCTCAGAGAGCCGGACTCCACGCTTCAGACGGAATAGAGAATGGGCCGCACTATTTCAATTTGCTCTGGCCACCAGCCACTTTCAGCACATCTAACAGTGGGAATCAATCCCTCCTGACCAACACACACAATGAGCCAGCCGGATAACCGTCTCCATGCCTTTAGGCTCAATATGCGCATAGAAAACACTAATGTTATGAAACCTCTCATGATGATGTAAGGGGTTACACGTGTGTAGGCATGTGTGTATGACATGCAAAGGTGTGCTCTGTGCTTAGTGAAATGCCTTTAAATGGGTATTTCAGGCAAAAATGGAATTCTGTCATCATTTATTCCCTCTCTAGTAATTCCAAGACTTTCTTTTATGTGTGGAAAGGAATTTTAATGCTTCTCTTATCCAAATAATAAAAGTACAAAAGGGCTTTTTTACATTTTGG
This sequence comes from Danio jaintianensis, assembly GCA_903798115.1. Lineage (NCBI taxonomy): Eukaryota > Metazoa > Chordata > Actinopteri > Cypriniformes > Danionidae > Danio > Danio jaintianensis. The sequence goes on from CAIGQV010016734.1 coordinate 7,457,929, forward strand.
AAAAAAAAAAGGGTTCTTTAAGGGTCAATTCACCCAAAAAATAAAATTATGCTGTTAATTTACTTGAAGTATGTGTGATCTATTTTTTTAGTAGCACATTAAAAAAATATTTTTGACTGAATTTGCGATCCTTGATGATTTATAAAATGCAAGCCAACAGCTATACATTTATATTTAAAAAAAAATCTACATGTACAGGCAAAACAAGCTCCTGACAACATGAGGTTTTACAAGTAAGTGTGGCAAGTAAAAATGTCAAATCATTAGCTGTAGTTTGGTGGGCTATGTTTCACAAATTATAATTGCTATGTTTGTTAGTGACGTTTATGAAATATAGACAGGTTTGTTCACATATGATGAAACGGCGCAGATCCAAGAAACTAATGTGCAGTGATGCATAGATCACAGACAGTCTGTAGGACAAGTAATTAAAATTACATTCCAATTAAATTGCAAAAGGAGAATCAATTCAAAAGGAAATAAAAAATAAATTGTTTGAAATTTCTCTTTATTCCACTCTGAAATGCAAATTGTGTCATCATTTACTTCATGTCATTCCATTTACTTCATGTCATTGGACCACAAATGGAGATATATTTTTTCAACCAATCATAATTTCTATAGCACATTTCACAGAAACACACATATACAACAACCGCACCACAAAACATTTAATGAACCATAAAACTAAGAACAATTCAAGTCTACAGAGGAAAGATTATTTTTCAGCCTATGTTTGAAGCCCTCAGTGGAGTCACAGGATTTATTTTAGGATTTATTTTTAATCAGATCTTAATAGGAGATTTCTGTCCATTCATTGTAATTCTATTCAACAAAAAGCTCTGGCACTTGAAAACTTTTATTTATTCATTCATTAATTTTCCTTCGGCTTAGTCCCTTATTTATCAGGGGTTGCCACAGTGGAATGAACCGCCAACTTTTGCAGCATGTTTTACGCAGCAGATTCCCTTCCAGCAGCAACCCAGTACTGGAAAACACCCATACACTCATTCACACACATACACTACGGACAATTTAGTTTATTCAATTAATATAGCGCATGTCTTTGGACTGTGGGGGAAACCGGAGCACCCTGAGGAAACCCATGCCAACATGGGGAGAACATGCAAAGTCCACACAGAAATGCCAACTGGCCCAGCCGGGACTCAAACCAGCGACCTTCTTGCTGTGAGGCGACAGTGTTAACCACTGAGCCACCATGCCGCCCTGAAAACTTTTATAAAGACATTTTTAAAAAAAAAGGAAAGCATATGAATCAGACAGGTTAGTCCAAGTCCTCAAAAGAGACAAAACACTTTATATAATGAACAGATTTCATTTACACTTTGACATATGGGTTCTGTATGACATGAGGTTGAGCAAATGATGACCGAATTTTCTTTTTTTTTTAACTATGCCTTTAAATGTCTAAATGTGTGCTCTGTCAAAAGTCATTCGACCAAGATTAAGGTCAGAAGGGACTTGGCATGGCAGTGAAGTGGAGATATTTTGAGTGAGCCCATGGGATGTGAGTGAGGCTGTAGACTTGGTAGAGCCAGAATAGCGGAGACAAGATCAGTGAGAGACTGACTGAAAATGACTTGAAAGATGGAGAGATCTGGCCAAAGAGAGACATTCTTCAGCTCAGAAAGTAGCTGGGTTCCTTCACCCTGTGTTAATGCACATTTTGCATGAGAAAAGTTATGGAAAAACATTTGCCAAATAAACTCTGACGCAGTGAGCATTACATACACGTGACTAATCAGCTGTTTCCATTATGCTCGCCTTGTGTACTGTTGGTTGCTAGGTTACCAATACTACTGTCAGCTGCTCTTACAACTTAATGAAAATGCACTTATTCACACCTAATTTTATTTTATTTTTTGCAAACTTTGAAAAGATTAATTTAATATTATGATGAAAACCTGGCTATTGCCACTGAGATATTATAAACACTTGTTTATAAAGTAAATTTATTCCATTTTACATTTTTGTTGTGCTCAAATTTACTTTTACACAAAACAATATAACTGCTTTCTTACAGTTAAATTATATGGATGTCAAAATCATGATTAAATTCGCAACAGTTGGATGTTAAACATTCTGGTTACAATAAGGTCTCTATTGTTAACATCATTTAATGCATTAACTAAGATAAACTAAGGCGCAATGTTTTGTAATAGCCTTTATTAGTCTATTAAATTCTAAATGTTTTAGGGCCTCAAACAGAGTCTATAATTGCCTCTGTTTTTACAAATAACTTCAATAAAAGCTGTGTATTTCAGTGATGCACAGTTATTATGTTAGACACACTCTGTCACCTGCAGAGGCGATAATGAGGTAATTTAAATTCACCAATTAATTAGGATGCAACTGGCAATATCAGAGCCTGTGTGGATTTTAAGAACACAGAAAAAGAAAAAAGAAACGCTTCTTTTAAAGCTCAACCTCAGCATCCATCATTTCTTTATGCCAGCTGCTCCAGCTCATTTTCTTGAGATCGTAAGGTGAGCGAAGCAGCACAGCTGCACACACACATACACACACACATACTCACATGCTTATACACACAACCACGCGCACACATGCAGAGTTATCTGTAGCATGCAATCATCCAGGTGCTGGAACAAAACAGCACATTTTGCATTCTCAATGGTGTGCTCTATAAAGATCTGACCCCCACGGTGGGCCACGCAGATCCTCCTCTGCACACAAACGCAGTGAGTCACATAAAAAATTAGCTGTAACACACATTAACTCTTGATTCTGTGGATTCAGTGACGGTTTAAGCTGGCATAAGTCCCCTTTCTGCACTAAAACTTAAGGCTTGAGTTATCAGTCTACTGCTCATCTGGACTATTTAACAATTAATGCCTCTGATGCTCTAGATATTCACTACCAAAGATGGCTGTGCCCAAAACATTTGCGTCTGTGCACAAGGTGCCATCTGCAAGCATTTTCAAGAGTGAAATGCTGTGTTTTGATCGTTGGTGCAGAAGAAATGCCTCTGGTGCTTTGGGAGCATGAATGCTTTCAGTTTGTGGTCAGTGAAGTAATCTTATGTACAGACGAGATCAAAATTAGACAATTTCCTAAATTTCTAGGTTACTGCTTAGTCCTGTTTAAAGTTATCCTAAACGGAGTAAAAGAGCAGTTTTTCCAAGCAGACCTGGCTCCAGCTGTGAAATATAATGTGAACCAAGTAACATTCTAGGGCCAAAGAAAAAATGTTATATATATATATATATTGTAAAATGTATATAATATAATATAATATAATATAATATAATATAATATAATATAATATAAT
>CAIGQV010016734.1:7462143-7538085 GCA_903798115.1 Danio jaintianensis
ATATATATATATATATATATATATATATATATATATATATATATATAAATAATTTAATTTATTTCTGTGATTCAAAGCAAATGTTTTTGCATCTAGACAACTGATTAAATGCATATGAGCTAACCTAACACAACTACAACCACAAAATATCACTCAACACTTTTGCAGTCTCTGAAAATTCAATTTCAAAATATGTCTCAAAGCTGAAGTCAGGAGTCTCTGTGTTTTTGGTTTGATATTTTGTTTCACACCCTCAGTTTTAAAGGCAGGCCCGCGTGGCTATGTTTTATTTGTGGGCAGCACGTCAGTTTTTCTGCTCTAGAAATTAACAGCCGCCTGTATATTTATGTAGCATGCTGAAGCAAACATGTTCTGCCAGTATAACAAAAGCTATTATTAAAGCTGAAAACAGCCCTCATCTAACAGGACTCTTCTGAGCATCCAGTAATGAAACAGGTGCTGAACAAGCTCACAATGAGGAGAGGGAAATCCAACACTTCCACAGACACATGAGATTGAGACGGACAGAACTTCAGCATCCAAGACCTCTTTAACCTGCGGATGCTTAACAAACAGTGCACATAACACTTTGCTTTCAGCAGCTTTGCTTTTGGCCAACAATTTCAGCTGTTTACAGAGCAGTCAATCACGCAATCAATGCAAACTCTGTGCTGTGTGCAAAGAATATCCTTAGAGCTTTATTTACTAATCAAGAACCACAATTAAATATTCAGAATAATGGTACTGATTGTGCTAATCATCCATGCATGTTAATTTTGGTCTGTGTAGATTTGCAATTTAGGTCTTTTTTTTAAACCTCACTCACAATTTCACTCACTGACTTTCCTTCAGCTTTTCACAGCGGATATGTCCTCTTGCAACCCAGCCCTGCACTAATAATAATAGTTCACACCACATCATTTTCAAAATCATCAAATCTCTATTGATTTTACACTGCATGACTATCTGGGGAAGCATTCAGCTGCTGCTGTATTCACATCGCATGATGAATCGGCAACAAGAGGATACACACTGCATGATTTTACTAAAGGAATTATTGATGACAAATTGCATAAAATTCATTTAGATCATCCTAATCCTATAGGTAAAACCATGCATACATCACCTCATTACCATATAATAGGGCTGCACAATAGCTTTAGAATCGAAATTTGCAGACGGCCAATAAAAAAATTGCAGACGGCACTTAGAAGTAACTCTTCAAATGCTATCTCTTCATTACATCTCTCATTCATCAACAGTTACTTTAATTATTTTGAATTGCTCTTGTAATACATTAAATACGTCTAATATAATGAAGTTCATGTATGTCTTCCAATCCTGCCACAAATGGTGCAGTTACTGGTGCTGCATAAATCATGGTAATTCCATGTTGTGTGACTGATTCAAGAACAATCCACATATAAACTGCTACGAAAGCATAAACAACAGATCAAACGTGTTTTTTTTACATTTGATTTAGGGACAAATGGTTGCAGTAATTATCATTCCTGTTTTATCTCCCGGCACTAAAAGCTACATTGTTTTAATAAATTACATTATTAAATAAGATTTGAGCTATTAACCTGTCAAGACTCCACCTGCAAATTGAAGGCACGAGATATTGACTGGATGATCCAACATCCAAGCACCCAGAGTATGCCGTTGAGAAGTGTGTTTTCTGTTTATAGTGGTGTCCTGAGGGCAGACAGCACTCGCAACACAGCAGCTGCTCTGCCAACCCACATTATAAACACAATACTATCTGTTTCCATACAGCATAACTATCTGCTGCTGATCATAACCAACAGAGAGAAGAACACATCTCAGAGGTGTGAAGAGAGAAAAACAGATCAAAGAAAATTTCTATGTAAAACCTTGTTTTTCCTTTATAACCACATGTAAGCATAAAATTTGTCACCTGGAGACAGCCTTTGCGGTCACAATAATCCAAAAGGCATTAGTTTGGTTTTCGTGGTTTTGGTTTGGTTTTCGTGAGTACTTCACCAGCCATTCACCCAGACTACATATACCATCATGCCTTGCACCCACACACCTGTCTCAGCTCACCCTCTGATTAAACACAGCTACAGGTCATTATCACTTTTTATTATACACGGCTGTCTGCAATACTCGATTCTGATTGGTCAGTCGCAACATTTCATGGTATGTTTTATTCTTTGCTGCCTGTATTGACCTATCGCCTGTTTCTTATGTTATCAGTGAATAGGCCTACGTTCACATCCACCTACGTCCGCATTCATATGTACCTGCTGTTTTTGCTGAAATAATGCCCTTCAGTCTTATACAACCTCCCTCCTCTTCTCGTCAGACCGTCGATAAACTTGTCAGGCTTTTTTCTTTGGTAACAACCTCCTGGATGTACTTTATCCCTAACTCAACTGGACTATATAAACACCACTCACACACATCAGTGCTGAGTCTTGTTAGCTGTTGCTGCACCACAAACCATTTGGTTTTGCGTTTCCTGTTTTTGGTCTTTGGACTATTCATCAAATTTGACCTATTGCCTTGACCTATTGCCTGTTTCTTGAGTTACGCTGTGGATTACCTTTTATGTTGAGTTCGCTGGTGCTCAACCCCTGCCTGTTTTGACCATTCTGTTGTCACGCTGTTCCTCTATGCAACACATACTAAAACGTATTTTTCTAATGGTTGTGAAATAAATTCAAATGTAGTACCTACTCGTGTAGTGTGCGATTTCAGATTTTTGGAGGGATGATTAGCTGTCAGGACTGAAGAACTCAAAGTGATGTCAACAGATTATGAGCATTTCTTTACATTTATTCACAAGTATGAGTTGGATGGACGTGTTTCTTACCATTGTGGACCATTTTTTCTGCAATTTATTCTTTAATAATTCTTTCTTTAGATTTCATGATAAAAAATATTTTGTGTATTTTGGCCATTCACCTGACAATTCATTATTCATTGACATATAAAAGATTCAAAGACTGACAGGGTTATTATTGTTTGTACAACTTTAGAGCATGTCTACAATATTGTCATTCATCCTTTCTCTCCACTGTTTTGCTGTTCAGTTTTGTTTTTATCATTATAATACAATCTTCTTATTATACAAAATTATTTTGTGCTTTAATGCCCTGACATATATTTGCGAAGGCTCAAAATTGCTTAAATATATTAACCATGCTGAAGCATTCAAATGTATTCTGTTCTTCTCTATCATTTCACAATATTTATTTCTCTCTGAGGTTTAATATTTGGGAATTAGGTCTTTAAATATGAAGTCTTTTATTCCTGATGCTCTTTGAAAATTTCAAAAACATTTCAAATCTAAATGAACTTCTGGCACCAGTCAACATATCAAAACCTTTAAGCCACGCAGTCAAAAAACAAACAGTCACATTTTGCACCATCTTCCACATGATGCAACCATTTCCCTTTCTGAAGAATTTGTATTCACTGCTATTTTGCTCAAAGTAATGATGAAGGTTTAAGAACATACAATAAACCACAGATGCAAATGCCACCAGTGTTTCACAAAAACCTCTTCTTGAACTCATTAATGGTGTTTCACTCCCTCTGTCTGCCTCACTAATCAAGGCGGCGTAATGAAATGACACATCGCTGCCCCTCGTGCCCACCATTTCATCTCTGAGATGCTCACATGCATTAAGTGGCATGGATTCAACGCTCTAAATTCATTATCTGTGTGCGCCAGCAGACAGTGTCTCAGTTAAGGTGAGACTCGGAAGGCAATAACATTTTTTTATGCACCTTTCAGTTTTGAGATTATGAGATTTTTGCCTTTTTATAGTGATTTTATTTTATGTAGTTAATGTAAAAAAACAACATCCAAAATACACTTTAAGTGTTTATTTAGTCACACTTGTCAATAATAATAATATTTTCTTAAAACTAGTTTTATTTTTCTGCACTAAGCCATAAATCTCCACTTAAGCAAAACTTTAATTCACCAAATTATCATATATGCATTCTGAAGGTTTTTACAGAAAGTTACTTAAAATGCCAAATAAAAGATAAAAAAACAACTCTGTCTGCTGTTTTCTGAATTGAGGAGTGACTCCAGAAATCCAAATTAACAATGCAAATGCAAATTAACACATATTTAATCAAATAATGCATAATTTGCATATGCAAAAATCACTTTTATAAAGGGTTTAAACACAGTTGTGTGGCAACAGTGTGTGAATATAGCCAGCTTTTAATGGTAAAGAATTATTAATTATATTTTTTATAATCTCACTTGATAAAATCAGTCTGCAGAAACACTTTGACATTCTCCCTTTGTACGTGTCATCAGAGGGGGTAAGCCCCGCCCATTAGTGACAATCTCCCCCTCATTAGCATAGGACCTAGTCTTGTTTCAGATTAAACCAACTATGCTGACACAGGCATTTGTAGCTCCACCCCTTTTAAAAAGAGCACAGTCTCTTTTGAATTTAGTCACAGTAACCAAAATGGCACAATTAGGATCAAAGCCTAAAAGGGGCAGTTTCAAAGAGTTATAAAACATTATTTGTGGGGTATTTTGAGCTGAAACTTCACATACACTCTATAGATTTATATTAATCTTGTAAAAAGGGGCATAATAGGTCCACTTTAATTCATTTTTGTGATTTATTTATTTATTTATTACAACTAACACCTTGAGATGTACCATCTCGTTTCCGAGGGTGTCCCACAGTGTATCACAATTACAATTGTTAATGTAATCAATCTACTGGAGAATTATGATGATAACAGTTAGTTGTTTTATTTACCCTATTCACCTGTAGTGTCTTTTCTTAAATGGCTCATTGGTAACTAAAGCACGCATCTCACACCTAAGATTCCTTCAGACGGTCCGTGTGGACTGTGCTGATTACTGGCATCAGACACTCAGTCAGATAAACACTGCCGTTCAGAGCAGAATGTTAGAGCTGATAACAGCAGACAGCACGGTATGAGCGCCACAGCATGCAGCCAATAGCTCAATCAATACATCTGTGAGCACATCTTCATGCGTTTCACAAGACAAATCTCTTTTATGTGGCACTCAGCTGCATCTGATCTACAAACCATTTTAAAGATTAAAGACTGGGGAACAAGGCATTATTTACTGAAGATAATTACTGTGACCATAAATTATTGATAGGTAATTACTGAGTATAAATCATATCTTAAAAATAAAATAACTCATCATTTTAGCTAGTGTTGAGGCCAGGGTGTGTGATATACTGTATATAAACCAGCAAAATATTAGGCCTGTCATGCATAAATAAATATGACACTAAAACTATCAGTAGGTGGTGACAAGTCTCGGTCTTAATGAGTGATTGAATCAGTGATTCAAATCAAGTCAGAATGAAATCAAAATTTACTCTTCTTATTTTTATATGTATATAGTACTTTTTATTATAAACAATGTATCTGTGCACTTTATTGTTAGTAAAAATTAATTTGCCCTCTTTAATCAAATATCATAATGTTCCCTGCCCCTTAAAACGACTTTTCTTCACTTCAGCAACTATCTAGCCATGTCTTGTTTCTTCTCTGCCTTCTCTGTCTTCTTTCATTTTATTAGCAACATTCATCTTCCAACAATCCAGTCGGTTCCCAAAGTACGAAATCATGCACCGCCCTACATGTCTGTTGAGAGGAGAGGCAAAAGAGAGACTCAACTGATATTAAGAGAGGGATTGCCTGATTGTGTCTGTTATACAGGTAGGAGTGAAATAAAATCACCTCAGCACGACCAGATTTGTGTAGAGCTTTCTTTAATAAAAAAAAAACACAAAGCAGAGAAACGACCGCTACACACAGCCCTATATTTTTTCTAATTTTAGGACCATTTCAAGTAGATGTACGTCACGATAGAGGACAAAACGTCAATCTTAACTTCCGTTTTATGCCGACTTTAAGCAAATGTCTTTAAAGAGTTAATTAGTAATTGACTCAAACACAGTCATTGAAAAATTATATACTAGCATGTTGATCTGAGTCACAAATGTTCTGTTCCAGCTTTGTTTCTAACTATTGATTAAAATAAATAAACAGACAATATTAACTTTAGATTAGCTACCTCGAACACTTTTGTGTCTTTAATCATGAATATCTTTGCAGGGCTGGGCAATTAATCAGAATCAAATCTCAAACACAATCGAGCCAAACTGTAAATGTCATGTACATCTTGTCAGAGAAGTAAATCTCAGACGAAGGTTAGTTGTTCTTGTGCGGAAACTCCAAACATACATAAAGAAGAAACCCAGGAAATCCACATAGGCTTGCATTATAAACAGAAGATTTAACTGCTAACTGCTGATTTCATTGATCATTGATTCAGCATGATTAATAATCACATGACTACAAAATCAACTCACAAAAGAATTTATTTCAAACACTCGACTGTAGTTATGAAGTTAATTTGGAGAAAAAACATGTTATTATATATGGCATTTCATGTGCAGCATTTACAACAAACAACCAAATAAGCAACACAAACAGCTGTCATTATGGCAGAATGATAATCTCAATGTCATTATTGACAGATTAAATCGATTTTGGGATTCTGAACATAGGGCGGCATGGTGGCTCAGTGGTTAGCACTGTCGCCTCACAGCAAGGTTGCTGGTTCGAGTCCCGGTTTTCCCCACAGTCCAAAGACATGTGCTATAGGTGAATTGGATTAACTAAATTGGCCATAGTGTATGAGTGTGTGTGAATAGTTGCTGGTTCATTCCGCTGTGGCAACCTCTGATAAATAAGAGACTAAGCCGAAGGAAAATGAATGAATGAATGATTTTGAACGTGATTTTTCTTAACTTTTGCTTTGCTTAGCTTCCAACTGAAACATGAATGTCTTTGCTGACAAAATGTGCATGAAAATCACCTTAGATTAATAACCCAGCCCTACATCTCAGTGAGTATTATTTCATAACGGCATCAAAAAAGCAGTGTTTAGAGGTTTTGTCAGTTTGGCAAACCCAACAAGTTTATTCAAGTGCATTCTTACATCATGCTTTTATTCTGATTTAGTTTGAGCGATTTCATCTCGACAAATTAGAAATGTAGCATTTACACCCACGGTATAAAAAAAATGGAAGCTAATTTAAAAAAATGCTTTATCTCATAGGGATCAAATGCAGCAGGCTGTGTGTCAGACAGATGTGAGTGTGAGCTCGAACAGATCCATCTTCATCCACACTAACAACTCCCAGAGTGCACAACAGGAACAGCTTTATTACGACCCACAGAAAATTATTCATATTACAGCCACATCAGGAGCCAGAGAACATGCTGAGAGTGATTAAGATAATACTCTGAAGGCCTCCAGGAATGGATGCAGAATATCAATTTAGTGCTTTACAGGTATCACGTATATATACCTGCCCTTCTCTTATATGCATGAGACAGCGCCCACATAAATACACAAAGGTTATGCAGGTTCAAATATGCTTAGGTAATGTTGCTTTCAGCTGGAGGATGGGGGGACGTAGACAACAATTTCTCATGATTGCTTTGCAATTCAGATGATGTCCGTTTTGTTGCAAGACAAAGTAGGAAGGGAACTCACCTTCTTGGTTTTGTCCATGGCTTTCAGTATGGATACGTTTAGGTCTTCCAAGGCAGCGAGCACATTTTCATATTCTCCAAGATGTTGAGAGAAGTATTCTGAGTGAAAAGATGACCATTGACAAGATGAAAATATCACCAAATTCCATAAAAGCATTGTATGTCATTTTAAAACAAATTAACATTAGATATCTACAAAATATTTGATTACAATAATGCATAATGTACGCATATAAAACTATTGTCATTTACACAAAAAAAATGCAACATGAAACTTTTCACTTTCATCTATATAATGTTTTGAAGTATGTACATTTTTTTAAATGAATGTCTTTTATAGCCACCAAAGCTACATAACTTAACTACCTATTAGCAGTAACTTTTAATTAAACGTATAGTGTTATCTAAAAATGACAAGATAGGTGAGGTAAAAGCACCCCAAATCTCATTGTTTACTCAAGTACTTCTTGAGATTATTTGGTGGAACATATGGGTTCCTCTGTGATCTGCCATCTTTGAAAGTCTGTCGAGGGTTTCTCCAAAAGGTTTAGAGAATCCTCTGACATGCGTATTGATGAAACATGAGTATTCTTTCATCATTCCAGTCAACACATAGCTTCCCAGTAATAAAAAAAAGTCAATAATAAGAGTTAACTCTTACCACACAGCTCATCCGTGTCCACATTGCTGTAAAGCAGACCATAACCACGTTAATTTCATTTAACAAGAATGTTCTAAAAGTGCCCCTATTGTGATATTTTAAGGGTTTCTCATTTTGTTTTGAAGGTCTCCTATTCTCAAAGAGTCTCAAATGATTTCTTTGAATATTAATTTTCTAAATCATTTGAGATTTTTTGAGAAATGTGGAAATATAAAATGTATAACAGTGGATGCTCCATGAAAGGAGGATTTGGAAAATTAATGTTCAACTATTTGTTTTAAAATCCTCCTTTCTGAGAGCTTTCTCTGCTCTGATTGGTCAGAAATAACCAAGTCTGTTGTGATTGGTCAACTGCTTATAAGATGTGTAGAAAACTATAAACTATGAATTTCAGCTCTGGAGGTTTCCTCAGTCCTGAGCGACACCACACAATATAAGACAGTAACAATGGTATTGATTTTACTAAAATCAATTAAAGCTCAAGTCTGAAATAAAAAAAAACATTGGAGTTGCTAGATGATCAACCTGAACCTCCATTGCAAGCATGGCATGAGCCGTTTTTCTAGTTTTGTGGAATATTAAAGTGTTAAACCTATGCAATTCTTCAACAAGTGTATGTCTGTCAGGGTTAGAAATTAGTTTGTGGCTTGTAACATAAATGCCACAAAAAATTCAAGGTGTCTCCACCATTAAACTACATGTAACACACTGAAATTACTATTTGTAATATGCGGCCCTGAAAATAATAACCAATCACAGACATTTCTGCTGAAATTATGAAAGCAATGTCTGGTCAGATGTGTTTAGATTAGTTACCAAGTTTCCATCTTGTAGTTTTTGGTAAAGTGCATAAGTCACACTAGAAAAAATGATTTGTCTCTATGTTTCTTCTCAACATGATGCTGACAATCCAAACCAAATTAGGTGTTTGAAGGTGGCTCAAAGTATATACAAATTTGTCTTATACTTATACTTATATACAAAAAGTCTTATGCATATGCGTCTATGCCTCTGTTAAGTACAAATAATTCAAATCATGTATTCATTTAATAGACGGTTAAGTGCATAGTATATAAGAACATAGTGTACAGTGAATCATTTAAGACACAACTGTTGTTTACGGGAAACCAATGAAGATCACAGGCTGTAATTATGCAAATTTATTATGGGTCAATCACAATTAAATCATTTACAAAAGTGAAAGTGAATGTGTTAACTGATAACTAATTCAAAGGTTTAGAAAGAATGTTTTTTAAGAGCCAATCATTTTATTAGTTGTGCACTTTCATCTTTGGATCTTTCAGGCCTTTTGAATTCCTAAAAAGTTGCATTAGAGCCTCACTGAAAGGTAATAATAAAAAATTAATAAATAACAGAAACACTTTAAAAGACATGTAAGTTGTAGCTCAGTGTGATCTAATGTTGTGTGTTGACGTAAATTTATACTGACAGCATCATGCTCAAAGGCAGGTCCTTCGGGACTGTGATGTTTGCCTATTGAGAGAGGGTCATCTTTCGACAGCTAGACTCTAGCCCGACATAACAGCCACCAGCCAAACACTGAGTCCACTGACATCTCCATGTCTCAACCCTGCTCTTATTAGAAGCTGAGCGCTGTGAGCTAAAGTCATCATCAGACCGATGACAATGGAGAAGTCAGAATATACTATATGTAACATGTCGCAATCTATAGTATTAGTTATGTTACATCATTCATATGAAACAATGCACATATATGTAATATAAGTATCATCATATACAGTATTTTAATATGTACATGTGTGGTTAAAAATGTTGGCACACTTTGCAGTTCTCCAGCTGTGTTCCCCTTTACTAAATCAAGACAATATATACACCCTTATTCTTCCATGCAGATTTGTAATTTGTCCTGTTGATTAACTTATTCATAATTGCCCTGATGGTGGGAATGGGAATTATCAATGTGTTCACTATTTTCATATAGTCACTCTCTGTTCTGTGTACATCAGAACTATATTCGTTGGTTTTACTTATTGTGATAGATGATTAGGGAAATTTGCCCTTTGTGTTTCCTGTGAGAGGCAGCACAGTGGCTTAGTAGTTAGCACTGTCACCTCACAGCAAGAAGGTCGCTGGTTCGAGTCCCGGCTGGACCAGTTCTCCCTGTGTTTGCGTGGGTTTCCTCTGTGTGCTCCGGTTTTCCCCACATTCCAAAGACATGCAGTATAGGTGAATTGGATTAACTAAATCGGCCGTAGTGTATGAGTGTGTGTGTGTGTGTGTGTGAATGCGAGAGTGTATAGATGTTTCCCAGTTGTGGCTGGAAGAGCGTCCGCTGTGTAAAACATATGCTGGGATAGTTGGCGGTTCATTCTGCTGTGGTGACCCCTAATAAATGAGACTAAGCCAAAGAAAAATGAATGAATGAATGAATTTTTTCTGTGAAACAAGTCATGGCTGGACGATTTTGTGTTTATAGTCACCCTTGTGGGCTTAAAAATGCATAAATATGAATGGGAATATATTTCAGAGATATTTTATCCATAATAACTGTGGCATTTATTTAGAAAAAGATATTGTCTTCATTTGTTATATTTGGTAAAAGTATGAATTAGTGTTTTGTTTTTTACTTAAAGGCACATTATGTAATTTTTGCCATTATACACTCAAAAAATGATGTTTGCTGTTTGTTCAAACTAATTATTAAAAATGAGCTGATACAACACACTTTTTAAAGTTTTTCTTTGGACAACTTAATTGTTTTATGTTCATTCATTCATTCATTTTCTTTTCGGCTTAGTCCCTTTATTAATCTGGGGTCGCCACATCTGAATGAACCGCCAACTTATCCAGCGTATGTTTTACGCAGCGGATGCCCTTCCAGCTGCAGCCCATCACTGGGAAACATCCATACACACTCATTCACACACATACACTACGGACAATTTATCCCATCCAATTCACCTATACCACATGTTTTTGGACTTGTGGGGGAAACCGGAGCACCCGGAGGAAACCCACGCGAACACGGGGAGAACATGCAAACTCCACACAGAAACGCCAACTGACCCAGCCGAGGCTCGAACCAGCGACCTTCTTGCTGTGAGGCGAACGTGCTACCCACTGCGCCACCGTGTCGCCCTGTTTTATGTTCAATCCACTTAAAATTGTAAAAACTAATAATTTAACTTAATTCCTTCATGTATTCCCAACACGAATCGATTATGTGGAAGCCAGCACAGTGTAGGGCATGTATTCGCAACAAACAAAGGTGTAGTTTGATGACGCTGTGACTGAGTGTGGAATTATGGGAGTTGTCGTCTTCATTGCACCCTATGGGACTCCTGCAGAAATCATGTTCATGAGCTAAAGTATTCAAAACTAATTATCATGGTAGTAAGGCTAAAAGCTTCTATTATATTATACTAGCTTTTATTATGCCACAGTTGACAGCTTTTAGTTTTTCTGCCTTTAATGAAATGAAGATTTCATTAATGAAATTTAGATTTTAATTCTAATAACAAATATTTTAGTAATGAAGACCCCTTTTACTCTACACATCAAGGATTTCAGAAATTCTGTTCATAACTGAACCTATTTTATATACAGTCAAGCCCAACATTGTTCATACCCCAGGGGTATGAATAATTTCAGGCTTGACTGTATAATTCAAGGAAATTCACAATAAATATGCAAAGTGTGTGTGTGTGCGTGTGTGCGTGTGTGCGTGCGTGCGTGCGCGTGTGTGTGTGTGCGTGTGTGTGTACTTTGTATTGAAAATGAAATTTTGTTTGTTTAAAACAGGTCATAAATCCCACAGAATGAAGTATCTTGAAAATGTACACACACACACACACATGGTTATAAAACTCTAAATGATGTGGACAAATTGTACCGCTGATGAATCTGAGCATTCCTTAGTGTTCTATTTTTCAAACGTCAAACCGTCTTTTTATTGAGATAAATATAACAAATTTAACTGCAATTTCACAGAGTGACAGTGATTAGCTGTGTTAATTCTTTTTCCAGCACGGTGGGTGGAAAATTTTTAGCATTTGGCAATTGTCTGGAGGCAATGACTGCATTCAAGTGGTTGTCTAGCCTTTAAAGGATGCCAGGACACCAAAAACATAACTATTGCTAGACCTACGGGATAAAACACAGTCACGTGGGCTTCGCGTCATGGCTGAACTGTTAACCTGCTGAGCTAGACCTCGTAGCGGGAGATAAAGTCTTCGATAAACAATTCAAGACAACACATCAATACAGCCTGAAGAAGCGCCTGCTGCACACCTGTCAATAATCTTCATATCTCATCTCATATCTGCCTGCTCCTCCAGACATTACACCGCCACAACACAGACGTCTGGGTAATGAACAGTAAATCATTTCTAAATGTTTCAGATTATAAAGTGGGTAAAAAGGTTTAACTGCTTAAAGGTTAAACTGCTTAAAGGTTTATGGGATACATGGATTCACTACACTGCAAGAAATATCTGTTAATTAACAGTTTCTGTATTTTGTGATTCACAAGTGTTTCCATTTAAGGTAGTGAATTGCATTATGGGATGTTGATCTCTGCTCTCTCGACTTTTGATGTTGAAAAATCAACTCTACAGTTTAACAAAGTGACTTTTATTGAGTAGTTTGAAATAATATAATGTGTAAGAAATTATACATAGAGAAATAGGTCTGTAAAATAACAGAAAATGTACTGGCAGTTTATTACAAGGTTTTTGTATCGTAATATACAACACCAACCCAGACTATATATCAATTTAAACTATTAAAAATGTTAATAAAAGTTCTTTTGTTAAACTTTTCAAAGTTAAAAGTTGTTGGAAGAAAGATCAAGATCCCATAAAGCAATTTGAAAGCATAAATAAACTATTTTAAAATATATAAAAAAAAAACATTTTTGGAATGCGAAAGTTAGATTGGTTTTGCTATTGTTTTAGGATTTTGGACTCATGGATTATGGGTAAATAACTAGGAATTTCAAATGACAATAAATGTTCAAACTACTTGCACTAAAAACATGTGTGCTCATAACATTACCTTAAAATTGAAATAACATAATGAGAATACACCAGTGCAACATCAAGCAGCATAATTAGCTTTTTTCTTACAGCTAAAAATCAATGGAAGTAAACGAGACCTGAAGTCTTGACATAATTAAGCTATAATGGCCACCCTCACCTAAAAAATAAGGTCAATTAAAAGAGGTGAAATTATTATTTATTTTCTTCTGCGGAAGAAAGTAGTTCCTCTTACAAAAGGGTTTTGAGACTCACCGTGTTTGATTTTCTTTTTAATACACACGATTATGCCGTCGAACGCAATATCACACTCGTAGCAGTGTGATGTGGCTGTATATCGTCACTGGTGGGACACTAAGCCCAGCACATGTTTTACACAGCGGATGCCCTTCCAGCTGCAACCCAGTACTGGGAAACACCCATACACACTCATTCGCACACATACACATACGGCCAATTTAGTTTATTCAATTTACCTATACCGCATGTCTTTGGACTGTGGGGGAAACCGGAGCACCCGGAGGAAACCCACACTAACATGGGGAGAACATGCAAACTCCACACAGAAATGCCAACTGACCCAGCCGGGACCTTCTTGCTGTGAGGCGACAGTGCCAACAACTGCGCCACCGTGTCGCCCATATTCTAATTCTTTCTTACTAATATTTCATAATACATATATATTATTATTTTATTTTATTTTTTTACTTTCTTTTTGTTCAATATTTAAAGAAATTTAAAATGCAATTATTATAAATAAACAAAATATTAAAGGTGAAATATCATTTAGGTATATTGTAAAAACTGATTTTGTAATTTACATTAAACAATAGATACATAATACAATTTTAATTAATCATTAAAAATTAAACATTTTAAAGTTGAAGAATTTTCGAAGACATGTTATTAATAGTATAAAAAGAATTTACTTGTATTATAAAATCAAACACAACATTAACATTTTACTTAAAACAATGGAAAATGCAGAAAAAAATGTCAAGAACTTAATTTATAAATTTGTATAATGGTTAGTGATTAACAAAGCATGATAAATACATTCAGCACAAAACTATCTAAAAAAATGTTTGTTTGTTTGTTTGTTTCTTTTTACTTGCCTTTCTGTCATGTTGTAGAAAGAGTGCAAATCATTACTTCTTGGATCTCACCATTTTAAGGACTGTTTATTTATCCTTGTAGGCTAATGGATAGAAAATCATGCAGTTAGCATAATATAATAATAATAATAATACAGTGAACGGAATATCTGTTCTACAAATTATTCCAAAATACCATAGGGATATAGATATTTTATGTCTTTTCATACCAGGTTGGTGTTACATATCAAATAGCACCAAAAATAATGTGATTTGTGGTTCTAATGCTTTGAAAATTACATTAAAACCTTCTTTATGCAACATGTCAGCTATCGTACTTCATATAAAAAGCATTGCATGACAAGCAGACAGTTATTTTATAAGGAAAAGTATCAGGATTACACTTTAATCATCGCTATCTATCATAATGAATAATTGATGTTTAACCCAAACCAATATTATGCTTGCACTTAGGGGAAGAGCCGACCATTATGTTGGCACATTAAAGCGATTTTGGCTTTGAAATACTACATCAAATCAAATCTGCACCAGCCGCACAATAAATGCAAAATAAAATCAGAAGCCCATTCTCATCAAACACCTACTACAAAGGGAGCAAGTAGCAGCCAGGAGAGCTGCTGCTAGGAAACCAAGATGACTTAAGTGACATGAAATCATTCGGTGAGGAGGTGAAAGCAAGATCACCATCTACTCCATGTAACACACACACTAGACCGACTTGCTAAAGCTGCACAGCATCACTCACAGCATACACGAGTAGCTAAATACTGGACTACATATACAGATGTGGAACAAATTAATAGATATCTTGAAAAGAGTTGGTTTCTTTGGATTTATTAGGTATGGGTTTGAGAAAAAATGTTAATATAAGTTGTATTTTACATTACAAAAGCCTGATGATATTTCTTCAAAATTCCAACAAGATATTTTGTGATTTTCAATGACAGTTGGTCAGAATAATTGTTTTTGTTTGTTGATATTAAATGCTTATTCCATCAAATATTGATTTACTAATTCTTGAGAAGCTAAAAAAATACCATTGTCTAATAATGAATTAAAACATGTCTGAAAACATGGTACTTTTTTATTTTAAGCGGTAAAAATGCCTTAAATTACATTCAATTTTAAATTTGGATGAAATGTCATCAGCAGAACATAGAACAAACATTATGTTTTACTCAAATGCACAGCTTTAAATTATAAATCTCTTAATTGTTTCCGTAGCTCTATATTCAATCTTCATTTCCAGTAAAATATTCCATAAAATGCTAAAACAAACTAAAAAAAAATGCCTGTTGGCATGCCATGCCTTATTTAAAACCCATTCATTGCTCTCCATTAATATTGGCACCCTTGAAAAATATGAGCAAACTTTTTGACCTTATGACCTGAGTATGTAACAAATGTGTGTTTGTTTTTAGATAGAGAGTTTTTTTCTTTAAACCCAAACAATTTGTTATGATGAGGGTAAATGTCAGATTGTATTTTTCGACACTCTCTTACCTCAAGACCCAACTTAAAGAAACAGTTCACCCAAAAATCACAATTTTGCCATTATTTACTCATGTTTCACTTGTCACAAAAATTCTTTCTTCTGTTGAACACAAATGAATATATTTAAACTAAAATGTTTAAAGCCGATAAACAATGACTTCCATAGTATTTGTTTTTCCTACTATGAATGTCAATAGATTTCAACATTCTTCAAAATATCTTATTTTGAGTTCAACAGAAGAAATAAGTTCATAAAGGTTTGGAACCACTGGAGGGTGAGTAAATGATGACAGAATTCTCATTTTTGGTGAACCATACCTTTAATTTTGCAATTCTCCGGCTGTGTAAAGAGAATTATTGAACTTTTCTTTTGCCATTCGACCCCTCATACTAACAGTGATAAATACAGAAAAAGTTTCTTTTTCTAGGCTGATTCAAAACACTTTCAGTCGATTGGGAATTTTTTTATTATTCCACAGCCTTTTTACCATGGGTGACAATTTTAAAGGAGGGTGTTTTTATTTGTTTAAAATAAAAAAAGAACCCAAACGTCTTTATCGCTCTCACACAAACACACATCAACAAACCAGCATTGATGTTTCAGTGTCTAACAAGCCAGAAGCACGATAAGCATCAGTTTGACAAGAGTCGCTGATGTTTGAGAGACAGCGCACCCTCGTCCTCGGTGGCTGTTACTCATATAGCAGACGCTGGAATGACATCATCAGGACAGAGGGGATGCTGGGTGAAGGCTTTGCTTGATAAAGTCAGGATCTTGCATGGCTGTCATTATATAGTCAAGAATAAAAATGAGAACACATTATTTTCCTGTTCATTATAGAACGCTATAAGTGTTGTTAACTAAAATCATTATCAGGCAGTTCCTGAGGAGCAAACATGCCTAAAAAAAACAAGTACTATGACCAATAGATCTAGGAACTAAGAAAAAGTTAGCAATAAAAGCTTCTTTTAGAATCACTCAAGGAATTGACGTCAAATCAGAGTCCAGTATAAAATCCATACACATATAAAAAAATGTGGTTCTAGATGGTGTTGTAAAAGTCTTAGCATGACCTTGATCTATTGGTAGAAGACCATGGACTGTTGGCTAAATGTCTGATCATTTGTGGCACACAAAAATGTGAAACCCTTTTGAAGTCATCATCTGATTGGTTGAATTCTACAGGATTTCTGAGAGATGTGGGACTTGTGTTTTTTATCATGCCATGCTAGTAAGTTCTCTGTAAAGTAACGCTGTTTTCAAACTAAACCCTTTTTTCTGCATTTTGTCTGTTAACTTGCACAACAGTGGTATTTTGGGGGCCTAAAAACAAGTTCAAATCTAATATTTTGACAACAATACGATTACAGTCTGAGTAAACCTGTAAAAATGCAATTTTGTGATTGTCTCCAAAATTTATGAGCAATAAAAATGTTTTGCACTCGTTTAAAACAGAGTTACGATTTTTTTTCCAAAATCCCTTCAAAGACTGTGAATTTGATTACACTCATATCTAACAGACTTGTTTAAAGAAAATAAGTAATTTACACACACTGTACACAGACCCTAATGTAAGAAGTAAAGCATACTATGCTCTTAATCAGATTTGCAATTTCTGCACATGCAGCTGGTACAACTGGACCCAGATCTTCGTCTGGACTGGACAATTGAGTTGGTCTCAACTACAGCACTTCAGTCAAAAGAATGATATTACGACTGTGATTGTGTCTGAGTATTGAACTTGGATGTGGCTCCACTGGATGTGGATGTGACTGCAACATTCCAGCTATTTGATTTCTGACTTCAGAGCGAACTTATGATATGTCCATGAACTTGTGTTTCATTTTGCAGTTGGTTTTGGGTTGAAAAAAAGGGGGAAAAAACCTACAGAAGACCTTCAAAATGTCAAAATGGAACCTAAATTGGTGTTTTTGTCATGAATATATTTAGGTGAATCATGAACAGAAATACTTACTCTGTGTTATGAGTGTCGATCGTATGGAAAAGCTCCTTTAATTCATCTCCTGACAGAACACCGTCTGAGAAATATGCCTTGAACTCATCGAATGACAGCTTCCCATCATCTTTTGAGAGGAAAATGTGGTTAAAAGGTTTGCCTTGAAAAAACGTATTTCTCATTTAATAGAGACAAATGAGAAGCTCATCATCTAGTTTAGATTATGCATATTAGATATCAGGTGTTAGGTGAAAACAAACACACACACACATGGACGGCGTAAGATAATGTTTACGACAGAGCTCAGGGCTTGTGTTAGTCGATGCAGACGCCCAAAGGTTTTTAAACAAACAGTGGCAGGTGAGTCATGCCAGGCTTTACTTAAAATAGAATAAATACTGCTGCATGTGGTGTGCTTTATAGAACATGAAATAAAATGCAATGAAAAAGCTTTAGAATTAACACAATATGAGCAAGAGATCTGCACTGAAGACTGTTAGTATATATTATATACATGCATATATTAGAGCATTTCATTTTATTTGTGCTTCAATACGCAGGATTTTGAAGCACTTACAAAAATGGTTGGTTACATGGTTTTGGCATATTAATTACCATTTGTATAACCACTCTACTTAATGCTTGTTAAATATGGACAAACCCAATGGAAATAACCCAGCATTTTTTAGAGTCTGCTCTTAGGGTTTGACCATATTTGACCCAGCATTGGGTTTTAAAATAAACTGCATTTTTAGAGTGCAGCAAAACCACAAGGAAATGTAACTATTGTAGAAAAAATGGCACAAAAGTGGCTAGTTTGTATAAATTCATATGATTTCCCTCAAAACCCACCCCTAAACCCAATGGGGGATGAGCAAATATTAAATGTATGAATGAGATCATACAAATTCATTCAAATTTGCCACAAAATCAAAAAGGTGCAACTGCAAATTGCCATGAGATTGCATTGGAGAGCAAGTTAATTTGTGTTTACCATAGTTTAAATACAATTTGATTCATATTTGGAGTAAAACTATGGTTAATTAAAAATGAAGATTCACACAAGTCAGACACATAATCTTACAATTATGTTAAGAATATTTAGGAACATTCTTTAAATCTGATTAAATATCTAAAAAATTGCTCAAACTCCAAAATGTTTGGGCTTTCTCAAATTTCGAGAATGAGTTTTAATAAATTGGATGAAATTAGTGTTTAGGAAACCAGGATAGTTTACTATTGTAAAACAATATAACTGAGCTTTAACATATAGAAAACAATATGTAAATGAAGGCTATATTTAAACATCTGTGGTTGCCACAATTGAATTAGCACAGTGACGTTGGAGCACAGTGACATTTGTTTGGTATCGCTCTACTAAAATATTGGCTATCATTAGGAAACGTATGGCAAGTCTAGTGTTTCCATGACAACTGAGTACCAGCAAAGGCTGAGAATGGACACCCATTCAAACATATGGAGGTGTCGTAACATGCACTAATCCATACCAAAATGTTTTTCATGCAGGTGAACAACAGGTAAACTTTAAAAGCCAGGAAGGCAATGCTTACCATTTTTGTCAGCTCTTCTCAATATCTAAAAGAAAACAGGACAATATCAGTTCACAGCCTCTGGGCATAGAAAAAAAAAACATGCTCAGCTGATCATGTAAAGGGACTCTAGCACTGTAAATTATTTAGGTCGAGTCCTAAAAAGAGCAGAGATGAAAGAAAACGTGATGATGCTATGTTGACTTTGAAAACCCAAGCACGCCGCAGCGGTCTGTTAAATAAAGTCCCATTTCACAGCAAGAATATTCACACTTTAAATATGGTCCACTGCTAGGCATGCCAAGTCTAGGCTGAATTTAGCTTCCTCCTTAGTGAGGAGTGAAAAACTACGCCACCGATCTGTCAGGGACTGGTGCTTCCTCATTCCAGTATGATAATTAACAATACACACCTCTGATCCCAGCGGAAGCTCTTTAGACACCTTACTACAATTTAATTAGCAACTAAAACGCAGTTACAATCAGCCTTTTAGCCAGCATGGATTTGTGGTTGAAGAGGATCTGCAACCGTAATATAGCAGTAAAGAGAATAAATAATGTTAATGTGTTTAATTGACAATATGCATAATGACTAATTAACATTATATTAATTGATACTATGCATGATGACTGCAAATACGCAATATGAGTCATGGTGCATTACATAAGCCTATGTCTAAGGCTATGAAGAATGTAAGTCTCAAATCACCTGAATACTTCAAGATCAAGACCTAAAATTTGATTTCAGGCACTGAATTCTGTAATATTTCTTTATATTGTATGAGTGAGAATTTGAACATTTACACATTCATATATACATCATTCCTTCAGCTTAGTCCCTGATTTATCAGGGGTCGCCACAGTGGAATGAACTGCGAATTACTCTGTCATATGTATTTAAGCGGCATATGCCCTTCCAATTCATATATACATAATCAAACTAAATATACAAAATTAAGTTGATGTGCATAAGAACCATAATGTAGTGTCTAATGTTTTGAAAAAACATTCTGTGAAAATTAAATATCAAAAAATGGATGAATAATGTTCCAACATCATTCAGCAAAGTACAAAAAAAACACTCATTCTGATCTATGCAATATGCATATTAAAATATATATAGGAGTAAATGATTATACTAAATATTATTCCATTTTAAATGATCAAAATGCACTACTGAGAAATATTACGACTTTTAAGGATACTGGCAAAATACAAAGACAAAATTACATTCAATTAGTATTTTACAGAACTGTGATCCTTAAATTATGTATTTCAATATATTTTGAAATGGTCTTTTCCTAATGTGACTAAAGTGATTGTTTGTCACACTGAATGACATTTTAGTTGATGTCTTCTGCAAATTACATGGTACAAAAAGGTATAAGAGTCACTATTTTTTGTGTTTTATGTTTTAACCTAGTAAGCAAATATTTATCTACTTAATGTTTTAACCTAGTAAGCAAATATGACCAATGCATCGATGCAATTTTAAAAAAATTAAGCAAATTGACTAAATATTGTTAATAATGCAAATTAAGCGTCTTAGAAAAGCAAATTACAGAATATCAAAACGATATAAAAAAGAATATATTAAAACCACGAAGATTATGTCAGTTGATAGACTACAGCATTGTGCATCAATCAACAGGTTCTTTCAGGTCTCCATTTTCCCTTTATCGTTACACACATTAATTCAACATAAAAATCATTCAAAAACAAAGTAGTTACTTAAAAATACTCACGTCCAAAAATATTGACATTCCTTTCTTTAACTCGATGGGAGTGCTGGCTTCATCCGAGAGTGACTGCACCTCTTCAGAGCAATCCATGGTCAATCCTAGTGATGAATAACTCTTTTAACTTTCCGTTCTGACAGAAAAGCACTTAATGCGTGCGGACAGAAGGAGCGCGCGTTCTGCTGCGTGTTGCTGTAATGCGCGTGAAAGGAATCTCCCGCTGTACTCCAGTGATGAGCCACAGGTCTCTGATGCTGAGCTGCGCACCAATGACATTCGCTTTGAGCTCTGCGATCAGTGCTTGTCATTATCCCCTATACCTGCGGCGAGACACAATTTTGTTATGTCTCTCACCATGCAGATATTTTTGTCTCTTCATGTCTGTTATGATGCACATTATGTAATAATGGAAAACTTACTGAATCAGCAGCCAAAAACGTTTAGATCGTCCATATGTCATTAGGTTATTATAAAGTGTAACAGGTGAAAGTTTAAAGCATTGTAATTCACCCCAACAACAATAATGTATTAGTCTTTATCACCCTAGTGTCGTTGCAAATGTGATTTTCCTTCTTTTCTTTAGAATCCAAAATGAAATATTCTAGTCGCTCGTGCATGAAATGAAAAATAAACTGTTTGTACAGAACAATTTGAGGATGATACTTGGCAATGTATATTAATTTACTTTTACCTTAACAGTAATTTGATGACTCTGTAAACTGAACATATAATTTATTCACCCTTCCATTGTTCCAAACATGTTTGACTTTCTTCCTTCTGGTGAACACAAAATAAGCTCTTTTGAAGAAAGCCCCTAACCATTGACTTTTATAGCATTTGCTTTTCCTACTATGGATGTCAATGGTTGCCGATTTCTAGCTTTCTTCAAAGCTATCTTCTTTTGCGTTCAACAGAATAAAGAAACTCACAAAGGTGTGGAACCCATTTAGTGTTAGTGGTGATTACATTTTCATTTAGGGGTGAATTATCCCTTTACCCAGGATTTCAAACGGAGAAAAGAACACAATTATTTTTCTACATTCCTGTCATTTAAAAAAAATTACATTTAATTTAAATGATGGCCTGCCTCGAATCACAAAAAAAATCTCTTAATGAATTGACTGTAAAGTAACAGCGACATCTTGTGCTAAAATATAGCAACAACAGAAACATTATGATTAACTGATTCTTTGGACATTTATATCTAAAAAAAAAAAGAAACTATTCCATTCTCTAACAAATCCTAAGTGATCTAATTAGCGTTAAAAAAATAAATAAAAGTTAATCATTATAAATAATTATACTCACTATTACCATCAACGCCCATCTTGTTTGATCCATACATATAGCTTTTAACACAGTAAACACTCAGATTATTCTGTCAACCCTCAACACAAAGAGCATCTCAGTGGACCAGGTCTTAACAAACAGACAGATCTTTCTGGGTGTTTTGGAAGAGTGAGGAATCCCATCATTCAGCTACTGGGGTGCCTCAAGGGTCAGTGATTGGACCACTTCTCTTCTTCATCTACATTTTATATCTGTAATTCAGAATCATTGCTTTTCCTAAAACTGTATTTGCTTCTAACATCTGAACCTGCCTGTTATCTCTTTGTTATCTTTTTTATCTGGACCGTCACTTTGATCTGTTTGAAGATTTTGCCAATTCAACACATCATCACAACTTCTCAGTATATCCAACTCTCAAAATACAGCAGTGAGAATGGTCCTTAATGAGCTGAAGAAAGCACACATCACACCTCAGTTCACCCATTTGCACTCCCTGCCAATAGCCGCTCTCATCAAATTCATGTTTGCCTACAAAACGACCTCTGCAGTCTGCACCCCGATATACCACACAACTTCAGATTTATGTGCCCTCAAGGACTTGCCTTAGCCCAAAAGGCACAAAAATACTTTCACTGAGCTTTCACTGTTCACTGCTGGTGGAATAACTTGCCCAACTGGTTCCAAGCAAATAAGTCTTTAACCATTTCCAAGAAACATCTAAAGAATATTTTTTTCAGTACTACACACACATCTGTGTCCTTATGTTTTTCTTATTTTTAAAATACTTATTACAGACATGCATAATGTTCCCTATTTGTTGTTTTGGTTGCTTTGTTCGTCTCATGTGTACTGCAGGTCACTTTGGATAAAAGCCCATGCTTAATGACTAAATATAAAATGAGTAAATGTACACACCCACAAAAACCAACATGCATGTAAATAGGCAACTGTGGCCCATCCACATTAAACGAATGTGTGGTTTATGACTAAGCTGCCATTTAGAAACCCCTTGACAAAGCCAGTGCACAAAGACACATAATCTGTTGTAAAGAGAACAAACACATTACCCTTGAGTGAACATGTGTTTGGACGAGTCAGCTTTCTACATTCATGCAAGTTTACCTATGGACAAAGTCAGAAATTGTCTTTTTCTCTAAATCGCAGACGATCTATAATGAGACGTTTGACGTTTGTTGATAATGAGAGGTCTGATGACTGCTTGAATGGTTATGATGCAACCCTGCACGCTCAAGTTATTTTCATAATCCAGTGTAACAATATTGTCCCCCAAAATTCATGAAAACAGGGTAAAGTCTAAAGCCTCCTTAATGTTCCGCTTGGTATATCTTCATCTCTGATATTTTATGGGCCAATCTGGTGTGCAAAGTACAAAATGTTATCTTATGTTTGATTTCTTTGTTAATCTTTATTGTGAAATATACTACAAAGGCTTGTGTAGCAACATTCCATGAGGGAAAGATCTGTTTTGATAGTAAAGAGTGTCAAATGTCATTCAAAAAGATGAAATCGAATAAAACTGCATGGCTAGGAATTATATTGGAAATTGGTCGATTTTAGCATCTTTTTAATAATTTTGTTGAATCAATTTATTTTATTTCATTATATTTATAGGTTTAACTAATGTTAAGGGAAAAAGTGAGATTTGTCAACCTATCAGTGTATCAGTAGATTTACAAAACAAACTTTACATTTATTTCCTCAAATAAAAGCAGTGATATAGGTAACATTCCAGTTTAAGTAAGCTTTGACGTTGAATCTGATTCAAAAAGCTATATATCAGAGCGGATTTGCTGTTGTCATGATATCAGTGCACAGGAATCAGCATGTACTGCGTCCTTGTGAAGGCTGAATATTCTGTCTTCACAAAGTTCTTGAACTAAGGCACCATTAAAGGACATTCAAAAGACAAAATTAGAACGTCATTATACCAGCAATTATATTTGATCAAATTAGGCATAATAAAATGAAAATGTTATTTTCATTATAAAATTAAATTGTATGTCATAATTGTAATCTTTTTCTTTATAATTATGACTTTCATTTCAATTTGATAAAGAAACACTAGCATGTCAATTGCTACTGTCACAATGTTTTTAATATTTAGATTTTTTTATGTTATAATTATGATTTACTAAAGCATAATTCTTTATGTGGCAGAAATGTGCTTCCACAATCCTAATAATAAAGTTTTAACATCCATAAAACCAATAAACCATGACCAAAATTTTAAAAAATCATATTTGAATATGCTGTTGTATGCATTTTAATAAAATTAAAAATTTTAATAGGATAAGAATATTTGGCGTAGTTAAAGACACAATTATTACAAATATTTGAAAAATTATTTAACAATTTTAATTTCTTTTTCCCTACACAGTAAAAAACTTAAGAGTAGAGAGGATTTGGTCCCAGACTACAGCAGTCACAGAGACAATGAAAATAACAAAGGGCCCAAGTAAAGCAAATACTGCTCTCCACAATGGTGACATCTAACAAAACGAGTATTTTCGGAAAATCTCACAAAGGACTTTTCTATACATCTTAAAGTCAATAAAGTCAAACAAGTTAGTAATAAGTGAAGCTGCTGGTGCTGTTTGTGATGTTGTTTTATGATCCTAATGTGCTGTGATTTTGAGATGTTTTCTTTTTCAGTTGTGTACATTTAAGGCCATGTCCACATACAGGTATTTTTGTAAATGAAAGAGAGTTTCTCCTCCATTTTGTAAAAAACGCAGACCCTGAAACTTTTGAAAATCTTCACCTTGACAAGAGTTTTCAAAAATTTTGGTTTGTGTGACCCGATACTGCCTTTTTGTGTGGACAAACAATGTAGAAAAAGCTGTGGGTTTGAAACTACTTGTGAACAGCAGGACCTTAATACTGTGACTGAAATCAGTTGTAGTTTTGTGTTTTTCTTCAGTCATTTTATCATTACTGTTCAATCGGCACTTTAACCCGGCTCAAGTGTTATTTTACCAAATACTCTGAGAAGTTAATTTTACTTTGAGGACTTTTCTGTGCATCAAATTGTGTAGCAAATAATCTACTTTACGGTAAAGATAAGTTAAAGGGTTAGGTTATTTTTAGGTGGGATGTTATGAAATAAAAAACAACAACAACAACAACAACAAGATTCAACTAGAGCAATAACCTTGATTTGTTAACTTATTAACACAATATCTCCTAATTCCCCCCACAGCCCACCACAAACTAGTTGCCGGACTAGTATACAAAAAAACCATAGATCTCTTGAAAAACGTATTTTGTTTAGGTGATTCTAAAGACCTTCATGATTATGTTAAAATGAAAATTGCCGTTATTTGGGGGGGTTATTTGGGATTGCCTTTATTAGGGTTGGTAATGTTGGAAGTTAAGCCTCATGTGACAGGAAGACAGCCAATTTAATTTTTTATTTCTTGAAATCTTTTATTTGATTGTTTGCTCGCATGTTATTGAGAAATTAAACATAGATAACATAAAAAATTACTTATACAAGGAAAATGGCAGTATGAACTTTGGCAACTATAGTTTTCCGGTGGGCTTAAATAGGTTAAAATGTTGTTCACATTAATAATAATTACTGCAAAAGAAAAAAGAGGGTGCCATTCATAAACATTTGCACTTGGGCTCTAAGTACGATAACATCATACAATACAACAGTTATTATTGTATATATATTTTATACTCCAGCCCTGTTAAGAAATGATGTTTGACCTTTTAAAACAAGTTTATTTTAATTGTTTCTTGTGTGATTATGAACATATTTCGTTAGGATTTGTTTTTTACATTCAACAAATTGAAGGCAGCAAATTGTCATTAGAGACCCACAGGGACCATTAGTTTCCATTAAAACCAAAGTTTTTCCATTAAACCCAAGTGTTTTTAATATCAACTTATTTACACTAAAATAAAATAAAGGTTCCAATTCCAAAATGTTTTTAGGCCTATTTATTTCTTTTGCAGCAGTGTATCAAACTATTTTTAGTTTGTAAAAGAAACTTTAAGAAAATATTTTAAAAACATTTTAATGATCAAAAAAAAACATTTTACACAAAAAAGAGCCTTGGGTGAAATTAATGTTAAAGGTTCTTGATGGAACAACCAATGACGATAAAGAACCTTAACTTTTAAGAGTGTGTGTAGGCTATATTTGATTTAACTATCATCCGACATATTGAAAACGATCAATGAATCCATCAGTAAAATATTTTGATTTATTCATGTACCACTGAGCTGCACGGGTGGTCAGAGCGGTCCTGTGTGTTGTTATCGCGATACTCTTCGATGAGATCACGTGATGACTTCGCACAGACTACTGGGAAACAAACACTGGCATGAATAACGCTTGGCGTAAACATCCCTTACCGATGTGGGCAAGAGCTCGCGGTGCGCATGTAAACAAACCCGTCCAGCAAAGACACCGACCGTCAATCCGACACTTTCACAGTCGTCGTCCTCCGGGCCAAGATATGTGACACGCTGAGGCGGACGAGCGGCGGGACTTTGGACCGGAGCCTGGATGGGAGCACTGCAGTGAGCTCGGGAAAGTTGAGCGTGTGTGTGAGTGATTTATCCGCCGGTGACAGGAGCGATCTGAACACGCCTGAAGGGATTTCACTCCTCAGATGTTGGGAAGGAGAGCATGGCGTTGAGAAGTGAACCACAGCCGACACGCTTGCATCTCAAGTCCTTGAAGTGGCACGACTCCACATCGGTTTTTCCCAGATAAATTGGTTGACTATAAATCTGTTTGGGACTATCCAGGGAATTCGTTCGTTGCTACGTGTGAAATCGAGGGTCAGCGTTTTGGACTGGACGTCCGATCGATCAGTCGGGTGAAGTCATATGAAGAAGGGGTGAATATGTGGAGCTCGGGGCCAGTGCAGGGTGTGCTGAAAGCCCTGAAGCACGCCGCGGGGAAGGGGCACATCCAGCTGAGCCGCTGGCTCCAGAGGACCCCGGACTCGCTGGACTGCGACAAGATCGACATCTTGATCTGTAACGTGTTTGACGAGAGAGCGAACGGAGGCAAAACAGACGCGGACCCCGCGGGCTTAACCGAGCCCGCCTCGTCCTTCACCCCCGAATTCAGACACCCGTGTTGCATTACCACCTGTTGCTTTAAAAGTGCCCTGCTGGCGTGCGTCCTGACCGCCGTGTGCTTCTCGTCAGTGGCTCTGGTGCGCCAGTACCTGAAGGATGTGCTGCTGTGGGTGGAGAGTTTGGACAGTCTCGTGGGAGCCATGCTCTTCATTGTGGGCTTGATCACCGTCTCTTTCCCTTGCGGATGGGGGTATATTGTGCTCAACGTGGCCGCGGGATATTTGTATGGGTTTGTGTTGGGCATGGGACTGGTGATGGTCGGGGTTTTGATCGGGACTTTTATTGCACATGTGGTGTGCAAGCGGTTGCTGACGAACTGGGTTTTGAGTAAGATTGGGAGCAGTGAGCAGCTGAGTGCTGTTATCCGGGTGGTGGAGGGTGGAAGTGGACTCAAAGTTGTGGCCTTAGCGAGACTCACGCCGATCCCTTTTGGTCTGCAGAACGCGGTCTTCTCGGTAAGTGTGTTTCGGCCATTCATAATGTCAACACTGTTATTTTTCTTTCTTTATCATTTGTTTTGTGTGTGTAATTGATATATAATAGCAATTTTTGTTAACATTTTCAACTGGATTTTGTTTTTATAATTTCCCTTTTATTTTGTAGTTTTATGAGTGTTTTTGCTACCTTTTGTTGTTGTTATCTGTCTATTTGAGTTTTTGAAAACGTTAGTTACGTTAGGTACATTTGAGCCATTTTGTTTTTACCTAAAGTAGTTTCAACAAGCTGATATAAAATAGGTTTTCGTTTTGTTTTCTATTAATTTGTTAATTTTGCTTCAAAAACGTATATTTTTTAAAACGATTATGCATTTGTGCCCACTGGTCCTGGAAGTACTTTTCACATTTGTTTTGTCCCTTATGATTTTTTTATAATCATATTTATAATAGAAAAATGTAGAAATATTTATATTTACTCTATATATGTAGAGCCTTTATTAAAGTGTCCTAAGCTATAAATTAAACCAAAATAAAGCAAAATATCCTAGCTTTGTAATTATTAACAAATGTCTGGTATCAAAACTTTCTTTTTATATTAAAACCTGAATTAAGCCAGCACGAAATTGAAAGAAAAGAAAAAAAAAGACATTGCAATTTTTAGTTTTTCCTCTGATATGCAATAGGAATACAATTTCACCAGATGAATTGAATATCTCTATTTGAAAATAACTTATAATTTTTCATTGATTGGGATGATTTTGTAGGGGATGCTGCATAAAATATAACAAACAAATCACAAGCATATATAAATACAATAGAGAAAAGATACAAATTAAATAAAAACTTATGGTTTTCTAGGTAGTCTAACCATTTTCAGGTAAATAAATTGAACAATCAAATGTAAAATAACACTGTATAATCGTCATCATCATGTAAAAAATACAATTATGTTTTTTTTTAAGCTACAAACTTGTTTGAAAGGCTCACACAGTCACAGGCCCTAAAACATATACAAATGATAAACTTTCTCTTGATTATGGTTAAACTTTGCAATGAATGACTCCACAAATGACGTGTTCTGAGTTGTGGTTCCTGGTCTACCATAATCCTGACTCGACGTTAATGTGGCATGCACACATTGTGATATCGATGCTAAAATTATATTGTGCAGCACTAACCTGAACTAGTGTATGAATTGGATGAGATCTCACAAACATTCAAGCTCAAAATCCATTCCTGGTTTTAAATTCTCTCACCAATGGGAGAAACCTCGATTTGAACGACCATAAAGTGAAAAAAGCTCAAGCTTCAGGATTTTACAAACCCACTCACTGCTGAAAAAAACTTTGCCAAAAGCTGTGCCTACAAGGACTCTGAACACAGTTAAGCCAAAATAACAAAAAAATAAAAATCACAAACCGTGAAATGCCCCAGTTCTTGTTATATTCATATCACACTCAGAATGCCAGTTGGTCAAATTAACATTGAGGGCAGACCTGTTGTATAAATGGATGCTATAGTGCTTTAAATTATAGTGAGTTTTGACATAGAGACAAACGTGCATGATTTTATTTTTACCCCAGTAAAAGCCCACCCAGTACACGGACGTCTCTGTTTAATTGCATTGAGCTGGCTGTTAATCTTTAAGGGACATCCAGGTGGCTTTATCCAGATTTACCGGGCTTAAACAATTAAGACCTCCTGCTCAGAGCCAGATTTAAATCAAACCCAACTGCTCCTCACGAAAGATCAAGGGTAGAGACAGGTCTTTGTGTACGTTGAAATATTACCTTCAGACTCTTTGCATTGCCAACATAATACATTTTTAATTAGCTGACACACATGAGAAAGAAACTGTAACCTTTGACAATGACAGAGGACAGTAATGAGCAGCGATACATGCCTACCGCGGTGTCTGGCATCTCATTTAGCTTTACTCAGAATCAGATGAATTATTAGTAACCCAGTTTTAACCTTTAAAATGGTGGCACACATTTTATACAGCAAATTTAAAGCAGACGCGTACAAAAAAATAAATAAAACTGCACGTTTTTCTTGCCTCCTGTAAGTGCGATTTTGATTACATTTGAATTTTATGTAAATGATTTGGTTTGGTCACTTACAATAGGCCTTATTCAGTTTTTTGTCCATAAGTCGCATTTTAGTACACTCAAAAATGACATTTGTTGTTTGTTCAAACTACTTATTTAAAATGAGCTGAAACAACACAATTCTTGAGTTTTTTTTGGGGACAACTTGATTGTTTTATGTTCAATCTACTTCAATTAGTAAAATCTAATAAGTTAACTTAATTCTTTCATGTTGCCCCAACACAAATCATTTGTGTGGAACCCAGTATTTTTACAATGTACTTAGATTACGTATGCTCATTTTAAATTAGATTTGAGATGTGTAGTTGTTTTATTTTGTCTAGCATGAAGACTATTTTAGTTTTTGATTTGAACTTGTTGATCTGTAGCCTTTTTTTGTTGTTGTTTGAATGGTTTGACATATGCAAACCATTTGCATAATCTATTCATTGGATGATTCATATGTAAATGAATTGTTCTTTTGATGTCTTTTTTGTGATGGTGATGACTATGATGGTTATGAGCAGATGTCTTTATACAAGCTGAATGCTTTGCAACACGTCATCCACTTGACAGACTGCGTTAATTTGGCTGACAGTGAGTAACTGTTACTGATATGTAGGGTTCAGGAGTGCTGGAAATGAACATTGAACACCTGATTACAGTAGCGGTTTGTGTCACTGACTAGGCTAACAAGCTGTTTTTTCATTTACAAAGTCGAGGTGTACAGTTTATTGAATATAATAGAAAAACTATAGTTAAAGTGATTATTAAAAAAAAATTTATATTGTCCATTTAAATGTTTTCATTTACGACCAGTATTTTATTCATTACTACATTTAATACTTTAATGTAGGGGATAAACACTATAAATGAATGCATTGATGAATTAAAGTATTTAGCATTTGTATACTAAACTTTACAGCATCTTACAGACAAGGGAAATTGTGTTTTAAAGGTGTTTTCATCCATAAATGAAAATTTCCTCATAATTTCCTCGCACTCAAGTTGTTCTAAACTTTGAGTTTCTTTCTTCTGTTGAACACAAAGGAAGATATTCTGAAGAATGGTGAAATGAAGCAGCCAATGACATCCATAGGAGGAACAAAAACTACTATAGAGGTCAATGGCTTTTTTTTTGTCAAACTAAAACAGATTTGGAACAAGGGGAGGATGAACAAATGACAGATTTTTTTTTTTGGGTCAACTATCCCTTTAATATACATTCATGTAGATTAAAATGTATTAATAAAATGATTAATGTGCATAGTTTGGCACACACACACAAAAGCCAAAGTGGAAAGTGTCAAAACTAGAACACTCCTGTTATAATCGGCAAGCCATAAACATTCTGTAATAAAATGTTTATTTTGTTGCACAGCTACGAAGTCTAAAGCATTGTGTGCAAATGGTTTGTGTAAACCAACAGTGGACAGGATGGGAGTGCTCTAGTATTGTCATGAAACTCACTTACTGTTTATAATTACTGCATGTCTGAATAACAGTTTTGTTTTCATAACTGTTTTGTTTTCATGCAGCTTGAGGACCACTTATAGGTGACCAATTATGTACAGGTCTGCTTTATGGATGTATAAAACCACAATAAGCTCTGTAAAACTTTAGTAGATTAGGGTTATCATTAACTATAACAATGACCATAATGGGATTTTTCTGTTACTCAAAATAAACATTAACTGAAATAAAATCTACAAAATAAACTATTTAAATTCATTGATGATTTGAACTATGAACCATCATAATATTATGCACCAAAAATATTTTTCCAGCACATGTCCTATAATGGTTATGTGTTGTGGTTGTCTTTATTTGAACACATGAGCACTATGAAAGCAATGTGTTTTCAACTACCCCTGAAAGCGGTCAAATTTGGGCAAGTATAAAACATTTTACATCTTATTTTACTTCTGGGTCATTCTGTGTCAACTCAACCAGGTCCTCAGCTCCAATTTGTATATACTAGTTCTGTTTTGTTTTGTTTTTTTACCTTTACCATTGGTATATAGTGCAAGATTGCTAATGCTAAAGTCAACAGGTTTGATTAATAATAAGCCATCTTTCTAAAGCCATTTTGACCTCTTGTGGCTCCATATTTGGCTGCAAATCTTAGGTGGAAATCCATATTCAACCCATACTTGAGTAAAATATGGACAAACGATGAGTTAAATTTTTTAAATAATTTAAATATATATATATATGAGGGTTTTTTTTTTTAACTCAGCAGTTGATTTTGTGAATATGTGACCCACATTTAATTTGATAGTTTTTAAAATTTAATAGTAAAAGAATTTAATAGTAAAAAATACATCACTGACCGTTAAAGCTGCTGTACAATGCAGTGCATTGATGCAATATGGTGCATTTTTTCAATGATATCTAAAAAGAATGTATGTGGATTGGGTGAGGGACAAAAATTCTCCAGAAACAGTTTTACAGGTCCATTTCCAACCATAGGAATTGGCCCTGATGTGTTTGGGTTTTTTGACCATATTTGAAAGGGTCGTGAATATTAATGAGCTCATGTCAGTGCCTGAGTCACACACATTGTGATATACTCTAAAATAGACACACATACAAAATAATCATACTTCAGTTGTTGACCAGCATCAAGCCTGTCCTGTTTTCAAAATAAGAGTTCTACATACATAGTGAGCATGATACATGCTTACATAAACTCAAAAATAAAATCAAGAAATATCATTGTAATCTGACTAGGAAACATTGTGGCTAATCAAACGCTGCCTGTGGCGTGCATATTAATGATTCTGTGTGGATCAGTTGGTGTTTTGTTCTGATTGGCCTGTTTTTCACTGAGAATTTACACTAATGGGATCAACATGAGAACAAGGAAACAATGGTGTTCACGAAAACAAGCTGTGTGCTGAATTTATCCAGTCAACCGTGCTGACACTGCAAATATGCAAATAAGAATGCTAACCCAGATTTAGTAATATACCTGTACCGAGTGAATTGTCAGTGTATGAACACCCACAATTAATTGTTACGCCTGAGCAAATTATATGCAGTTTATGCAACCAGATATTTTGAAACCAGAGATTTAAGTGTAAAACTTACACACTTACTACAAAATTCAACTACATTACACTATTACAATGTCATTGCCATTGGATCAACTGTAATGTCTATTATTTCTGAAGAACGCTGTAGTCATTGAGCACCAGGGATGTTTAGCTCTTCATTTATGTCTTTGTTTTTACCAGGAATTGAACCTGATACTCTTGCTCCAATATCATGCATCTAACTCTAGGCCATAATAGAGGAGGATATTCATATGAATGGCGCTGTGGTCTTGTGTGGCACAACAATGTATGTCTCCATGTATAGTAAAATGACAGTACAGCCTAATTGACTTAACTTGAACCTCAGACTCCCTATAAGTGCTAATGAATCTAATTACGTTAAGCCTAATTGCTTTTATTTGGGCTCTCTTTTTATAACCTAACACAGGGATCACAGCTCAAGGGTATGATGTATGTCTGGACTAAACGGGTCACAGTGGAATTGTGTTTCGCACACCCTCAGAAAGCATGTCCTATAGAAGGGGCTGTATTTCAATGTGTCCTGCATTTTCTGCTGAAGCAGAATGTGATGCTTTACGTAGGTAACCCAACACAATGCATACGTCTGCATAGTGCGTACTTAAAATATTGCTTCACGGCCATTTGCAATGAAGCTGCTTCTTAACAAGAATGCATCATTTTACTTGGTTCATGAATAATAATAGGTCGACGCAACCCAAGTCTAGCAACATCTGCATCTTCTGTTAATGAGCAAAAATGGGTCACGTTTCATAGTTTAGCACTTAGATAAATAAGTTTGAGCATCATTTTACTACTCAAGGTGATACAGTTCTGTTACACAGACCTTTAGTCTGTTTATGCAGGGTGTGTTTGACTAACGCACAAGGTACGTTGAGTTAATCAAATATTTATTTTTTCAAAGCATTAAAGCAATGTAGTACAACCAGTAAAACGTCTACAGGTGTCGCAGTAAAAATCTGTGCATTGCATCGTGTTTACATAAAAGAAACTGAATTTAAGGGTGTGTTCAGACTTGGAGGGGTTTGGTTTGAATAAAGTGATTTGTTCTGTTTTTCGTTTAAATACTGCCATCCGAACATTAATGTGGACCAAACAAACAGACTGAGACCACTGAAAAGCCTTGGTTCACATCTAAATGAATTCTTATGTGGTTTGACTAAAATATTAATGTGACATGGACTAAAGACTTCTAAATGGACCAAAAATGGCACATGATGTCATAAGAGTCAATGACTTTGTATATTTAGTTTTAGTCTTAAAAATAATAGTGTCAAGGTTAAAGGAACACTCCACTTTTGTGAAACAGGTTCATTTTACCACTTCCCATTAGTTTAACAGTTGTGTTTTACCATTTTTTAATCCATTCCACCAATCTCCGGGTCTGGCGGGAGCACTTTTAGCTTAGCTTAGCACAAATTATTGAATCAAATTAGACCATTAGTATCTCACTCAAATTTCAAAAAGAGTTTGATAATTTCCCTCTTTGAAGCTTGGCTCTTCTGTAGTTACTTCATGAACTAAGACTGACAGAAAATGAAAAGTTGCTATTTTCTAAGCTGATATGTGTCATATGATTTCTTAATCAAGGGACCTGATACCATGCGGTACCGTGGCTGCAGCAGGTGCAATTATTTTAAGAAGCTCTGTTACCTTGCTAGGGACTATTTTTAGGTGCTGCATAATATCATTGCACCAGCTACAGGCCTGATATGGCAGAAAAGTTCCTTGGTTCAGTGTTGTGTACTTGAAACTCAGACTCGGACTACGGTCTCTAGACCATATTTTAATGCTCTTGGTCTTGTCATGGACTCGATTGGTCTTGATTTGGACTCTGACTTGACTTGTACTTGCATATATATTAGGAATTGGACTCCATTCAAGTCAACTCCAAGTTCCATTCAAAATAGTTCATGCTTATTGCTGTGTGTTAATATTTCTTTAAATTGATGTTTGATTGATACATCCAATGATTGGTGATTATCTTGTGTGCAACTTTAGCACGAAGGCAGCAGTTTCTCTCCGAAAGCATTTTAAGAAGAAAAAGAAGCAATTGTTGCTAAATTAACCATCTGTGCTGGTGGGACACGAGCTTTAGTGCAAACAGGAATATGTTCAAATCAATGCAATAACATTTTATGATTGAACTAATTTTGAAGTTGTGGAAAATTATGTCTGCCAATTTATCAGGTTTAAAAATTCAAATTACATTTTGAGTAGCACTAGCTCTGGTGCCGTAAACACGCATCATGGTGGAAGAAATGTTAGTTTAAATGTTAAGAAAATGCATATTATATTCTCTTTTGTAAAAAATAAATAAATAAACAAATGGACTCAAACTTGACTCAGCTATTTCTGGTCTTGACTCGGACTCAGACCTCTGAATTACAACACTGCCTTGGTTATTACCCAGAATGAGAGTAAGTTCCTAGCCATTTCACCCTAGAAAAGATTATGTTTTCATTTTCTGTTGGTCTTAGTACACAATGAAACTACAGAAGGGTTCTTTTAAGTAAATCAGAACCAAATGTATAATTTTCTTTTTACTGGTCTGGACCAAATTAACCTACAATTGTAAAACATCCTATGAGAGATGTAAAATTTGAAGTGAATTTAATATCAAATAAACATTTGCTAGTATGTGATTTTTCTGCACTAGAGACTGTTGGGAAAAGTCCAGCTAACATGTGAAGGACAGTGCCGGGGCTGAATAATCTGATGACACATCCTTGCAGGCGGTGAAAACACTCGGAGATGAATCTTGACCAACTCTATGACCAAATATAGTTGTCGTTCTTTTTTACAGATCACAGACGTGTCCTTGCCAAATTATTTAGTGGCTTCCTCAGTGGGACTTCTCCCAACACAACTCCTTAACTCCTATCTGGGTACCACCCTGCGTACAATGGAGGACGTGATCGCAGAACAGAGTGTCAGCGGATACTTCGTGTTTAGTCTACAGGTGAGCCTCCCAAAGAAATTGTTTGACAGGATATCCTGTATATAGAGGCTCATAAGTTTACATACTGCTTTTAGAAGTATTTTTTTTATTGCTATTGGAAGTTATTAGTTCAAAGTTTTTGTTATTTTAAAACAAAGAGATTGTATTTTTTAACAAATGATCCAACTTAAAAGATTTACACATACATTTAGCAGGTGCTTTTATTCAAATTCCAAATGATAAACATCATAAGCGATTTGTCATTAGTCATGTTTTTATACAGTACTTCATGCATTAGATTGTGACACTCTCATTCTTCTAGTTTATTACCCTAAAAATACCCTAAATCAATTCTCTTACAGACGACTATGCTTTGTTTAAAGTTTAACTTATTTAAAAGGTGTGTGTGTGTGTGTGTGTGTGTGTGTGTGTGTGTGTGTGTGTGTGATATCGTGTCTGTCACGATATCTATTTTTTGTTGTTTGATTTATTGTACCAAAATATATTGCGATAAATGATATTATTGTCATTTTATGCCACTCATTATATAATGGCAGAATGACAATATAATATCATCACAATTGCAAGTACACTCTTCCAAAGAACACATAATATTTTATTCTTAAGAATATTTAATTATAGTCGTTTTTACAATTTATTAATTAGGCATTGGAATCAGAATGTGAAAACGCATATCCTAAACAAATAATAATGTTAACAAAAAAGTGCAAGGCAAAAAGTAACAGAGGCTGCAATATCTGCTACCAGATCTATTTTCAGTTGTCAGACACCCACATCAAAATATACTAAATTGCAAAGTAATTTATAGTAAATACTATAGTGTTTTTTTTAACCACTGACACTGACACCTCCAATAGAGATAGGGATTTTGCACAATCAGCTAAAATGTTGCTAGAATTGGCTTTTATGTATGAGTGATATATTTTGCAAAAATGATTGAGGTCATGTCCATGTGTTGTGCGATATGTCGATTTATTGATTATTGTGACAGGCCTAGTGTGTGTGTGTGTGTGCGCACAGCTGATGGCAAAATGTTTAACCCTCATGTCAAATTTTTATTCTTTTTCAAATATTAACCCAAGAGCTGTTTAATGCAGAGAAGATTTTTTTCAGCACTGTTTTAAACAATAGTTTTTAATAAATAATTTTTAATAACTTTGTTTTGTGTTTGACATGATGACAGTGCATAATATTTTATCTTAAGTTATTTTGTAAGATACTAGTATTAAGCTAAGGTCTTAACTAGGTTAATTAAGCAAGTCCTTGGACAACAGTAGTTTGATCAACAAAAACTTATTCTAATAATAGTGATCTTACAATAATAAAAATAAATAAAAACTGCTTTCAATCCAGCCTAAGAAAAAAAATCTACAATAGGAAATCTGGTAAAAGTTTCCTTGCTTTGTTAAACATAATTTGGGAAATATTCGAAAAAGTTTAAAATTTTAGTTGGCTAATAATTTGCCTTCATTTGTGTGTGTGCATGCATCCTAAATCTCTTAGAGATTCCAACCCATGAGAAAATAAAATATTTATGTCTGCTCTAGATGGTAGGGATCATTTTTGTGGAGCCTGTCGTAAACCATAATTATAGATGGTCACTGGCATAAAAAAAGCCTTGGCCAAAAATGTCTCGTTTTGCATGCGCTCTCGTGTGAAGTAAAGCTATACGCCAGCAATTTGATTCTGGACTAAAACAGCCTGTTCCCACTTGTTAGCCCATGAAATATTGCTTAAATTTACAACCACAAGCCTTATCGTCTGGATCCTTGTCTCTGCTCCGTCAGCAGATCCGTCTGGTAACTCTGTCTGTCTATCTGTCTGTTCTTCTCATCAGATCTTCATCAGCATCGGCCTGATGTTTTACGTTGTACATCGAGCACAAGTAGAACTGAACGCCGCCATCGCCGCCTGCCAGATGGAGATGAAGACATCATACATGAACGGCGGTGCGGCGAACCACGGCGGATCCACATACTGCAGCAAACGGACTGCGGCTACAGGAGGAGGAATCAACGTGGTCTGATCAATGTTTTTCTTGTTGATGTACAGATTTCAGTCCTCCATCCAGTTGCTCTGGATTGACTGGAGAAGATCAGCATCAGGGAGTTTTTTTGTTTTGGAAATGTTCTGGTCTGTTTGAGGGCCGGCAATGAACTGTCAGAGCCGAAGAAACGAAGAGGTGGAAACGTTGCCCAAATATTGGGATCCTGGGCCAGTATTATTGGAGAAGTTGACTTGACATTTTTTTGCGGTACATTTAATGTATTTTTTTTCTTTTTAAAGATCTTTTTTATGATACTAATATAAATTATATAACTTTATAGGAGGTCTAAAGCATGAAATGGGTAATTTAAATAATTCCAGAGAATGTTCTAGAGATGTAGTTAGATATTAGAGGGCCCAACTAATATATCAGGTTAATATGCTTCAGATGTTTGCTTTTTTGTTTGTTTTATATCTCTTATCTTTACAGTAATTTGGATAAAATGAAGAATGTTTTAATTTCCTTTGATACTTTTTTTTGCAAAGTATTGCTTAATAGGTTGTTTTTTTTGTGTGTGTTATGTCTAGAGTGAAAAATATATATATTATCAGTTAGCACCACCTGGATAATATTGTGGCTTTTGCCAAAACTGGGAACACTTTTGCTACTCGGCAGTTTTGTAACAGATGGGAAGGAAGGAAATTTTCTTAGCTGGATATTTAAGGATGTCCTGCCAAGAAGCTTTAGTGCAGCGTGATTAGCTCAGCGGTGTAAATCGTACGTGTTCGATTTCTCATTCTCATATTGAGAGGACTGAAATTCTCTGCCTTCTTTCTCGTATGATTTAACCAAAGGGTTTTTTATAGGGCTGTTAGCATTTTCACTTTTTTGTTGTTGTTAATTTATTCATTGTTAGAATCTCAATTCAGAACGTTTGCACAAAAGAGATTAAGCTGAATATGTGTGATAAGATTTCAAAATGTTGAAAAGTGGAGAGAGGGTAATATACAGCTATCGAAAAAGGAGATCAGTTGAAAAGCAAGTTTCTCTGGATTTATTGTGTGTTGGTAATATTTGTTTTATTCTATAAACACCTGCTAACATTTGATCCTCATTTAGAGCATTTTTGGTCAGCATAATAAATGTTTTATGATTGAAAATCAGAGTTATTTCAGCAAATGTTGATTCTCTAACCTTTTGGATTTCTTTGGTATCGTGTTGTCTAAAAATGAACATAAACGTGTCACTTTTTCAATATTTATTTTAAATTTGGAAGAAATGTTCAAATATGCCTTGTACATGATGGCAATACATAATATTTTAATAGTTATTTTGTAATATATTAGTATTAAAAGTGAAATTTAAAAACTTTAATTAGGCAAGTCATTGGACAATAATAATAATACTAATAATTTCTTAATAGAGCTACACTGTAAAAACATTCCTTAAATTTATTTCCAATTCTTTAAAATTACTTAATAATAATAATAATAATAATTTCTTAATGGAGATACACTGTAAAATAATTCCTGCTTTAATTTTTTTAGTAGAATCAAATGAACTTTTCAAGTCATCTCAACTTAAATCAGTCAAACTGACTACAAATATTAAGTTAAACTTTGTATAGCTAAAAAAAATTGTTGAAACCCGATTAACTTATTGAATTCATTTAAAGTAACAAAAACATTTGTTGTCTTGACTTTTTGTCATATAATTTTTTTTTAATGAAAATCAAGCAAATGTTGATTTTAGATTTAAATCTTTGCTATTGTAATGTCTAAAATGACTGAAAACATCACCTTTTTTATATATCCATTTTAAATTTGGGAGAAATGTCATCAGTTAAATTAAATTAAAATAGTTGCACTCAAACACATAACTAAATCATAAATCCAGAGAATCTGAGAAATTTTCAAGTGGTTTATTATTTATTCATTTATTTCCATAGCTGTAATTTACAAGTGTGTTAATGTGTGTATAAGGGAACATTTTTTAATATGTTAGTGCATTATTATCATTTTTATTCTTCTTAAATAACGCATACTAAAGTTCAGTGTAACTCGCATCAGTCTGAACACAAGCTAAAAATGACTCACAATTCACCTTTATCTCCCATTATTCTTGTTTCCCAAAACTGCACACAGGCAAAAAATTCAGCTCAGTTACCTATTCTGAGCGCGAGGAGAATGGGCTACAAATAACTGACAAAACTGCAAACTACAGTCCAACGATTATTACGTCAGTGCGGTCATGGTAAAGTCTGCCGCTGCCTCCACTGAGATTCACCTAATTAGAAACGAGACCTCCTGAGCATTGACTGATGTATTTGGGTCCTGGCTATATAATTTAGCAAAGGCTTCTGTTAACGAGCTCAGAGACACGGCATGAACTCACAGCTTTTACACCGGGAAAGTGAATCCCTCCGTGCAGGAGTTTCGCAGAATCCTACTGCTTTGATTGTTTGTTTCGTCTTCTCATTACAGTCATCCATTCTTGGGTTTTGCGCCATTGAATGTGGAATTATACTGTAAATACAGCCATTCTTGTTGTTTATCTCTGGCAAGTCATTTAACCTTTATTATATAAAACGTACTAGTAGCGAGTTTCATAATGCTAGTATTTTTTTAGCTATTAATATCTTACTTTTTAGCTACTAGTAATTAATACTTTGAGTTGTTCATTAGATACTGTTATGTATTCATTAGATACTAGTATTTATTTCATTAGTGACAGAGTAACTATTCTAATGATACTAGTAACAAATTTCACAGTTTTTCTATTGACTTCAGCTTTAAATAGTATGTCTTCCAATTGCGACTAGTACATATTTGATATACTTTTAGTTAATTGTTAATACTACTACTTATTGCTTT
The DNA here is from genome assembly GCA_903798115.1 of Danio jaintianensis. Taxonomy (NCBI): domain Eukaryota; kingdom Metazoa; phylum Chordata; class Actinopteri; order Cypriniformes; family Danionidae; genus Danio; species Danio jaintianensis. The sequence continues at coordinate 7,503,078 of CAIGQV010016734.1, forward strand.
TTTTTTTTTATTAGATACTAGTATGTATTGTTAGATACAAACACTTCCTTATTAGGTTCTACTTTACTAGTTCTTATTCATTAGATACTAGTCATTATTAGACACAATTACTTATTTAATAACTATTGATGCCTATACATTAGATACTGATATTTGATGTTAGATACGTATTCATTAGATATTGGTTCTTATCAGATATTAGTACATATCGGATAGACACAAGTACTCATTAAAGGCATAGTTCACCCAAAAGTGTATATTCTGCCATCCTTTACTCACTTGTACCAAATCCTTTTTTATTTTTGCTGTTTAACACAAAAGAAGATATTTTGATTAATGTTGGAAACCTGTAACCATTGACATACAAAGTGGGAAAAACAAATACTGTGGATGTTAATGGTTAGAAGTTTTTAATATTTTTCAATTTATCTTATTTTGTGTTCAACAGAACACAAAAAAGAAGATCGAACTGGTTTGGAACAAGTTAAGGGTGAGTAAATGATGACAGAATTTTCTTTCTTTTTTTTGAGTGAACTATGCCTTTAACTACTAGTATTTGTTTAATATTTACTCACTGTAAAAAAAAAAAAGTTAAAGTTGACTCAACTTAAAATTGTAAGGCAGAAAATTGCTCCAGAGCCTTTTGAGTTGACTCAGCTTAAATGGATTCAAGTGCAGTACTTGGGTTAAAAGCTATTCAATTTTAAGTTGTTAACTTTTTTGTGCACATTTTATTACAAAAAAATATTACTTATTCAGAATTTTACAAGTAATATTTTTTTTTTTTTACTAGTAAGATTTTTAATTGAACTACTGTCGCCATTTAGACTAGTCATAACAAAAGGCAAGTTCTAAAAATGGTTATAAATGCTAGTATTTAATGATTAAGTACCAGAATTTAATAATTTGTACTAATATAAAAAAACTAATCAATAACTGCTGTTAGTATATAAAAATATGTACTAGTCGCAAATAAAATACATGTGAATAAAACTAATTAGCTTATATCTCAGTGACTGATTCCCACCGAAATGTTACTAGTACAAGTCACAAAGATCAAGTGTTGATTTAACAGCTACTAATATCTAATGAATGAGTATTATTATCTTGTGAATAAGTAATAGTACTTAATGGAAAAGATCCTGCTTTCTAAAAAAAAAAAAGACGAGTACTAGTAGCATAAAATTAGTTACCTATGCGTTTTGTAGATTAAATGTTAAAACAGTTTGCCAGAGTACATCAGCAAAGAGATTAAGAACACTTTGAATTTTTCATTGTGAGCTTTTTTTATTATTATTATTCACCTTGTTTTGCTTCACATATTCATGTCGTCAGCAAGGAGCTCTCAATGATGGATTTCCCAGTAATTGAAATTAACACTTACTCTGTAATGACTTCATTCTCCATGTCACTTGAGAGTCAGCGTTTGGTTTACAGCATCAACACTAAGAGCATCACCATTATCTGACAATCAACCGAACACTAGCGCTGCTCATTCTGAAGGACCGTCTCGTCTCGTTTTACTCTCTATTTACGTCTGCCGTCATAGTTTTGCTGCTACTTAGACTGCAGGGTCTGAGTGAAATGCTGACAAGGGCTCGAGTTAATATTGCAATTTTACTACGTGATCAACAGCAACTTGTTTTTGTTTTGTTTTTTCTTACATAGAGAGTGTGTGAAAATAAATAGATTTTTCAACAAGCTGTTACATTTATTTTGAAAAAGTGCCGGCGTAACGGTTCACTGCTGAGTCAGATCTGTCTCAAAAATAATATGTTCACAAAATAAAATTCACACTTGCACAGCACAATTCATATTTATGCAATCCAATTCGTAAATTCAAACACAATTCATAAACACAATTCAAAAATACACAACACAATTCATGAACACACAAACCCAATTTGTACATTCAAAGCACAATTCATAAATACAAAACGATCCATAAATAAAAAAAATCCAATTCATAAATTCAAAACAATTCATAAATACACAAAACACAATTCATAAATACACAAAACACAATTCATAAATACACGAAAACAATTCATAAATGTACAAAACACAATTAGTAAATTCACAAATCCAATTAATAAATACACGAAACACAATTTATAAATTCAAAACACAATTCATAAATACACAAATACAGTTCATAAATGCACAAAACACAATTAGTAAATTCACAAATACAATTCATAACTACACACAACACAATTTGTCAAATCAAAACAATTCATAAATACACAAATCCAATTTATAAATACAAAACACAATCCATAAATACACACAATTCATAAATACACAAATCCAATTTGTAAATTCAAAAAACAATTTATAAATACACAAAACACAATTAGTAAATTCAAAACACAATCTATAAATACGCAAACCCAATTCATAAATTCAAAACACAATTCATAAATACACAAAACATAATTTGTAAATTTCAAAACACAATCCATAAATACACAAAATATAATTTGTAAATTTCAAAACACAATCCATAAATACACAAACCCAATTCATAAATTCAAAACACAATTCATAAATACACAAAACACAATCCATAAATACACAAACCCAATTCATAAATTCAAAACCCAATTCATAAATACACAAACCCAATTCATTCCAGCAAATATTTACGCCTTTTACTTGTAAATTCACAAATTGTGTTTTGTATTTATGAATTGCGTTTTGGTTTTGTGACTTGTGCTGTACATGAATGAATTTTATTTTGTAAACATATTATTTTTAAGACTGATCTGGCTCCATAGTTCACAAATGGACACATTCCTTAAACTTGAGATGAATGACTTGTTTTTTTCTTTGTTTTAAACCCCTCGGTTTTCTGAATTTAGCAATAAACAAGCTGAACATGTTGACTCACCATCTGAGTTACATTGTAGAGATCCAACAATCCTGGTCTTGTGTTACGATGTCAACCTGCCTTGTACCTCTTGCTGCCTAAGACATTGAAACAGGACACTTGCCTATTTCCAGCAGGCGTGAGATTGCAATATCTGGGAAAACAAAATAAAAAGATTGCATCAAAAAAATAAAACGACTGAATTTGAGGATATGTATCAGTGCTTTGTTTTATTTTTCAGTTCAGATGACAGAGTGGGGTATGCAACAGTGTGTATATTAGCGAAATGGTCTTGAGTGGTTGTTGGCAAACCTTAATCTGACATTACAGGACTTTTTCTTCCCCATTTATTTCTTTTTAAATGTAATTTCAGATTAGGGCACATCAGGTACTATTCTGAATCCTCTTGACCCCTTTGACAAGTGCATTTTACATACACTGTATTTTGTAATACAGAGAATTTTGCAGTGTAAATGGATATTTATCGCTGTACCATGCTTGTTCAGTGTTATTTATTAAATAAAACGGTTTGAAAATTTTTTTATTGCACAAGCGTCATGTATTGTGCTGTGATCTTTGCGTAAACGCCCCATTATGTCTGCATTTAATTCAGTGTTTCAATTGAGACGGGCTGCAAACAGAAGACGGTTTGTTTGCTGGTAATTCAGTTCAGTTACAGATTAACAGTGCTGTTTTGTTTGATTATGCAATTACGTAAGATTTTGTTCCCCATCTCTTTCAGTGTCTGTTATCTTGGAGTTGTAGTGACATGGTACAAACTACACCGTTATCAATCCTAAAGCATGCAATCTGAACTGTGAAATGAAGAGCAAAATCCAACCGTCTTTCAGGGAAATCTGTAGGATTTATTGAAGCATACCAAGCTTTCAGATGAATTTGTACCTGACAAAAGTCTTGTCGCCTATCCAAGTTTTAGGAACAACAAATAATAACTTGACTTCTAGTTGATCATTTTGTATCAGAAGTGGCTTATATGAAAGGCAAAGGCCTCTAGATTATGCTTATTTTACCACAATAAAATATGACCATGCCTTGATTTTTAATAATCATAATTATAAAGTACTTTATTATATATACTTTATTTATAATTAAGTCATCTGGAATGACAAAGAAAGCGTTCTTGCAGGACTCCCAGAGTTCAAGATTCTTTTGATTCATCTTCAATGCCTCCTCCTTCATCTTACCCCAGACATGCTCAATATTGTTCATGTCTGGTGACTGGGCTGGCCAATCCTGGAGCACCTTGACCATCTTTGCTTTCAGGAACTTTGATGTGAAGGCTGAAGTATGAGAAGGAGTGCCATCCTGCTGAAGAATCTGCCCTCTCCTGTGGTTTGTAATGTAATGGGCAGCACACGTCTTCATACCTCAGGCTGTTGATGTTGCCATCCACTCTGCAGACCTCTCGCACACCACCATACTGAATGTAACCCCAAACCATGATTTTTTCCTTCACCAAACTAGACTGATTTCTGTGAGAATCTTGGGTCCATGCAGGTTCCAATAGGTCTTCTGCAGTATTTGTGATGATTGGGATGCAGTTCAACAGATGATTCATCGGAAAAATCTACCTTCAGCCACTTTTCCAAATGATCAACTAGAAGCCAAGTTATTATTTGTTGCTACAACTGGGATCGATGACAAGACTTTTGTCTAGTAGTGTAGGTCAGAATGAGATCTGCTAAAAGATAAATATTAGTATTTGCAATTATGTAATTTAGACATCAAGTATTGACTAAAGTATGTGTATTGTTTGAGGTTATGGCAGGAGATGCTTTCAAATGGTTCTGTAGCCCTAGGAACTGTTGTGGTTAAGTGCAAAACAAGTTTCCATTTCATTTGTAGTATTTACATTTTCCTCTCCTTTTTTTTGTGTTTACCTGAAAAAAAAAAAAAAAAAAAAGATTTGTCTGAATACATTAAAATCAGAGGAAATTTGAGTACTCTAGTGGTTGAGAGAGCTGCAAGTTAAGAAATAGAAAAACTAACAAATTGGGAAAATATCTTCATCAGTTTGACAACAAAGACATGGGCAAATTCTCACAAATTCTCTACAAATAGCACAGACTGCACAAAAAGTGACAAATCCGGCTGCTTGCTGTTTAGACTCAGCGGTGTTGTTTGTGATCTGATGCAAGTTTTTATTTTTTAGGTCTTATACAGCTCCTTTTTGTTTGTATACCACTGACTCTAAACAGGAAGCAACCAGGTTTGTCACCTGACATTTTTGTTGTGGTCTGTGCTATGTACTGCGCGTTTCTGTATTTGCATGTGTTGTGAGATTAACCATGTGTGTGTCTGTTCTTAAATTGATGATGTTTTCTCAATTAATTCTCCCTGATGTAGTTTTAAACCTTTATGAGTTTCATTCTTCTGTTTAACAGATATTTTGAAGATAGCTGGTTGTTGGCACCAACAGACTTCCATAGTAGGGAAAAAAACTATGGACGTCAGTGGGTCTCAGAAACTAGCATTTTTCAAAACATCTTCTTTTGTGTTCAACAGAAGAAACTCAAATAGGTTTTAAACAATAGGTTTAGGTTTTGCTGTGTGGACATAAACAACATCTCTGAATGTAAGATGCTCAAAGTTTAATGCAATTGGATTTCACAGAGTTAGCTTAGCAAAGCCTACAGCAAACGAATTTGGGGACTACAAAAAAAAAATACATCCGGGCTAATGAGATCACAAACGTTCCAGGTTATGCGCATTCACTGCACATACACCTTGCGCAGCAAAGGGGCGTGGCCACAGACGCCTTAGTAGAGAAAGGAAAATGCCATCCAAACACTGCTATTTCCATGGATCTGTTTCACTATTTGGCCTTCCAATGGACGGGACACAAAGAGAGAAGTGGTTAAAATTCATTTTTTAATTATGTTCCAGAATATTATAAAAAAGATATAGCTCTCTGTGCAAAGCATTTTACAAAGGACAGCTTCCACAATTGGTCGCAGTTAAGTGCTGGATTCAGCCAAAAACTTCTCATCAAAGAAGAAGCAGTACCTATGATAAAAGAAGCAGCTGTGGATTGTGAGCCACAACCTGTAAGTACTTCTTTTTGTTAAAATTGATATCTTACATGCATAGTTTCTAGCGTTCATTGTAGGCTTTGTTGTAGTAAGGACGTAAACAAGGATATAAACAACGAGAAACGCGGTTTGTCACTAGCAATTATTATTAGCAATTTAGCTCATGCCTGCCAACATTTGTGCCCGAATTTCCCGAGAACGGGGTGTGTGGGGAGTTTGGTTTGGTGTGGTGGTCTCTGACTCTGAGTAACAAAGTTTAGAAACATCTTGCAAGAGTCGCGTTTGCATGGGTTCAGCTGTGTCCTCTTCATTTTCTGTGTCTGACTTAGGCTCAAACTGATAGGGCTTCACTGACATTATTTACAGTCTGACAGACAGCATGCAGGAGAGGCATGACGTTTCCTGGTGACATCCGCCAATCACAATCTGACTAATCAGAGCCCTTTGAGGCCGGGCCTTATAGGAGGAACCAGGAAATATGATGGTCGTTTCAATGTTAGCTCAGTAGCTGTATAAAATGAAGGTAAGATATGTGAACAAATAACACAAATTTTTACAAATGAATCACGAACACACATTGTTTTGCACCCCATAAACACAAACCTTAAAAAAAAAACACTGTGGACCACTCCTTTAAATATGCTGTCTTCAGGTTAAGCTGTAAGATTTGACATAGGCCTCTACTGTGCGACCCAAAAAATTTGAAATCATTTTCTTTATTATCCACATTCGTTTTTTATAAACCTGCATGGCAAAGGTGTTACTTTTTCTTCAACGTTTGATTGTTTTGTATACTTATTCTTCTTTGTTGTGATGAGTGATGACAGGCAACATTTTCACAAGTCAGCCTCAGACCAGGTGTTGTCCTACTGTGGATCTCTCTGGATTTAATGAGCGCTCCCAGAGACCACACGGTCACTGGTATCACATGGTACTTGTGTGTTTTAAAATACCCTCTTATATGCCTGAAGAAAAGATTTTGTCTCATTCTTAGAATGCTAACTGTACTGTACAGCATGTTTTAACAGTTCAATAACAGTTCTATATCTATCTATACTATATTGTAAAATATATAATAACCCTGAAATAAAATTACTCATACCATGAAATTGAATATACCACGGAAGCCTTACCCACAAGTCGATTAGTTTGACCTCAAGTATGAGTTTATATGGTGTGAATTGCAAAAACATATTATATTTTTAGAAAAAAAAAAAAAGCATGAAGGCTTACCCCAAATATATCCAACCGGATCTCACAGTAGCAATGTAATTATTTTAAGAGGGGAGTGAGTGAATTTGTACAGTACAAATCACACAAAAACATCCTCCACTTTCAAAAATTAACCATGGTTTTATTATAGTCAAGGTGTAGTAATGTTTTTTTTTTTTTTGCATACTTGTATAAATTATAGCATTACAACAAATACGTTCAAATGATCATTCCTGTAGCAACATGGTTGATTTGTGGTGCTACAATATCCGTAATAATATTTTTCACTTTAATTTGTAGTAAAATATGGTTAATTTTTGTAAGAAGTTTACCAAAAAAAAGTAATCATCATGAGCAAATCAAATGAAAAATGCAATTTGCTTCAAACAAATTTAAGAATCAAGGATTAGTCACCAAAACAGTAATGATTTTCCTCCCATCTGGAGTTTCTCCACAACCTTCACTGCATCTTTGATAACGAGGGAAAATCCTCCTGTAGAAGTGCTGAGCAAGCAAACAACATCACATTCTCTCTTTTACAATATCAACGACTGCATAAGTGATCTAGTATACTGACATTTCCTCCATTTCAAAAATAGTCCCACTATTCCCCCTTCACCTAGAATAGCATGTGCTCCTGGCCATGTGTCAGAACAACTCAATGTGCTACAATACTGATGCTTATTGAGTGGAATAGCATTGCATAGCATCTCAGTGGAGGATAACAAGAGTCTCTTAACAACTCCATATGGTCTATAAGCAAGCATAAGCTAAAACAGGATGTTCAAACAAAACCAATTACATCAGTAGCCCTTTAAATGGTAGTGTATGTTATGCTAGACTAGAGTGTGTTTGCGCTCTGAACAGTCATACAAACCCGAGGGCAGATCTGTGGCAGTCTGACCTGGTTTAGATACAATATTTACTCATCTGACCAAGCGAAAGGTTTATTAGCCTTGGCAGTGTGGTGTCTTTCAAGGTTGTCTGGAGTCACGTGTCTGTGTGTCCTGATCGAGACAGCAGCTGCCGCCTTGACACGCCACTGATTTAGAGCAGAGAAGAGGAGAACTGACTAATCATTTCCTTTCTAAACAAGTAGATAAATCAGGTCTAAGTAGTTTAAGTATCAGAAGATGAACACATACTTGTAACATTTGTCTGCTAATGATGTGCTTCTGTTTTGGAATCAGTGAAAATTCTGACTGATAATGTTTTTTTTTTTTTCACATTGCATTCAAAAGCTGTGTACTGCTATTTTTTCATAGCTGTTATTTCATAAGTCATAACTTATTAGTCATTAACTTCTAAGTATTTTCCTACTAAGATCGTATGTGATTGGCAAGTTCTCATTAATTAATAAATCATATTTAGTACATACTAGTACTAAGCAAAAGTCCTAAGCACTACATCAGCCTTGTTGGCCTAAGATTTTGGCACAATATATAATCAGTCTCTTTATTAAAAACTAAAAGAAAATATAGGAAATATGTACAAAAAAACAACATCACAACATTCTTCTTCAAGCAGCTTGAACTGTTTTGTTCTAATTGTCCTGACATTTTCTGAAATAATGTGCTTCTTTTGGCACTTTTCAGAGTTCTTCTTTAGGTTTAGAGTGTCATATCTTTCTTTTTCTGTCCAGGCGATCTCATACAGCCTCTATAATATTCAGGTCTGGACCCTGTGAAGGCCAATTCATGACTACCTGTGTTTCATCAGCTGTTCTCTTTCTCCAAATAGGATTTCACTGCAATTAGCCAATCATTATCATGCTGAAAATGAAAACTATTACCACTGAAGTCCTTTCCAGAAGGAATGGCATAATGGATTAAAACCTATCTGTAATATCTGTACATATATATCTATACATATAATTCAATACTTTTCACTTTATAACGAATGGTTGCTAAAAAAAATAATATATCCCAATATATGAAAATGTATATTACTCTGAGAATATTTTCCATTTTAAAACAAAATAAGTTCATTTTATACTTTTAAATGAAAACAGGGAATACTTTTTGGCATATATTATACACGTTTACCAACAAAACTCAATCCCTCTTGTTAGATATGTGGAAAAGACTATACATTACAAAACATTGACACATTACTACATCGATCATAAATAAAATAACATCGATAAAATAAAAAACTACTTTTGCTTTCAAAGCAGGCATTTTAGGTATTAAAAAAAAAAAAAAAAACTTAATATGTAATAGTGTCACACTTTTTGCATAAAACTGTAGCTTGATTAGTCAATGCACAAAAACGATTTTGCACATCAGGTATCATATTTCAAGCTCTTCAATGACAGTAAAATTTGAGAAAACAAAATTGCCAAGAGTGATGAAAACACTGATTTCAAGATGATAATTTAAGCATGAATTTCAATACTTTACATTCAAAACTATAAACAACATGAGTTTGCAAAATGTAATATGATTTCTTTCTAGATGTAAAGAAGTGAGATTCTATGTAGTTTGTAAAGACTGACTGTTTGTAGTTTGTATGTAGAAATAAAACAAATAAGACTTTCTCCAGAAGAAAAAATATTATAGGAAATACTGTGAAAAATTCCTTGCTCTGTTAAACATCATTTGGGAAATATTTGAAAAAGAAAACAAAATTCACAGGAGGGCTAATCATTTTGACTTCAACTGTATTTGGATCTACTGTCACTGTTAGTCCAGCATTTCAAAACATACTGTTCACATCAGTGAATCTGGAGTCTTCTGTGGTTTGCTTTGTTGTTGTTTTTATATTGTAATTCAAAATAGTCAAAATTAGAGTGGTTTATATTTCAAGGCCACTGCTTTGTCATATTTTAAGATATCCAAATAGGTGTGAAAGAGCCATTTTATTAAGCATATTAACTGATTTCGTCCATAATGTAAATATTACACACTTGTAATTTACCTGTGCGTCTCTGAGATTGGTGTCGCCTGCAAAAATTACAGTGGCATCTTCTGGCGCAAAAAAAAGGATCAATACACTGCCTCCATTACAATGACCATCAAAAGCATCTTTAAGCAAAGAGCCATAATGTTTGGGAAATACTGACCACTTGTGGTGAAATATAGGACACACAACCTGTACCACAGTTACCACAACAAATCACATTTATTAAAATAAAATCATTTCAATTCAATAAACACTTCATTTTTGAAGTTATATTGAAGATATAGGAGAGCAGAGATCATCTGGAAAGATGGTGTGCAATAAGATTATGACTGACGTAAAAAAACTAAAACCATTTCTTCATATTTCGTCATATTTCCTAATGCAGTATTTTATATTCAGCCAAGTATCTTTTCGAATTTGTTTCTTACACAGAACTGTAGTCTGAATTTTGTAGGCACTCTTAAACTATTTTTGATTTGAGCACAAACACTCTAAAAAGCCAACTCTTCTCGACAGAAGACACTGGCCATTTTGGTATTTCATGTGTTGAAAGTGCAGTAAATACCCCAGTGATCACTGGTATAACGACCACAGTCCAGTTTCTCCATTCCGACCAAGGCCATGTGGTCAGGAGTGACCGTCGGGCCGGTTTTAGCAGACCTCAGGAATATGCGGTCGAAGCGACATCTGCTGACATAAGGCACAGTCTTATTGCTGTTGGCTTTGGTGTCCCAAGTGTACCTGCAGTGTTCCTGTCTGCCCAGCTGTTCCCACACATCACACACACCTGCAGGCAAACCTCCAACATTCGCCACCTACACATACAAATATTCTTAGGAAATGATTGAGATGTTCATTCCTTTATTATACAGTTGAAGTCAAAATTATTAGCTTCCCTGTATATTTTTTACCCCAATTTCTGTTTAACGGAAAGAAGATTTTTTTCAACACATTCGTAAACATAATAGTTTTAATAACTAATTTCTATTAACTGATTTCTTTTATCTTTGCCATGATGACTACATAATATGTTACTAGATATTTTTTAAGATGCTAGCATTCAGCTTAAAGTGCAATTTAAAGGCTTAACTAGGTTAATTAGGCAAGTTAGGGTAATTAGGCAAGTCATTGTATAATGATGGTTTGTTCTGCTTTTATTCTTTCCAAAATAAAACAAATAAGACTTTCTCCAGAAGAAAAAATATTATAGCAAATACTGTGAAAAATTCCTTGCTCTGTTAAACATAATTTGGGAAATATTTGAAAAAGAAAACAAAATTCACAAGAGGGCTAATAATTTTGACTTCACCTGTATTTGGATCTACTGTCACTGTTAGTCCAGTAAACATAATGTTGGCATCAGTGAATCTGGAGTCTTCTACTGTTTGTTTTATTTTATATTGTAATTCAAAATACAGTCAAAATTAGAGTGGTTCATATTTCAAGGCCACTGCTTTGTCATATTTTAAGATATCCAAATAGGTGTGAAAGAGCCATTTTTAAAGCATATTCACTGATTTAGTCCATAATGTGAACATTACAGACTGTAATTTACCTCTGCGTCTCTGAGATTGGTGTCGCCTGCAAAAATGACAATGGCATCTTCTGGCGCTTCCTTGATCTTTTGAAACACGACCCGCAGTTGTTTCGTTCTCTCCTGGGATTGGTTTTTACAGCTCTCTAAATGAGATGTCATCAAGTATAGCTTCTGACCTGAGAAAGTCACCTTAAGAAATGAAACATTCCAAAAAAGAGGAAATTAATGTGCACACAACAACATACAAAATAAAAGTTAATTACGATCCGATTCATAATTAACGTAATAATCTGTATGATTTTTGTTGTAAAGAAATTAATTTCGTTGCATAACATTTACAATTTGCATAATGATGATGTGCAGACATTTATAAAGTTTCAAAAGATTTATCAAAGAATGCCCAAAAGAAATCTCAGTTTTCACACACACAAAATATATATTAAATGTGTTAGATTGCACAAACATGAAATTAAGCTATTAATTGCTACACATTATACAAAAAAAAAAAATATATATATATATATATATAAAATGAATGTGTACAATAGACTGACACTAAGGAGATAAATATGTTTTTTAAACAAATGTATTCTCATAGCTTGATAATATTCAGATTGAACCCCTGAAGGCATACGGTCTGTTCTGAGAATGTGTTTTGGTATTTTTCTGTACTTGCTATGAATGGAGAATGAAGGAGCTCTCAGGTTTCACCCAATATACCTTCATTTAGTTTGAAACAAAACATGAGGATGAGTAATTAATAACATAATTGTCATTTTGGGTGAACTAAACCTTTAGGAAGAACAATTGTTTTGAACTTTGGTAATAATCAGAAATGTTTCTTGAGCACCAAATCCTCATATGATGACTTGTCATCACAGGAGAATTAAACAAATTTATTCAAATAGAATTTCACAATATTTCAATTTTTACTGTATTTTTGATTAAATAAGTTCAGCTCTGATTCCATGAAGAAATAAACCTGTGATGTTTGGTCGGCATCAATGGCCTAGTGGTTAAGTGTGCCGACATATAGCACAGAGGTGAGCTCCCCTCTCTCTGCTCCCCATTCATTCCTGTCTCCCTCTCTACTGTCATATCAAATAAAAAGGTGAAAACCCCCTAATAAAACTGTGGTGTTTGAATAACAACACAAACTCACCTGAGCAATCAGCAGATTTCTCATCATTTGTGTTGTGGGAAAACAGATTATCTCACTTTCCAAAAATTTTACTCTTGATTTCCTCAACATTATTCCGGTGAAGTATCCATCATCGCTCCCTGTAATGGTAAAAAAATCTTATAAACTCACTATACATAAAAAAACTTCACTGAGCACAGAGATTGTTCTCTTACCTTCAAAAAACAAGTAGCTGACGGCACGTTTCTTAAGATACTGAACATAAGGTGGAATGAGCTCTTGAAGGAAAACCACATCTGGTGTGTATCTACAAATAAACAACAAATAAAAGTAAACTAGGAGCGAGTTCAAACTGGCGATTGAGTTTTCTTGGCTCATTTGGTTTGGACCAAAAAAGATTCCTGTACTAAATACTGTAAAAACAAGCATGACTAAACATTCTGTTCTTTTTATAGTCCTGTCTTTGGTTTGTTTACATGTCTTTTGTCCATGTTGTGTTCACATTTCAGTCAAACTACACCAGTGTTCATTTAGAAGTGGCCTGAGACCCATATTTTTTTCTTCAGTGATCTCAGTTCACATTTGGTATGCACCAATGTTCCTATGTCAGTGTTGGCACTGATTCAGACGAACTGCACTAACAAAGAAATTACACCAGAGTTTGCTTTAACTGATCCAAACCTGCCAAGTGTGAACATATCTTAAGCAAAACTCCATAATTGTCTCATACATGAAATGAAGGACATCTGTAAACAACTCACAGAGCTAGATATGAGCACAAGCCCCTGGCACGATCTGCAAGATTTAATGTGTCCAAACCATCCACATTCCAGCTGATGACGGAGAGCTTGCTGTCCTCCGCTTCAGATTTGGTTACGCCATTTTCAGCTTGATTTTCTTTAGAGTTTACACTGATAGAGCAGGTGGGCTCCTCTGCTGTCAAGTCAATGCTACACGAAAGTGAGTAAATCATAACAGAAATGTCATTTTTGAGTAAACTATCACTTCAAGTAGAGATAAAAGTAAGTCTTTTAATGTGTCATTATTGATTTTTGTTCTAAATATGCATGACAGGATTTATTGAATTGAGGTAAAGTTGGTTTTATGTTCGCACATTTAGACTTTCTCCTTAATAATATTATTTCAGAAAAGCATTCTTTGCGAATTGTAAATAGGGAAATCATATTAGCAAATGACTACCAAAGTCAATTAAAAGTTGTACATACTTTTTGTACATACTTTCATGCGATTTCAGGCCAAATATTCAAATTAGCATGGTAAACAAGATAAAGAGCGTTAAAAGAACAAATGTGCGAATATAAAAACAACTTTCCCTCAATATTAAAAGAATACCTCAAAGAATACCACTTAGTGCATCACTTCTGTAAATAACAGTCAAAATATTTTTTACATTTTACAACTTAAACATGACACTCTGATTGTATTGTTTTGATGCTTAGTTTATTTTATAAACTAGTTTAAATCTATGACTCGCATTCGCAGCAAAGGCAGTATTTAATACCTAGTAAATATGGAGAAAACATTACCAATCTGGTTTGTCCGTTTTCAATTTCTTCTTCGTTCCTGAAGCATCAGCCGTGTCAGAAGAATTCACATCTTTTCTCTTATTCCCAGTCACATGATCTTCAGTTTTCTCTGCTTCCTCATCAAAGACTGAATCCATATGAGCCTCAAAGAAAGAGTTCAAAGCTCTCTGGCAAATACACATAAACAATTTTTAAAAACATTAATGGTTTTTACACATAGAAACTTACGTACGCTTCACTCAAATTTTCAAACTTAAACTGAGTTGATACGATTATTGACAAACCTCCATGTCCCATTCATTTTCTGCTAGATAACACTGTGCCACAGCACTGTCCGATCCAGATACAAGTGCAAACTGATCGCAAAGACTCGTCCTGGTTTCCTCCAGAGCAGACATTTGTTGATCGGTGTGATGACCTGACAAAACAGTGTTGGACATATTCACAGTTCAATATAACGGCGGGATATGAGCGCGTACAGCCACAAAAATATTCCGGGTGGAAACCGTGGAAATACGGAGGAAATTTCTTAGTTGACATATGCTTACAGCTTCTGAGCTTGCTTAAAATGCATTATATTATACGTTAATTCAATAATTTGTTATAAATGTTTGTTTTATTTTAACAGAAAAAGTTCGCTCAGAGAGTTTCTGCTCAATTATTGCTCAAGTTGAGGCTTTCCGGAAGAATTTAACTGTAGTACTAAAAGACTCGATTCTATTGAACAGTAAAACGATTCAGCAATTCTTTTATAGCATTACGTATTACTGTGGCGCATAGCCAATCGAAGTAATTTATAACACAATGTTTTATTCACACAATGTTTACGCATGTGTTTGGCAGTTAAATATTAATATCGCACACAAATAGGACGATATTCCTGATCGACTTTCAATTCCACTGATTGATTCAGATCGTTTCGTAAACCGGTTCAGCAGGTTTGTTACAAAGATCCGACTCCGACGAATGAATGAAATGATTCATTATTTCAAATTAAAAGCCGGATAGTCATCTTATATCATAAACCGCTTAGAATTTTGTTTTAGAAGAACGCAGTGCAAGTTTTAATCACTTGAATACAAGTCTTGTTCTCTTTGATTAGAAATATATATATATATATATATTTTAATTAAAGGCTCCATAAATAGAAAAATAACTAAACTCTTATTTTGCATAACATGGGCCACCTTTCAAGCAGTCTAGAAGCGTGAACTTGTCCTTCTATGTGTTTTGTTACTTAATAATAACATCAGCAATGGCTTCATTAACGCTAAATACAGTCAAACAGCTCTTCAGAGCGATGGCGGACAGTCCTGGGTTTGACCGGGTTTTAAGTAAGGTGAGCGTTTGTGGTTCTCCTTGAGGGTCCAGCCAGACCAGACACAGTGAAATTGAGTTGATATTGTGAGCAGGTGGAGGTTCTGTCTGCGGCTCCCGGTAAGGTGGTGTGTGAGATGAAGGTGGAGGAGCAGCACACGAACAGAGGAGGAACTCTTCACGGAGGAATGACAGCCACGCTCGTGGACATGATCTCCACCATGGCCATCATGTACAGTGAGAGAGGAGCTCCTGGAGTCAGCGTGGACATGAACATAACGTGAGTCTGTCTCACTGTACAGGAATACTGTATCTCTGCTACTGTCACATGTGCAGGGTGACTTGGGCAATACATTATTAGTTATACGTACACTCACCAACTACTATCCAGAATTGGAATACATCTTAATAATATTAATAAAGATTGTTTAAATTCTATAGTTGTATTAAAATAAAAAATAAATGTGGATGTCATGGGTTTGAGTTGAAGTACTAACATTACTAAAGCTTAAAAAGGGCTGTTCACACATTCTGAATGTAACCCTGGGGTAAACTGAACCCTGGGTTATCTTGCTTTCCATTTCACATCATTTACTGGTTTACCATTTCATCCTCACTCTGTACAGTTCTAATCTCTGGGTTAATTTACTTATTTGGAGAGATAATGTTTGGTGCTAGATTGGATGGACATATTAGTGACCTGCTTACATAAAGGCCCTAGAGCTGCATGATTCTGGATAAGCTGAGAATCTATATATTTTGTTTTTGTTTGTTTAGACAAGAGAATTAGATTCTTCCCGTGATTCCAAATAGACCACTTAATAAAAGATATTTTTAAAAAGTAATTTACAAAAGGTTCTGACAAAATTGTATTTGTTGCAATTAAATTGAATAAAAAAATAAAATAAAAAAAATAATAATAATTATATATATATATATATATATATATATATATATATATATATATATATATTACATAAAAATATAATAAACTCCTGTTTGAATAAATTATTCAATAACCTACTTAAAGACTTAACATTTCATTACTGGTTTAAAATCTGCATTTTTGAAAAAACTCGAACAAATTCAGTAATCTCATCTTTCAGTAATAAACGCATTTTTAATACTTGCTTGTTGACTTGTTGAAAAAAAAAAAAAAAAAAAACAAATGTATATGAGTAATACTAAAATTAGCCTGTATGCAAGAAATTTAGTTCAATTATATATAGTGGTAATTCATGCATCAAAAAAAGCCCAGTTTTTGTAAATGTACAGTGTAAATCCTAAGCAATCCATGTCCAAGTTTTCAGCTTGAACCAAAAGTACAATTGTAATCGTAATTTAATCTCAAAATAGTGATTTGGAATTATTTTGCCATTATTGATTTGATTTATGGTATTGTAAGTGTTGTATGGTTTAAATTTAGATATTCTTATACTAGGTTTTTGTGTATTCCTCCCCCTTGCATATAATGGTGCAAATTTATTTTGCAGCAAAGCCTTTCAAGATGTCTATAGAGAAATGGATAAACCTTACTTGGATTAAAAGTAAAATAAAAACATGTGAAAATAGCCAAATTTCTACTTTATTACGAAGGAAAGATTCCTGATTTTCTTTTTTTTTTTACTTTTTTTGAACAGATATATGAATGCGGCTAAAATTGGAGAAGACATCCTGATCACTGCACAGGTTTTAAAGCAAGGACGGACTTTGGCATTCGCAACAGTAGATCTCACCAACAAGGCCAACGGAAAACTCATCGCTCAGGGAAGACACACAAAACACCTCGGCAGCTAATTATGTCCATGCCCTGTAAATTTTGTCTGTCTTTATGGTACGTAATAAAGTCTGGCATCAAAATATGTTACACCGTGTTAGGATATGTTCAGCAGTGTTTATTTCAACAGAATTATTCAAACAATGGGTACATCAAAATAAAGACAAAAGACCCACTTTCCCCTTCAACGTGAACTTAGAATTTCAAAAGGGAGGGAAAGAAATTAAAGACTTTATGCCATATGAACCGAAAAGGATGGCTTACAGATACCAAGTCCCAAGCACTGCAGTATTTAGTACTCTAAGAACAGGGTGGTCTATATAAAAGAAAAAACAAATCCGTAATGATCCATTTCAAGTTTCTCCAAACGAAATTTCTCATTAGGTACAAAAGCGTCAGTCTCCCATCACATAACCCACCACCAATGTTTACATCTGGTATCAGTAGCTCATATGTATATAGTGCATGAATAGCTCGACTGGTGACAATTAGCATCCCAAGAAAAACACAGCATCAGAATTCCTCCAACAGACAGTTTATGTCTAGGATATAAAAATCACACACTGCACCTCCGTCCCCATCAGGCACAACTCCTCCAGAAATGAGAAAACATAATATATAGGCAAGGAATTACACTCAAATTAAAAATGTCCAGCAAAAAACTAAGGCAGGAACTGAATAAGAAGCAATGCCTACACCAAATGAATTAAGTATTCGCCTTGAAATATAAAAAAAGCCTTGGAAGACAAGCCAGGCTCTTTTGTCCTCTGTCACCGATTGTCGTTACGTGTGAAATCCCTACTCAATATAAGAGACATCTTAACTATCCCTCATGACAGTGATGTTAAAGCCAGTCCAACTCATGTGAGAGACTTCTGTCATTGTTTATTCTCATGTTTTGTTTTTTTTTGGTTTTTCTTAATGTAAAGAGTTCCTTCAGTGACTGGTATTGTTGACGGTGCGGCTCCAAGAGAACAACCACTCAAAATCAATGTTCATGCAGATTCAAAATAAAAACTGCTCAAAGAGAGGGGGGAGATGGGATGAGCCAAACCAAGACTGGTTGGGGGAGGGATTTATAAAAATAAAATAAAAACAGAAACAACAAACAAACAAAAAAGAAAAAAAAACAAACAAAAAAAAAAAACAGGAAAAGGAGCTAAATTAATCTCAAGATGAAAATGAGTGGTTAACAAAAAGGAGAGTTCCAAGCACAAGTTCAATTCTATTCAACTGAGGGATGTGTAGATAAGGACAACTTGCTTCGAGGCCTTGAGGGATGTCTTCCATGCGTTTCTCCTAGTCAGGCATGTATGGACGGAGGTGGTCCTCGATGTCTCCCACCCCCCAACAGGTGAGCTGGTCCTGTGGCAGGTAGAGACAAAGGCTGCACAACTTGAAAACTGTGAGCTTGGTTTTTGGAGTCTGCGGGGGAAAAAAATAAAAATAAACATTTAAAAATGGGTTGTAATTAAATACTAGTTAATGCAGAAATATTTGGGTGTTAGGAGGTGTATAGTTGTTAGAAATTAAGCAATATTCAAATTATGGTCATTACTGAATAAGCCAAACATGTATTATTGGATTACTTCATTTTTGTATTGACAGAACAAAATCTGTAAATACCTTAAATATATTGTAAATATGTTTTAGCAGGGCTTGAGATTAAGGTGCCGTTCGTTTACACTAGTGTGTTTTTGCTTTTAAAAGCATTCATTTTGTTATGATTATGGTGTCCGCGAAAACAGAGCCTTTAAAAAAATGCTAAACACCCAGTTTTAGTTGAGAAACAATGGTACTTTGGTTCTGTCTAGACAAACTGAAATGCAGACTTTTGAAAACTGAGGCACGGCAACCCCACAATCACTCTGACTGGTCTTCTGGACTATTGTGTCATTCTCTGATTCATCAAGCCCCTCTCATATGACCATTACACAACCAGTAGACAGCAAGTAGAGATGCTAGCAAAATCTGTGAATGGCCTTTTTATGCTGTATAGTGTGGATGGAGATTGTTTTTCTAAAATGCAGTAAAAACGCCAGTCTGGACCAGATGCGTTTTTATTATAAAAAGTCATTTTAAAACAAAACCACACTAATGTACTTTTTTTGTGTGCAAATTTGCTTTTGTGAAGGCCATTTTATGCAGCATTATTTTAAGTCAAAATCTTAAAAATAAATGTCCATAAAACACCAAACTTGGTACTGTTATAAATATAAAATCTCAACATTGCGACTTTTTATTAGTTGTTTTTTTTTGTGAGTTTGTGTGTTCTGTTGCATTCATTCATTTTGATTTCATCACAAGATTGTCTTTCACAAAGGAAAACTTGGAAAGCACCAACTTTCTATATATTATCAGTCTCACTGACGTTTTGGTGCTTCCCTTATTATTTTTCATTACTGACATTTTTAAATCAGGCTACTTGTTCTATTGGGCAAGTAAAAAAACAATTGCACTTGAAAAATTTCCAAGACATGTTGAGCACTGATTTGGAATGAGCTGATATTAAAACTTCTTAATAAATTATCCATTGACCATGTATGCTTCGTGTTTTACTTGACCAACCTGTAAGTGCTGTCTGTCCATGAAGAGAAAGACAGACTGATTGGGGTTGTTCAAAACCATCCCAGCCTTGTCTTTTCGGCCAACAGCATGCAAAAACTGCTTTTCATAGTCTCCATGATGAAACTCGAACTTGGCCTGTGGAAAGTATTACCACTTAGAATCTGATTAACCCCTACACCATTCATTTGACAATTAATTCCGCACTAGGCTAAATACTTATTGCTTGATATAATTTTTAACAAGTAAGCTCCACAGACTCATTTTTAAAAAGAACTACATACACATACCTGAACAGGCCTGAATGGTTCATGTTCAGCCCCTTTCCATCTGGAGAACAGGAGACAGACAACTTTCTCAATATCGTTGCGGGGCCAGAGGATAAAGTCCATCTCCTGGGTACAACCTATCACATCCTGGACAGATTTAGAAACAAAATGAATGACATGACCTCAAATGACATGGTGTAGTTAGACAACACAGACAATTACGATGGCAGTTTAATCTTCAACTGCCTATGTTGACAGTGCTTGGCACTGTGAGGACACTTACTCTACGCATCGACTGGTAACGCAGCGCGTGTAACTGCACCACATCTTTCTGGAGAAGCTCTAAAGAACTCTCCAAGGAGTAGCTCGAATCCTTCACGCCTTTAAGGATATTTTCCTCATAGTTGTTGGTCATCACAGGTACAACCTCAGCTACTTCGAAGAGTGCGGACTTCTTTTTCTGCAAAAAAGAAAGATATTAGAACAGTCCACTTTCAGAACCAATTCTCAGTTTAAGTCAACCTACCTTTTCCTTAAATACAAAGGCAATGTAGATCTTGAAGTCGAACTGATCAGCCAGAGATTCTCGTTTCTTCCGTAGCTGGGCACGGAGTCGGTTTCTTGTTTGATTCCGTCGAGAATTTGGGTCACCCATTTTTATGGACAGTACTATTTTCCTTACGCAGACTTTTATTTCTTTCGCTTTTTTTGGTCTTGACTGTACACTATTTTGATTTCAAACCCTTTTAAAAACTAAAGAAGCTACAACCAAGCACTACATACTAATTTGAATTAAAGAAAGTTAGCAATAATCAAATCAAGTCATTTTTAATCGATATCGGT
The DNA here is from genome assembly GCA_903798115.1 of Danio jaintianensis. Classification (NCBI taxonomy): domain Eukaryota; kingdom Metazoa; phylum Chordata; class Actinopteri; order Cypriniformes; family Danionidae; genus Danio; species Danio jaintianensis. The sequence goes on from CAIGQV010016734.1 coordinate 7,524,115, forward strand.
AGTGCACTTGGGCCAAGTAAGTTTGCACTTGTCTAAGTTTTGATGCTTTACACCATTTTTAAAACAATCAAGTCAAGGCTAAGGGTAAACTAAAAGAAACCACTCGTATAACAAGACCCGATTAGTTTTTTGTTTTTTTTTAAACGAGAATCTGTATTGTATCACTGGATAAAGGACAGAAAACACAAATGCCTGCTACACTGAAAATCCATACCGACAATTTTGTGTGTGTCCGTGTATTTGTGAGGGGACAGATCCCTGGATTTAGATAGAGAAATCTTACTTAAAGTTATCTAAAAAGCTGACCAATAGATTTGACTTTGCAAAGTCTCTTCCAGGATTGATTCTTGCTTGTCTCCATGTCTTTGTATAAACGGTCTCACAAAAGCACATCTGAATGACAGGTGAGAAAGACAACCATGGCAGAGAAATGTAGATGCCATGAGATCTTGGCACGGAGTAAAAACGCAGGGTTTGCTAGACATCTTGGGGTTTAAGGGCATAAAATGGGCCCACGAGCTCTCCTGCCACGGTTGAGTTTCATTGTGAGGCTTTTATTTTGTGGCTGGCTAGCAAACTAATGCTAGCTAAGCTGAATACACACACGCACGACAACAACCGACTGATAACCTGGCTGAAGGGAGCTACATCTCTTTTATATCCAGTATGAAATCTACGAGAGCATTAAAAGCTAGTATTGATCGATAAACCGACTGTTACATTTTGTTCTTGCCTGTTTTCGAATTTGTTTGCGCGACGCTAGCAGACACTTGGCTTCGGTGCGTGGCTTGCTAACTGGCTAACTATTGTTTCTCTTCATTTTTTTTCTCGAGTTGTTTTCCAAGCCCGTCGCGAGCCGAGCAAATACCGCAAAACAATCCTAACACGTCTTAATACACCGGTCTCTGTGCAAAAAAACAGCCCCGGATGGATGATCGATCCTCGACGGAGGTTTAGCTTGATGGTCTCCCGTTTGTTTTCGAGCTTTTCTACAGTCGTCACACACCCGTATATGCCATGTCAAGATAAACTGACAAACCGACCGAAATCCTCCGTTCTCTCAGGTAACAGACGGCGGGATCTGCATCGCGGTGGACCCATAATGATGGAAGGAAAGGGTGAAATGTCTTTCGAGCGACTCTTTCGGCTGTTGCGGACTTTGATCTGCGTTTGTCTGGAAAATAACAAGCGCTCCTCGCTGAACAAGCAACTCAAAATGGCCGATGCGCGTCACGCAGCTGTGCACATGTGACAGAGGAGGAGCGCGCGCTACTGTCAGCTGGATTTATGTAGGGGAGTGTCTAAGCGTTTCGCTTAGACGCATGCGTTTTTTGTGTTTTTGCACAACCCAATCTTTATAAAATACTCCGTCATTTTTCTGTTTTAAAATAGTTATTAATTACCACACAACCGTGTATATTAATGTCTATAGTGCTGAATCAGGGTTTTTTTATTTAATGTTTGAAGAAAAGCATAAATATGCAAAATAATTACTTAAAAATAATTCATTCATTTTCTTTTTGGCTTAGTCCCTTTATTAATCTGGGGTCGCCACAGCGGAACGAACCGCCAACTTATCCAGCATATGTTTTACGCAGTGGATGCCCTTCCAGACGCAACCCATCACTTTAAAATAATTAATAAACACAAACAAATGCAAATTGGATAAAATAATCTAATATTTAAAAACATATTTGATCCAATATGTCATTAAAATACATACATAGATACATAACTGCACACACATTTGATTAAAACAAATAAATGCAAACTGTATTCAAATGATATATTTCTTAAATATTAATTTTTGTATATATATGTATATAATTTCTAAAATTACATTTTAATAGTGTAATTTTATAATATATAGATAGATGTCTATGTATGATTATATTTGGGGGTCCTTTTGTGTCTAAAAGGTTTAACCCCCTGTACGTAAAGGCTCAAAACTTGGCATAGAGACGTTGAATACGTATAGAAACGGACACGATACGTTTCTTGGGTAAATTAATATATTCAGAAATTTCATTTATTGACATTCAGTTATATAGTAATAAGCAACAAATTCATAAAATCAATATACCTTCACATAATTCAGCTATGCTTTTTTCAGTTTTTAAACATACTCGATGTTTTGAAAGTAGATATAAATGTTAATATTCCGTTGCTGAAAATAAAAATAATGGAAATAACGAGACTGGCCTGTTTGTTTATGTCACGCAGTCTCAGTACGCGCGAGTTCCGGCGTCACGTGACGACAGAAGGGCAGTACTTAAGCCAGTGGCGCGCTCTTCACACACAAACTGTTGTGCTGGTGTGTGCTTTTGCGAAGCGAGCGATTGTTTTCTAAATTAAGTGAGTATTAAATTTGTCTCTTTTTTTTTTTTTTATTGGTTTTTGCTTTCGATTAGTTATTATGGCTTTACGTTGAGTTTAAGATCCGTAACGTGCTTGTAAATGTAAGCGTGACGTTATAGCTCGGTTCAAACGACATTTGTGGGAACAGACTGTGAGGCCTACTTAGATTTTGTTTATAAAATTGTATATTTTTAGTTAATTACTTTTTAAAGGTTATGTAAATTGATGAGTAGTGTTCATTAGACAAATAGGGTTTGTGTTGTTTAGACGAATTATGGCGTGTGGTTATCTTATCACGTTAACTAAAGGGTGAAGTTAGTTTATTAACGTTACTGTAAAGAATAAAAAAAAAAAAATTAAGCGCTTTCAGTCAATTCAGTCTGTAACTTTCTGAAACTATATATAAGTAGGCAATGGGGTGTATAAAAGCAGCATTAATTGTACCCTAATTAAGGTGGCAAGCAAAGTGAAGACTACTCGTTTCTTATGGACGTACAATATGTGTTCTGATCAAAACTATCACTGAATTACTGGACTAATTTTCCAGGTGCAAGTATGAGTTCCATCAGAAGACCAAAGCATGCAGAGAATCCCTCAGAAAACATCAAGGTATGTGACTGAATTTAATTAGATCAGCTAAGCTGAGATAAGATCAGAGTCTATTAACTTTTAGTTTTAAGTATGTTGTTTGGAGGATCTAGTGTTCCATTAGATGGTTGGGGGTTAGTGAGTGTTTCAGAGAATCTACTATTCCCATAGATTGATTAATAGACCTTTATTAGCATCTTTAAAACTGTGACCATGTAAGTCATTCCAGATTGTTTCAGTTAACTAAGGTAGTTAACAGTAAACCATTTTTGATCATGATTGATGCACACCAAACAAGCAGACAAAAACCACTGAACAAAAGTTGGTAGGGTTCGACTGATGAATACAACAGGCTGAAGCTGTTTAAACTGTATGAAATGTGACGTCACAAGAAAATACTGTAAACAGGACTGAATGATCAGGCCATTCAAGGAGTGCTAGAGGAATTCTTGGAGCTGTTTTGTCACTACATATTTTTATAAACCTTTTGAAGTTCTCAATTGATTTATAAAAAAAAAAAAAAAAAAACTGCATATACAAGCACGTTTAGCCCAGCACACAGCATCATTCTCTGTTGTTGTTGTTGTTATTATTGTTTATTATTATTATTATTTTATTTTATTATTATTTATTTTTTATTATGTATACACTCTCCAGTGTTGTCATTGATAATGCGAACCTAAGCTACATGTAAAAAAAGATGCACCTTAAAACTGGCAGCTTTATCAAATTGCTTATTTTCAACTTTTAATCAAGATTCCCATGTAGAACAAACTGAGCAAAGACCCTCCTCGGGCTCCATATTAATCATTGCCAATGTGTTGAAAGCCAGTAACCATATATCCGTCTGCCACCTGTATGGTTCAAGTGAAAACATTAACCAACTCTAAACTTGCAGTTGGTCATAAGGAGACTTCAGTGGCGAGTTCCCACAGTAATTACAGGTTAAAGAATGTTGCAGTCAGATAATAATGCCAGCGGTCCAATCGCTGCCCGTGGGAATTGGAGGTGTTTTTGGCATGCAGCTGATGCGCGTCCTGCCCCTTTCCCACGCTTTGTTAGAACGGCTGATATGTGGAGTTGCTCAGAAACCTTGCTTGTTGCCATCTCTCACTGCCAGCTAAACAAGTGTAAGAGGAGAAGAATGACTGTTGAGGCAGGTGAATGGAGCCTGTGACTGTATTGGATAGAGTTGCTTGACTCTCATTCTCACCGAAATGAGCCTTTATTTTCAGAGTCTCGTTTTGTTGTTGTGACACCTGAGATTAAGGCTTATTCCATTTGTTTTCTCAGAAATTCCTGGTAGCGCCAACATCTGGAGCAGGAATGGGGAGGAGGACGCTTCAGGTGCTTCAGCCTTCTGCTGTAAACAAAAACCTCGGTCGTATTATTGAGGTATATTTTTAGTGGTGTTTGTGCTTTTTCTGGATTTTGACATCTCATGCTGCTTAAATGTTTAATATGAACTCTTTGTTCAGAATGGCAAAGCAGTGCCCAAAAGGAAGATGTGGAGTGCAGAGCAGGTGAAGTGTTCAAAGAGAGTCAAAGCAGAGGTGGCTGTCAAATCCACAAATGCTGAAAACGAAAACCAGCCTGAGGGGGTCACTCAAGAGGCCTATGAGCTCATGATTAAAGGTAACCAGTCGTATACCTGTAAAGAGAATTTAATAGGATTCTTTCAAAAGATGCCCCAGTTAATTCTTTAAAATGGTTAAGTTAAAGGGAGTAATTCACACATGTTTCCATCCACCCATTTCTGTGCATTTTTGAATATCACAATAATAAAAAGCTTAATGGAAATGCCAAGATGGTTCGGCGCACTAGTCTAATTTCTGTGTTTTGGATGGAAACTTTACTATTCCTTCACCTCACAAGTTCAAAGCCTTTTTTATTTTATTTTATTTTTTTATTTAAACAAAATATTTTAAGAATGTTGAAAACTTGTGGCCATTGACCTCCAGTAGTGTTTCTACAATGGGTTGTGATGTCTACTGGTTTTCAACATTATTAAAATACGTCTTGTTCATAAAAGTGAATACATTTGCACTTTTGGGTCAACTGTCCCTTAAGCAATCAAAGTTATAAAAGTAGTTAATCTGTAGGTGATGGACTATTGATGTAATGTGTTTTTTAAATGCGCTTTGTTTCTTTTCCAGAAACTCCTGGCTCCTCCTATTGGAAGGAGGTGGCAGAGGAAAGAAGGAAAGCCTTGTTCAGTGTTCTCCAAGAGAATGAAAAGGTGAGTTAATCACTATAAGTTGACTTGGCTGAAGGCCTTTGTTACTTCCTGTGTGATTGCAGGAAATGACACAGAAACCGTTGCATTATCAGCCAATATAAAACCCTCAATACCCTAGTTGGTTCTAAAACCTTAAATAAACTCTTTTATTAACAAGTGACAAACCGAATGGGATGTTTACCTCATGAAATAAGAATTTTTGGAAGTAAAAAAAAAAAAAAAAATTCCCCAATGCCCCATGAAAGTTGCCTCAAGCTGGCTTAAAGTTCATAAAAAGATCTAGATACCATGGTTGCAGTTGTTACCAGTGAATTACTTCAACTTGTGTAAAAGGCTTTTTTTTTTTTTTTTTTTATATAAAGTGAACGTTATTTCCATTCTAGATTTTGGGAGGAATGTTATTCAATCAGTAACGGTTAAACCCCAATTTAAATAAAGCCTGTGCTCACTCATTCCCTAATTTTGTTTCCAAATTAGTTGCATAAAGACATTGAGGCCAAAGATGAACAGATTGCTCAGCTAAAGACTGAGAATGAGGAGCTACAGGAACTGGCTCAGCATGTACAGCACATGGCGGACATGATCGAAGTGAGTGCTTCATTCTCTATGGCTGTTAATAGTGACATCACCTTTGCTAAGATGTAACCAGCGATTTACTGCAAGTCTCAATTTTTATTTATTTTTTTTCCCCTCAGAGATTAACTGGAAAAAGTCCAGACAATCTAGAAGAGTTGCGTGAGATTGCCTTTGATGCTGAAGATGAGGAGTTTGAGGAAGAAGATGAGGATCAGGAGCATGACCGTGAAGCTGATGAAAGTCAGGACACTGAAGAAAACACAGAACAGTCCATAAAACACAAAGATTCCACAACAGAAGAAAGCTGACATGAGAAGCAGAACTGAAAACCGCCTTGATGGACCAGTTGTTTGGTCCTAAGTGATGAACATTTGCCTTTCAGAACTAATGTGCACATTTTTTTAAAATTTTTTTTAATACTTTTTATTTTTGCTGTAAATGAGCTTTTATTTTCACTATCTGTAGTTGTGCATGTATACTGCCAGTGAACATATGTAAACTTGAGTGCGTACGATGGAAATAAACGCTGCTTTTGTACACCTGTGCTTTTCATTGCCTTACGAACACACTTGTGCCCTCCCTGCTTATAAATATGGCCCTAAAGCTTACTGTGCAAATGTCATGTATGAAAGCAGAAGAAGCACTGGTGGGTTATTTAAAGAAACCATTATTTTATTAATTTCTTAACACTTCCTCCACTTAAATGTATTTTTCACCATGATTATTTCAAGTTCCAGATCTGTCTTTGGTACTGACTAATGTAATGAGTACACATAAATCTTCCTTAGTATCCCGTAGAAAGTAATTTTAAATGAGGTCAGTAAGAGGTATACTTCTTAATGCTGGGCACTGTGTATTTATATTGTTTTTTTTTAATGAAAACATGTACTTTTAGCTAATAAAAACAGAACGCCATATCATAATTATGCAAAAATAAATTTTATTGCCACTTTCAGCAGAAATACAGTAAACCCAAGAAGAATGAAAACAACAGCGAGGGAACGTAAGCATTGTGACAGTGAAATCTGCTTTCATTCAGACAGTATTAGCTAAAGCCATTGCAATGGCAAGCTGTGCACTCAAGCCCTCGACACATACGCTCACAAAACCATAAGAACAATAGCTTTCAAATCAACGACAACATTAATTTACATTTTCATGAGGTTTGAACAAAAAAAGCAGTTCACTGAGCTTCAGTCTGAGATGAAAACAAGGCAATTAAACGTTAGTTCAACCTTTTCCCTTGATATCTCTGTGCAAAGAAGGAATCCAAGGAGTGATCATCAATGCCCAGGGTCAAAATACTGTAACGGTGGTCAACAGACAAACTCAAAGTAAGAGGAAAACATGACTCGATGCGGAAAACAAAGTGTCAATTTTGAATATCCGTTATAGATAATTCTGATAAATAGAAACCACAAAACGGCCTTAAATATGTGTATTATTCTGTATGGCTTTAGGACTTTGTGCAATAGAAAACCGTCATCCCGAAAAGATTCAGTTGTGCTTGTGAGGCATATACAGTAACCTTTCTGTACTCGTTCAGTACATTCCTCAAAATGTGCTCTTTTTGATGGATTTACACCCCTGCGATCATACAATTTTTCACGTCAGAAAATCTAGTAAAAATAGGCGCGTAAATTCACATTTGAGATCAACACGGAAAGTGTGAACGTCACGAAGCGAGGCAAGAGTCAGGTTAGCAAAGAGCGTTTTGTATAATCATACTGAAAAGACGTTCAGGAAAGGTTTCCTTGAGCACAAACACTGTATAACCCAGCGAATATACTGTTAAAAGATGATAATGATTAATAAAACTTCTTTCTATATGTAAAATGCTAACTATATACTGTATGTAAAAAAAAATTATTGAATATTAAATAGCCCCTCAGTACCAAACCTGCGACTAATATTGTGAATGTTTTTAGTAGGCCATCAATACAATCTGTTCTCATAATAAAAAAACAACAAATTGAAGGTGAAATCAGTATCTTTAGCATATATACTGAAGAAAATGTGAAAAATAAATAAATGATATTACAGTCATATGACTCAGTAGTACAGTAACAATAGGCACAGAAGCGACTTCGCAGATCACAGAGCAAATATACTTCCAGTCTTCATTTACGCACAAACCAGAATTCACAGTAATGCATCACGCTTTTCTGACTGAATGTAAAAGTGCATTTTCAGATACTCCGACAGGCTCCAATCAGCCCTTGTTGAACGATCCCATGTGCCCAAGCATTAGTACCATGTTAATGGATTTGTTCACTAAAGGCTCCGTCCACAGACATACTTCCTCCTGACCAGTGAAGGCAAGCGAGCGATTTATAAACCAGTCCGCATCACGTTTTCAGTAGTCCGCATGACCGGCTGGGTTTGAACAACACCTGAAATCTAACAGTCTCTTTCTCTCGGTTCCTCATTAAAAACTGTCCCTTATAATCCCTGAAACAGAACGGCACATAAAGAGCAACAAAAATCCCAGGGAAAATCTTTTAAATGCAATATACTGTGCTATTTACAGGCTTCTGACAGTGTGACTGCAATCTGCAAATCACTGCCGATAATAAACACTCTTTCTGTTCAATCGGCGAAAATTACTTCCTGCAAAAAATAGGCCTTGGGAAGAAGTTCTCATGATATTGAAGTCGAGGCCTCACTTTTCTCCTTGAGAGGAGGTTGTATGTAATTCCCATCTCCTGTTGGTTTATTTTCTCTAAAATGAAGTGGTAACCGCATTTCCACGGCGAGTGCCCAGCCGCACCATCTCCCTCGGCACGGTGTCCAGTTGCTCGTATGCCAGCCGCCCATCCTCACCTGAGCACACAAACAGATCACTTACTATATCATGCTGTTTGTGTGTGTATCTTTAAATGCAAATGAGCTCCGCCCCTTTTCCCAGAAGAGGGCAGTGCCTTTTGAAGCTTGTCCCTTGGGATACTCTGGCAACAACAAATTCCTCAAATGGAATAATTGACAGCAGATTGATTTATTATAATAATGGGACTGATTTATTTATTATTTTCTGTTTATGAACTGTTTACTTTATGGTATTGTATAAATGTTTGAAACACTGTTCATTTATTGTGAGCTTTTAAAGTTCATTAATTATATTGGGTTGTACCCTTGAGTCCTGTTTTTCTGACCTAAATTTAAGGACCCTGAAATAAAAATGCTAAAACATTTGATGTGCCATTAAAAATACGTTCAGAATTTCAAATACACTGATTCATTTGTGCCAGTCCAAAATTTCACTTTCACTATTATTATAGTACAGATGATGATTCGGGTCAAGCAATAATAAACAAATAACCATCTCGAGATTAAAGTCATTTTAATACAAGATTAAACTGACAGAATTCAATTTTGAGGATAAACTCATTAACCTTCGAGAATGAGGTTGTTGTGCTTTAGAAAAAACTCATTACATTTTAAGAAACAAATTGTAATAAAATGTTGGGAATAAACTCATTAAATATTGAGAATAAAGTTATGTTTCAAGAAACCTTCTTTTGGACATTTTGAGTAAACAGTTGAAATAAAATGTTGAGAATAACCCCATTAAATTTGAAGAAAAAAATATTCTCGTTGAGGAAAACAGACCAAAAATTATTAATAGCATCATTGTATTATCTAATGCAGAGATGTCCAAAATGGGGTTTCAGTCAGATATACAGTTGAAGTTGCCCCCCCCGTACATTTTTTTAGGTTAGGTAATAAGGCAAGTTAAAATGGGTGACGCGGTGGCGCAGTGGGTAGCACAATCGCCTCACAGCAAGAAGGTCACTGGTTTAAGCCTCGGCTGGGTCAGTTGGCATTTCTGTGTGGAGTTTGCATGTTCTCCCCGTGTTTGCGTGGGTTTCCTCCGGGTGCTCCGGTTTCCCCCACAAGTCCAAAGACATGCGGTAAAGGTGAATTGGGTAAGCTAAATTGTCCGTAGTGTATGTGTGTGAAAGAGTGTGTATGGATGTTTCCCAGTGATGGGTTGCGGCTGGAAGGGCATCCGCTGCGTAAAACATATGCTGGATAAATTGGCGGTTCATTCCGCTGTGGCGACCCCAGATTAATAAAGGGACTAAGCCGAAAAGAAAATAAATGAATGAATGAATAAATAAGGCAAGTTAGGGTAATTAGGCAAGTCATTGTATAACAATAGTTTGTTCTGTAGACAATCGAAAAAATATTGCTTAAGAGGGCTATTAATATTGACCTTAAAATAGTTTACAAAAAAACAAAAACAAACTGCTTTTAATGTAGCCGAAATTAAAACAAATAAGACTTTCTTCAGAAGAAAAAATATTATCGGAAATACTGTAAAACATTCCTTGCACTGTTAAACATCATTTGGGAAATATTTGAAAAAGAAAAAAAGAAATTTACAGGAGGGCTAATCATTCTGACTTCAACTCATTTGCACTTAGAGCATGAATGAGTAGTATCACTGACTAATCATGCAGTGGATGTGTCATCTGTTTTTTTTACCGAAAGTGAGGAGGGTTTCAATCGCAATCTGCCGGAGCTCTTCATCCACTGAGTCACACAGTAAAATCACAGCATCAATGCTCTCCACTGCCTGGAAATTAACAGCCCCACAGAGATACAGATTTAATAACAATCCTGTGACCAATCACAGATATGATTTAGACTTTTATTTTTATTTGACGGTTTTTGTTTTTTTATGTGTGATCCGCACTGACCTGAAGGCAGCTCAGAGCAGCACATGCAGCTCTCTGTGTGTGTAACTCATTTTCTGATAAGGCTTGTGTGTAACAATCAACAGCCTGTGGAAGACAAACACAGACAAATGAGCTTCACGAACAAGTTTATATCCATTTATTGAATAATGCTACCATGATGTTTTAAACTAGCATTTAAATGCGCAATATCACATGAGTGAAGATATACAGCCACATCGCACTGCTACGAGTGTGATATTGCGTTTATACAACAGTTCAGTGGCATAATAGTGTATATAAAAAAGAAAATCAAACACGGAGAGTCTAAAAACCCTTTTGTATTAGGAACTACTTTCTTCCACCATTCATTCACATCTGCAGCTGACATCAGAACAGCAGAAGCCGTTACTTATTCACCAACGTCACTTTAGAGCTGGTATTTGAATGATTCTCTAGCGTAATATTTAAAGTGAAGACAAAACAGGTGATTTTGCTGACATTTTAAGATTATAAGGCTGAACGGCAGTCTACAGAGATATCTCCCTACATATTGCAGTCTATTACAGTCTACAGTATTTCTCTGTTGCAATCAGGATATCACAATAATTAACCCTGAAAAAAGCACAATTACTACCAGATTGCTGTTGTGTTTGTGATAAGGAAAAAACGCTACACAGATGCGGGCATTTCTTCTTTCTTTCTGCCAACACAACTCACATTCCTGATATGCGAGTCCCATCTCACACTCAGTAGACTACAATTATATGGTATAAATACAGCACTACAACATACAAAAGAGAGAGATCGACATAGAATATCACTTACCTGTTTAATAATGATTTGATCAGCTGTAGTTTAAAATTACGCTGTATTTTTCCTCCTCTAAGGGCTTATTATGCGGTCTCTGTCGCCATCTTGTGGATGGACAACGTCAACCATCTTTGCTCAGCATGACAGGCTAATGGCCGCCGACGTGCTGTCTCTCAGAAATTATAAATATTTTAAAATAGGCACTATCCTTATAAATAAACTGCATAGTTGCAATCTAAACAACTACATTCTCGACTAAAAAAAAGCCTCAAAAGTACATTATGTTGCCCAACAGCAGCAATATTTGTCAAACTGTAGAGTGTCTTCTGCTTGTTGCTGTTGCTGTGGGCGGAGTAATACACAAGGGTGCAGGGTGAAGAGGCGGTACACGAGTGCTGTTACTGGCAGAATTTCGCACGGCTATCAGCCAATCAGATTCAAGAACCAGACAGAACTGTTGTATAAATAGAATTATACTTCTTATTTTTAAGAAGTAGTATATATATTTGAGCGAGCTAAAATATGCATTCTTACAACCATCTACGGCAAGTTACATTTCAAACACCATAACAAAAAAATAATACCGTCGAAATGTATCATTATTATTATATAGCTCTGAAAGACCATGTGACACAAAAGACCGCAGTAATGATGCTGAAAAACCATAATTACAAGGTAAAAGGTGTTTACATCCTTGTACAACTCAGAATTACAATTAAGTTTATTATTACAATTACAACAATTTGAACACCTTTTTGCGCACATTTCAAAGTCACAATCATGTGACCACTGCACCACATGAACAACATGTTCAAATAGTGTTGCCACAAAAAAAAAGAAAAGTCCAAGGACAGTCATCTAGAAACTATGGTAAATTTAACATTGTGCTATGAAGCTATAGACCAACCCATTGTCCAACTCCATCCACAATCACCCGAGACTGACCTTTGACCTGAAGGGCTGATGTGAGGCAGCAGAGGAGAGGAAGTCAGAGATGGCCTTCATCACTTCAGGGTCATCAGTGGTCAGCAGACCAGCCATAGCCAATAGGGTTTGAGGGCGGGGCTGAAGACACGTGACGGACACTTCCTGTAGTTCCTTCAGAGAGCGTTCTGCATCTCCACAGTTCAGGGCTTCTTCAAGCATGACTGGTTTGCACACAGAAGAGAAAGATTACACTATGCCAAAACCGCACTGATAATATTTAAAGGGGGAGAGGTCTAATTTCATTTGATGCTATTTTTGAGTTATTTACACTGTTAAAGAGTTACTAAACATTGTCATATGTCTAATTTACTTTTTGAAACTTTGACCAAGTATTTTTGTTCACTTTTTTAAGATTAAGAATAAACTTCCTTCCAGGTTTGCTCAAGTTTCAGAATAGTTTTTATTATAGCAAGTTATGATGTCATAAAAGGTGGATATGGGCATTCATGTGCTTCAGTTAAAGAAGATATGCTACTCTAGATTTGCTTGAGAAGAATGTCTTTAAAGATGTGGATTTTTGGTTTTGAGGGAAACAAAACCTTCTGAAACTTCCCAAAGAACCCAGCATAAACAGTGTATACCGTTTATCTTTGTAGGGGCAGGAATGGAGTAAATATGTGTTTGTTTGTTTGTTTCTGGCATTTCCATGATGAATGGTCTATAAACCAGGATCTCTTTGATGCTGGATTTGTGCATTATTCAAAACTTAAAGGGTTAGTTCATTCAAAAATGAAAATTATGTTATTAATTAGTCACCCTATTTTTTTTAAAACAACTTTGTCCAATGTCTTTGTTCTGCGACACATTATGGTGCGTGTTTACTACAGGCAATATGATGTATTTTGCAATTAGTCAGAAAGTGCAACACGCAAGCATTGTACTGCCTGTAGTAAACGCAAACCCTGACTTTACATGGAAAACATCGGTGAACAACATTATTTTTACAGATTGCAGTGATTTACAATGATTACAGTTAAAGGACTGAGGTCACATGAAATGTTTTGGGTTCCTTTTATAGACTTTAAACATCAAAATTCTTATCTAAAATATCTTAATTTGCATTCTGAATTTATGTATTCCACTAAATGCATGCTAGTGAGTCTTTAACTCCACCCATGTGTCCATGACACACCTTCAGGAGTTCAAAAATTTTCTGAGAGAATTGTAAACACGTACATTTCTTTTATAATCCTAATAAAACAAAATACTTTTCTATATTTACTCAAGATTAACATGATTGACAGAAACTGTGTCATGTGTGTCTTACCCTCTTTGGCTAAATCCAGCAGGTGTTGCTCCATGTCTGTGACACTGTGTTCAACAATGTAGCGATGGAACTGAAACACAGTGATGACGTCCGGTGCTGGAGAAGATGAGGAGGAGGCCAGTTCACTCCTGTCCATCATCTCATTCACCACCATCCTGAGCACTGGACACACATGCAAACACAGGCAGATGAATCCTGATGTGCTATGATTCCACTGTATTGTTGATTACCAAAACCTTATATGCTTGTATAATTGAAAAGTAACAGATTAAATTAGAAGCAGCTTTTGGTGCCTCATTTCTGTTGAAATAAGAGGAAACGTGCTTCTTTATATAAAGAAATCAATACAGCACATATTAAATCAGTAACCTGTAAGGAATATAACTGTGATTTGTGAATGTTGGTAAACCTGCATACTGTGTGTGTGTGTGTGTGTGTGTGTGTGTGTGTGTGTGTGTGTGTGT
>CAIGQV010016734.1:7538485-7555793 GCA_903798115.1 Danio jaintianensis
GGACATTTACCTTTTTAACATCAAATTATAGAATCTAAATAACTTTAAGAATGATAAGTATTTTAAAGTGTTTATGGCTATTTGCATTATTATGCTGTTATACAATCATTATATAATCAGTGGCACAAAATGATCTCAAAATGACAATAATATCGCTTATCACAACAATTTCTGTGACAATATATCACAGAAACAAAAATTCATTATTGTGACAGGCCTAATTCTGTCAAACCATAACATAAAAATGTTTCTAAATTACGCTCACCATCAGGCACTGAAGTGCAGCTGCTCGGTCTGTCAAAGTTCCTCTCACTGAGCTCTTCCAACAGCAAAGTTTGAGTTGCTAGTTTGTGCAGGTATGTTTTATGCTGTGACTGGCTTCCTCCTGAAGTCAACAACTACATCCCATACATAGAGAAACGTCAGCATTTTATACCAACAAAACTAAATTATACACTGTTTATGCCATACATCTGCTGTTGAGGGATCATGTTCAATGTTACAGTCAAAGAAAATCACCAGTGAACGAAGAAATGAAGCTGTAAATGCAGAAACTTTGACTCACCTGAATGAGATGATTGCAGTATTGCAGATGAATGACGACAGCCACGTCTAGGTTCTCGTTTCCAGTAGTGAGGGGCAAAGGGCTGCCAGCCACACTGTTCCCCACACCAGTGTCCTCTGTGAGGGCTTCACTCAGGTGGCCTCGTGCTTCTGGATGTTGACCCGACCTGTTGGACATGTAATGACATACTGTCACCACTAGATAATGCAAAATCACAAGTATGAGTTCCTGAGAGAAACGGGGACTCCGTCTTTAAATGGATAATTACTTTGTGGATGCAAAAAAGTATGTTCTATAGTATACAGACATTGCGCATTTAGGCCACGCCCACAAAACGATCCAATCCGCTCCATTGACTATTGCTGCAAGATGCTTTCGTCATTCCTAACATAGTACAAAAAAATAGAACAATGCCCAAACCTGCCATATGACATGGTGTACTACAGCAAACAAGCTAAAAAACAGAACTAAGCTTTATAAGCTACCAAACCGCAAAAGCTAGCCGTTAAAGGGTGACAAATGTGGATAAATGACATGAAGCATCATCTGGAAGAATGGGTGAATTGTGGGATCCTGACACTCAGTAGGCCTGTGTGTGAGGTGGACATTTTATCACTGGAAAGTCAAATATCCAAACGTGAACTTTGTATATTATATTTATGCAAGAAGCTGTATCCGTTTGACTTGCAACTTGTGGATAAAGGAGAAAAAAATGTGGATAAAGCAGAAATCTGTGCAGTAACTTTATTTGCAAGTCCCGTAAAATAACTAAAAACTTGACCCATGAAAGGATGTAAATTATCATATGCATTTGTTTTTATGGCAAACCATGTCTTTTCCCCCAAAAAGGTCCATGCAGATTCCAAAAGCAGATGTGCTGATAAAAGTCAGGGCCTGGGTCAGCTGTGTTTGGATTTCAGGGGTTTTACAGTGTGGTTACTGATGAAGCTCTTCTGTGGTCAGTTTGAATGTCTCAGTATTTGGGCTTTGGTCACATGGTCAAGGAAGAGACAAAAACTAGATGCAACTTTTGCTCTGTCCCTTTCCTGCTCTGGTCTTTCTGGTCTGGAGTCTTTTTTCTCTGGCTCTACTACTATCTGGCTCTCTCGTTGGGCCCTACTCTCTGTTCGCATTTTGTGAATTACTTTTGATTTAACTTTAACATTTAATTGCTCCATATTGCAATACAATATAGTGACATAATAGCCACACTCTCCCTCATATTTTTAGCTATTATGACTGCTCTTATTTCTGTTTTTTGTACAAGATTGCAGAAGGATGGTTTGACTAGAAATGTAGTTTTTCACCATCATACTGATAACTTTTTTAGTCATTCGGCACAACTACAGTTAGAACCGCTGTAGATAAATCCTATTCTTATACCCACCATCATTTGCAAAAAAAAGTTGTAAATATTAACATATAATCATTTATTTTTACGGGGCGACGCGGTGGCGCAGTGGGTAGCACGTTCGCCTCAAAGCAAGAAGGTCGCTGGTTCGAGCCTCGGCTGGGTCAGTTGGCATTTCTGTGTGGAGTTTGCATGTTCTCCCCGTGTTCGCGTGGGTTTCCCCCGGGTGCTCCGGTTTCCCCCACAAGTCCAAAGACATGCGGTATAGGTGAATTGGGTAAGCTAAAATTGTCCGTAGTGTATGTGTGTGATTGAGTGTGTATGAATGTTTCCCAGTGATGGGTTGTAGCTGGAAGGGCATCCGCTGCGTAAAACAAATGCTGGATAAGTTGGCGGTTCATTCCGCTGTGGCGACCCCAGATTAATAAAGGGACTAAGCCGAAAAGAAAATAAATGAATGAATGAATAAATAAGGCAAGTTAGGGTAATTAGGCAAGTCATTGTATAACAATGGTTTGTTCTGTAGACAATTGAAAAAAATATTGCTTAAGAGGGCTATTAATATTGACCTCCCGCTGTGGCGACCCCAGATTAATAAAGGGACTAAGCCGAAAAGAAAATGAATGAATGAATGAATTTATTTTTACATGGTTAAAAATAATGAATGTTTCTTGTTGCTGTTTAAGTGTCATTCAAGCAGGCGTAACGATAATTCTCTAATATTGCATGCTGCGCCCTGCTTTTGTGTCCTTAAAGGTGCAGTATGTAAGTTTGACACCCAGTGGTTGAACTAGGTATTGCACACCTGGTTCAAAGCAAAGGCAAGCGCAGGTTGCCAGATCAACAACACCAACAGGAACGAGCCTGACTGTCGAGCCTAAAGGCTGATTTAAACCATGTTCTAAATAAAAGCAATGGCACGTGATAGAAGGAATATTTTCCATTTTCCATCCAGTTTTTGTCCTAACCAACACCTGAAATGTATATTTTAGAAACGGCTTCCATTTCTTGCAGCTGAACAACAGAAAACTGACAATGATCACCTCAGGTACACCTCATGTGCTTTATTCAGTGTTAAATGCTAATAATGTGAGTTTGAATGCCATTTTACATGACATTTATTGCCATACTACTGAAAGCAGCAGCAGATAGTTCACGTCAGATCTTGAAAATAAAATAAACCATTTGAAATTGAACTTAGTGCAAGCAAACACATATCAGTGATTCAGCACGTACATTTAATAATGTTAAAGAGGTTTAATATGTATTAATTATATTATTAACCTTACCATTTCGTTAGAGTGCAGTAAGTGCACAATTCTGTGCTTATAAATGGCTGTATTTAAATTGTACTTAAATCTGTCGTGTTTCGTCTGGTGCAAACAGTCCAATTGCTCATTACTGAAAATCTCATCATGTAGCGTGTTGTTAGGACATGGGGTTACAATGGAACCTGCTCACCTAATGTTTACATTCGTAATATTTATATTATTTGCTAATTAATAACCATCTCAAGTGGAACTCTGAATCTGTGTCTCATTGCGGAGTCTGTCCACTGGAGGTCACATTTCGGTTGCGGATGTGTACTTTGAGAGCCTTCAAGACTGAATGAATGAAATACGCTGTTTTCCACAAAGGCAACCCGGGGTGCTGAAATATAATTGGCTAAACTGGCATTGGGCGGCTTAAATGACCAAAACAAAGACAGACGTTCCAGCACGTAATGCACATTTTCAAAGCAGAATATCTGACTTTAGCATTGTTTTTCAGATATCAAGAATGTTCACTTAGCATGTTTCTTAAATATCTGCAAACATATTATGGTATTTTTATGCTTTAGAAGAGTCAAAAACTTACATTCAGCACCTTTAAATGCTTGTTTTTTCGGGTTGACAGCTTGTAGTTCAGTTTTTTTTTTAGCTTGTTTACTGTTCAACTTGTCACAAAGCAGTTTTTAGATATTGTTTTGTTTTTTTGTTATTCGTCAGAAATGACAGGGAGGCAGCTTCTTGCAATACAAAGTCAATGTCATTCCATCTTGGATTGTTCTGCCCCCGTTGGCCAATTATGACGTGTTATGCACTGTCTCTATAAATCATCATCACAACTATTAGTTGTATCCCTTTAATGCCATTTACAAATCCTCTGCCATGGCCTACTCGTGGGATAATAAATGATCTATCACACACACACACACACACACGCACACACACACACACGCACACACACGCACACCTTAGAATCTTACAAGAGAAAATAGTAGGTAATTGAAATACTAAGTGGTAACTCATATATACTTACATATGTCACAGTTTTCTTTGGCTTACTATATAGCAGGAAATTGTGTGGTTTCAGATGTATCCAAGGTCAGCAAAGGGTGTAATGTTGAACTCACCCCATTCTCTCCGACTCCATGTCAAAGAAGACAGCACGTGAGAGAGTGCCAGCATCATCTCCTGTGTCATCGTCATCGAAGTCAGAGGTGTTGAGGAAGTCAAAACTTTCCAGAGCGCTTTCTACTGTCAAACTGAGGCTTGACGAGCGGCTCCTATGGGCATGCACTCGACACTGAGGAGAAACAATAGGCCTCATTCAAAAAAATGAGGTCACAAAAATGTCTGCATGATTCACAGTGGGTAAGAATTTTGTTTACTTAGAGGATTTGACTTGTTTCTAATCCAAACATCTAAAAATCCTTAAATCAAATAAGCATTTTCAGAAAAAAACAAGCTAAATAATCTGTCAGGTGGGTAAGCAAAATAATCTAAAAACAAGTTTATTTCTGCTTACCACAACGGCAGATTATTTAGCTTTTTTAAGGAAAAACTTTTGACTTTCTGAAAACAAGACATTATTTTACTTGTCTAGAAAATGCTACTTGATTTAAATATTTTTAGAATAGAAATGAGACTAAATCTGTAAGAACTTTATTAATTTATTTATTTTGCAGTGTATGAATTGCACTTTTCCATTCTTTTTCTAAATTAAATGTGGTAGAACTGGTATGTCAAACCTGCTCCTGGAGAACCACTGTCATGTAGAGTTTAGATCCAACCCTAATTAAACATTCCAGCTAATCAAGTTCTTCTGGATTACATGACACAGAGATTCTCTTACTAGCTGCGAGGGTCTGTATTACCATTGGAAAAAGCGTATCAGCATGGTCATGTCAGGCACCTTGCAGAAAATCACAAAATAGCCCAAAATAGCAGTGGATGTTTTGGATGAAGATTGCATGTTCGCCTTCCAAATGCTTTGCTAGAAACTAACAGTAAAGTGTATTGGAGCTGGTTGGAGCCAAAATACACAGGATACTGGTACTCCAGGAGCAGGATTGGACACCCTTGTGCTAGACAGATGTAACAGTATCCAAGCTGTCCTGAGTACAAGAGTCAAGTGTCCTAAATCAAGACTAATGGCATGAAAATCCAGACTCAAGAACCACAAGATCAGTGTGGACAATAAATGATTTGACATTATTATTTGCGTTTTATAAGCTTCACACTTAATCAACAGTAAAGGTGGGGTGGCATTATCAATTTTGCAGGTAAAATATGAAATGTCTATTGTCAATAATCCAGTGATGTATAAAGCACGGGTCACACAGAAGTCACTAGTCTCTGTTTCCATATCATATTATCAAGTGTTTTCAGTGATCTGATCATGTCTTAGCTGATATGGCCAGTCGATTCACATAACCATTCAGATGTGTCTCTTGTGAACACTTGTGGATTTCACTTGAGGCTGGCAATTTTTCTGGGTTTTTAAATGCATTCAACCATACGGGCATTTCATTCATTCATTTTCTTTTCGGCTTAGTCCCTTTATTAATCTGGGGTCGCCACAGCGGAATGAACCGCCAACTTATCCAGCATATGTTTTACGCAGCGGATGCCCTTCCAGCTGCAACCCATCACTGGGAAACACACTCATTCACTACGGACAATTTTAGCCTACCCAATTCACCTATACCACATGTTTTTGGACTGTGGGGGAAACCGGAGCACCCGGTGGAAACCTACGCGATCACGGGGAGAACATGCAAACTCCACACAGAAACGCCAACTGACCCAGCCGAGGCTCGAACCAGCAACCTTCTTGCTGTGAGGCGAACGTGCTACCTACTGCGCCACCGTGACGCCCCATACGGGCATTTACATTACGAAACTAATTTAGTCTAATATGTTTGTCAACAACAACAACAAAATTATGTCATCATTTACTCAATCTCCATTTGTTCCAAACCTGTTCAAGTTTCTTTCTTCAGTTGAACACAAAAGAAGACATAAACAGCAATTAACTTCCCTTCTATTTTTTTCTCCCTACTATAGATGTCATAAAAAATCGGTTGATGGAAACGCTAAGATGCGCATAAATTTAGGAAATGCGCATAAAAAATGTATGCGCATAACTGAGTAGGATAAACTTTTTATTCGATAAGAAAAGATGCGCATAAACTGCGATGGAAACACTTTTACCGAACAAATTCCAGTATGCGCATTAAAAAAAGGTCATGTGATTTGGTTATAAGAGATCATGTGATGATAAAAATGTGTGTAAATGGACAAACCAGCAGGCTGAGCACATTGTAAAACATCTGAAATGTTGTTTTGGTCATTCTAAAATGCCTTAAGCATTTCAGTATTAGTGTTATTATATTATTAATGACCTCCAGAATTATTAAGAGCGTCTGTGCTCCACGTCTCACGCCTTCAAACGCCGCCACGCGTTCACTGCGTGTCAGCATTGCCTTCTGAGGCGCAAGTCATTTATTAAATGAAGAAAAGATTCACGCAGCTTCTCCTACCTCAGCAAATTCCGTTTTTACTGTTGATATTTGGCGCCATTTAATCAGGAAGTGACGATTTTGTTCTCTTTGACTCGTTGGATGGAAACGCTGCTTTATTCGCACATCTTTTATGCAATATTCCAGTTTAGCGCATAAAGTTATTTCGCATTTTTGGATGGAAACATAGCTAATGGCTGCTTTTGTACAACATTCTTCAAAAGATCTTGTTTTGTGTTTAGAACCACTTAAGTGCAAGCAAACTGTGAGGAAATTTGCATTTTCTTTGAGTACTTTTATTATTTTTATTACTTTTATTTATATTTTTTAGTTTAAAAGCTTGTTCACACCAAGAACAATAAATATAAAGATAACTGAACAACCCTTCATAGGATTTGATATCAAAACAACATCGATTTGATGTCAGTTGACTGTCCTGTAATCGATTTTTGATAGGTTTTTTGACAACAATGTTAGATGCATTGTAGGGATACAAAATCCAGAGTAAAGTTGGAATTAAACTTTGAATTAAATTTTTCTTATAATACTTTTTGTGTCATTACTTCAGTGGTCAATCAGCCTTGGGTGGTCAATCGGATTTGACACCAAATTGATTTGCATTTTTGAAATGTTATTTTACGCCAATGTAAATTGGATGTCGTTTTGACATTAAGGTCCCCGCTGGGTTGACTCTTCTAAGTAAAGGCCACAGAGAGCTCATTCACCTTGAGCAGGTCTTCAAGTCTCATGACTTCCTGCTCCAGGTCCTGCAGTTCCCCACAGCGCTGCCCTAAACTCTCCAGCCGCAGGAGCAGCGACTGAATGACCTCCTCCAGACTGCTCTCCATGAAAGTTCTGCTGTTCTCTCCAGCCCAGCTCAGAGCACTGGTCTCGGGCAGCATATCAGACGAGGTCAGCCTCCTCACCAGCTGCCTGGTCAGACTGCCTTCCTCCCCATCCAGCTCCACCGGCTTCAGCTCCAGGACTTCATCAGACACATTGGGCTCCAGGAACACCACATCCTCTGGTCCCACCGCAGAAAGCTGACTCTCAGAGCACAACGAGAGGGCTGCAGAGCCAGTTCCAGGCCCCTGGGTCTCGACCTGGTCCCACTCAAGGTCTGGATCGCTGACGCTGACACTGACGCTGATGCTGCCGCAGTCTTCTTCTACACACTCCTCCTCAACCGGCTGCTCCTCAGAGGCTGGAGGTGGTTCGGATGATGGGTCCGTCTCGGGAGGGGTAACTGTGATCTCAGGGTTTGACTGGACAGGGACGGGGCTTGAGGTGGACGTGTCTGAGAAGGTGAAGGACAGACGCTTGCATTCGGCCATACCGCAGCCTCCGTTCTCAAAGACGTCATCTGGTAAAGTGGACTGTTTGGAGGAAAAAGAAGGAAAAAACACAAAAGAGAAGACAAATACAGGGTAAATATGTGTTATCAGCACTATTATTTATACTGTTAAGATGATAAAAGTAACACATTAAAGAACAGAAGAATATTAAAAGACAGCCATGAAATTATTTAATGCAAGGATTCCCAAATATTTACTGAACATCAGGTAAAAGCCTCTGACCTGCATTTTAAAAATACTGACCTTAAGTACACCTAACATTTATATTTACACATACATGACTGTATTGAATACAGACATGTTCAAAAGTTTGGGATCAGAATGTTTTTAAGGAAATTAATACTTTTTCTCAATAAGGAAACAATAAACTGTTTAAATGGAACAGTAAAAACATGTTACAAACATTGTACATTTACTTATATTTTTGAGATTTTAATTATTGGCTTTTTTATCAATTTGCTCACCTCATGAAGCTCTCTTGTTTGGGAAACACAAGTTTAATGTATGTCAATTTGAGGTACATCCTTCAAATATTTTTTAACTGCACAGAAAACGGCAATAACGACTTGCAGTATGCTTAAAAATGTTCCAGGTTTCTGTTTTGTACACTACACATGTGAGCAGCTCAACCTTAAATTTGAACATGTTTACTAAATATTTGTTTTGTGAAATGCGCATCGGTCAAAGACATGATGTCCCATTTTTAGTGTCCATATCAAATTAAATGAACAATAGTGATATTATATAGATAGAAAGCTTATAAAATGAAAGTATGTGTCAAATAAATGTTTCAAATAACGTTGTCAGCAAATGGGTGAAATACTGGTGAAATCACCATTCACCGATACTTATTCTGAAATGTTAATATACAGTATATAAAAGAATAAGTGATCATAAGGGTAAAACCCAGCATAGTGGCAAAGATTTAAAATGACAATTAATAAGTATTTTGGGGGCTGCACTGTGATCTTTAAATAAAGCCTTTTAATATGTCATCAAATGATTCTTGTCTAAATTTGCCCGACAAGATTTTTTTAGAACAAACAATTGTTAAAAATAAAGACATTGCCGTCTGTAAATTAGGTCAAAATTGATGAAAGTCATTATTTTTTGCTCAGAAACACAGATTTTTATTATCTGATGTTTGAAAACACAGCTGACCTACATACAATAGGCTACATAACACACATGATCTAAAAGCCACTATTTTAATTTCATGGAGTCTAATATTACAGTTGGGAAAAGTGTCTGTGCGAATGCAAGTGAGAAGAAACAATTGTTAAAAAAAGTGAATGCAGGAAACGCAAGTAAAGAAAACAGAGGTGCACACACAGGCATTCACTCAGATTAGCAGGACACACAGTGACCTGACTCACGTAGACTTCTAGACTGGACCTTGAGCGAGGTCTCAGTGCGGCCAGATCGCCGAAAGAGCGGCTGCGTCTGAGTTTCTCTATCAGAGTCTCTCTGAGTGTGTGCAAAAACGAGAGACGCTGGCCTTCCCATCGCCTGGGCTGCCACTTCTTTACCATTGACACACACACACACACACATACACACACACATATAACAGCCATCACGGACACATAGTAAATGCAATTCATTAGACACAACTACACGGACTAGACGATAACATTCATACATGAGCTGCAAATGTTTAATAACATAAAAAATTATAATAATGAACCCAGAACAGCTAGACAGAAGACATTAGTGTTAGTATTTGGTTTAGTATTAAAGTGTTAATGCAGGAAAAGTGACAAGATGATGTAACACCTTATGAATACATTTGTTATATAATATTCACACCTTTGAGCTTTTGAAAAATGCATTCAGTGTGCTTTCATGGTTTATTCTTTTAATCTTATAATAAGTTTGTGAAAAGCTGTACTGGAAAATAGCATAATATTAATGAAATAAGGCCACTTAAGTCTACTTAAATGAAGCAAACTTCATCTTTAAATAATGTCAAATTAAAACTTATGCCATTAATTACATTGTATTGTCAAGCTATGAAGATTGACAATTATTCTGATGTGTCTAACATACTAAAGCAGATTTAATGCATTTGATTATAGATTTATTAAAATAGTATAAATATTGTTTGTTCGAATTTTAACCGTAGATTATTATTGCATTGCAATATCAGTACAAATGGACTAAACCACAATTTAATCATTTAATGACAAACAGGTTTACACAGAAATTAACTTTAATAAACATTAAAGTATATTTTACTTCACCGTAAATGCTTGCCAGTATATTCAAACATTTAAACAATAGAAGTAATTATGAAATTACATATAAAGAAGTAATTACATCCTTAGGTGGATGAAAAAAATCACTCTTAAAATAAGCTAACTGCATTTAATTAAACTGAAATTATAACGATTTTTTATTATTTGTAAATAAAATGCATTTTGGTGTCCAAAAGTATATTTTTTAAAAATGTACTTTACTTTCAGAAGTGCAGTATTTATTTAAATCGTAATTATTTCAAGGTATAGTTCACCCAAAAATGAACATTTACACACCCTAAAGTAGTTAAAAAAAAAAAAAGAGTTTTTTTATTGGAAATGTTGGAATGTTGGAAACGTGTTGTTGGAATGTTGGAAATGTTTGGTAACCACTGACCTCCACAGTTGGAAAAAAATTGGAAGTAAATGGCTACCTTTTTCCAACATTCTTTAAAATACCTTCAAATATCTAGTTGAGGGCGAGTAAATAATGACAGAATCTTTATTTCTTGGGTGAACTACAGACCATTTCAATGTGGTCACTGGCCCATGAATATTCCCATCACTGTTACAAGAGGCAATTTAATCAAACGTAACATTAAAACAGCTATCATAACATTATTTTTCAACATGTGAAGCTATGGAAATTAAACATGTAAAACAGGAAACACTTTAGGACCTTTGTTATTGCTTACATCACTCAAAATGGTCTATACCTTAAATTATATAATGATGCAGCCACAAATCAAGCACGACGATAGACATGAAGCAGATAGAAGCAGATCTAAGAGGCATTTCAGAAGTGCACTCACAAAGAAAGATGTGTCCTGGAAAGTGGGCGTCTCGGGTGTGCCTTGGCTATAGACTGAAACCCGTCTCTGAAGGGCAGTGGCTTTACTCACGTTCCCAGAGGACAGAGTCAGATCCTCCACGTCAAACGGACTGTAAATTCAAGACAGACATACTTTCATGTATGACAACCTATTACTGCACGAAAATAAATAATTTGGTGGTCTGGGTGGGTTTAAGGGAGGGTTAAGAGTGTAATTATAAATGTAATTACATGCAGATAATTTGTAAAATATAAGCACAATGTAAAAACATCTATATTACATAATAAGTGCGTTTTTACCAAATTATTAATTTAAATGCAAGTAAATAGTAATTAGGGCAACTTATTAATAACATGGGACCAAAAGGTATCTTTTAGTGGAACTTTTCTTCCACTAATGGCCAGGAAAATGTCATTTGATGTCACTTCATTGGCTGTCCAGAAGAGGGCAGTGCAAATAATCATTGTTTTCATTTACTCTGACTTAATGCACTGAATCTCCACACTTCTCATCTCATTTTATTAGATTAGATCACTTACAACCAGGCGACCTCCAGGTTAAGTTTAATGGTCCCCAGGTCGTTGACGTCTACAGCAACCACCTGAGGCATAGCGGTGAACAGATCCTTGGTTTCACAGATCACACTGCCCACCAAAACATGAGTGGCCAAACCCTTTAACTCAGTCACCTGGAGGAATAAAGACATGCTTTGAGAATGTCTCTTAATTTAAGAAAACATTCAATGCGTTTTTGTTGCAATAGTCAAGTATTCAGGACTGAGGGCATGAAATATGAAACTTTAATAACAAGTCAGTAAACAAACATTATTGATTAGTATTTATGGAAAGTTTCAGAGATAGTGTTTGCCCGAATAAATAAACACATATACATCTAAGATGGCTTGATGGTTAGTAACAGAATAGATTCTTATATTCAGTATTTATAGAATTTTCAGAGAATATTTCGTTGCGCAATATTTATCATCATCTATGATTATCGGTTATGTTACTCGCTTAGTAAAAACATGTCTTAGAAGACAATAAGAATGCAGTTAAAATTACACTACAATTCAAATTAAATGATAACGTAAAAATGGTTCCTGCATAAGTTTATGTTTTTTAAATTATATTTATTAGATGTGATGTATTTATTCATTACACAAGCTCTCACAGTTCTCAAATATCAGCATACAAGCATGATAGCAAATGTGACAGATTTTATACAACAATTTAATTAAGTTCAAGTTTATTTGTATAGCACTTTTCACAATAATTATCATTCCAAAGCAGCTTTAAAAAGGGTGCACATTATTACATTACAGTCGAAATCAGAAAAGTTAAGGAACTGGAATTTCAAGAAACAATTAGTTACTATTGAGTGTTACTACTGATTACTACTACTACTACATAGTTTTTTGGCTTCACCACAGAAAATAGTTCCAAACAAAGTCAGAGCAGAACATTAGCGCAATACTGTGGTGTTCAGTTCCGGAATGAATCTGTTTTTGAACAAATCATTTGAGTCAATGAACCATTCATAAAGACAGTGGCTGTGTCCGAAATCGCATACTACTATACTATATAGTACATTAAAAACAGTATGCGAGCCGAATTCACAGTATTCGAAAAACAGTATGCGAGAAGTACCTGGATGACCTATTACTTCCGGTGAGCTTCTGAAGTGTGCATACAATGGACGCTACACTATCCCATAATGCCACGAGAGAAAATTCATGAATGGGAGTGAAGCGATGCTACTGAAGCAGGTAGGTCACGTGATCATAACAAATGGCGGATGTAGTAGGTCAGAGTTCATAATATTCATACTATCCATTTGTACTACTCACATTCATACTACATAGAACATACTTTTCTAATGGTCGTGTAGTAAATTCAAATTTAAATGTAGTACCTACTCAAGTAGTAGGCGATTTCGGACACAACCAGTCACTTGCTTTCTAAATGAATCAGCCAAACTGAACCAATCGTCTGAATGGATGATTCAGTAAATCAGTCAATAAGACAGAGACTTACCGCCATCTACAGGTGATTTAAATGTATATTTGTGTATCCAGTACAGGTATAAATCAGCTAAAGTATGAACGCAACAACACATTCAGCAAAGTGTTGTTTAATTATTGTTATAAAAAATTTGTAACAATAAAAAAAATAGTTTCAATATCGCACCGCCTTCCATTATTGCAATGGGATTAAAGACTTTTGAACTACAGCCCACCTTGATGTTGATAAGGTCTGAAATAAGGGGCATGAAGATCATCTCCTCTCCATCCCAACTCTGCTTAGAGTTTCCTTCGATCTTCCCCTTCAGTTTCCACCGCTGTCGGCCGTATCTCATGAAAATCTACAAGGAAGAGCCAAGTGAAATTAGGAAAAAAGCTATGAAGTTCACTTGATTGTTAATAGACTTTTTCAGTGGGTTTTCATTGTTTAGTTTTATACAGCCTCACAAAGTCTAATTGGGTTTGGTGGGTGGATGTAACTGTGGATAAAAAAAGAAAAGGTTGCTACGAGAGCTGTGATTACGAACAAACTGTGTGTACTTGGCAGAACTATAGGCAATTACAAGAGTTCGGTAATTTGATAGAATACACATGCATCTGGCTTTATTACAGAAAAAGAAATGCTTGAAACTCAGTATGCTCTGAAAGAATTTCCAAACAACCCACCTCATACTGATCACCAGGACAAAGTCTGGCAAAACCAGCCAATCCTGGAACAGAAAACAAAGGAGTCGAAATGTCTGTTTTTAAAATCCAAATGTTTTATTAGATTATTTTGTGCAGAAATCATGTACCTTTCATTTTGATATGAAACTCCCCCAACAGGTTCTCCAGCTCGCCCTCAAAAGTGCTCATGTTCTGAGGGAAAGACATGATAATATAAATATCAGACATTTTATTTTTGTTTATTATTATTTATATTCTTATTAAATAGAAACCACAGTAATTTTCACACTATACAGATTACTATAACAATAACTGTCATCTATGTTTGAACGCATGTAAATGTCATTTTAAATGCTCACCCAAAAATGACAAATATCTGATATATTAAATATGCTGTATTAAAAGCTATAAACTTGCTTACAGCAGTCATAATAGTTTATAAAGTTTTAAATTCAGATTTTTTTCTCTTCAGAAGTCATTTATCAACCCACTGGACTATGAATTACTTTTATAATGACTGGATGTGATTTTTGAAACTTCAAAAACTTGGGCACCATTAACTACCATTATTCAGCTAGGAAGAGCTAGGATATTATTTAACACCACTCAGATTGCGTCTGAAAAAGTAAACACATATGCATCTAGGATGTCTTGAGGGTGAGTAAATCATAGCATAATTTTGATATTTGGTTAAATTATTAGTTTAAAACAGGATAGATTTTAATTGCCTCAAAAGCTAGAATAACAAATGTTTGAATGTGACTCTGAAGTTTTCTTCTTCTGTGTCTTTATTGCTATTTTTATATATATAATTTGCAGACTATGGATTATTTTATAATGGCTAGATGCGTTTTTTAGAGCTTTAAAAACTTGGGCACCATTCACTGCCATTATAAACTAGGAAGAGCCAGGATATTATTTAATACCACTCAGATTGTGGTTGTCTGAATAAATAAACACATAAACATCTCGGATGGCTTGATCACTGGTCATAAATCATAGCATAATTTTGATATTTGGTCAAATTATTCCCTTAAAACAGGATAGATTCTGATAGGCTCAAAAGCTAGAAAACCAATGTTTGAATGTGATTCTGAAATTCTTTGTTCCTCTGTATCCTTATTATGATTGTTACAGAATTTTCTTAGCTATTTTTTTTTAGTTTTATCTATATTGTTATAGGTTTTGTCATTGGTGTTAATTGGGGCTTCATTATTCAGAGTCATTCAGACAAAATACAGCCATGTACATTTTAGGAATAGATCTGCTGCGTAAACGTGCACAGAAAAAAGATGAACTAAGTACCTCTGTATATTCTTTGTATCTGCGGTTGACCTCCGCCAGGCTCTCACGTGTGCCTTTAGTGGAGGGCGAAGCAGTGAAGGCCTGTTTCATCTTACTGGCGCCATCACGCAACCTCCTCTGAATGCAAAAGCCCTCGTACAGCTCATCGATCTGTAAAAAAACACACATGCAGCATTGTTGCAAGGAGTTATATTACACACACACACACGCTAGTGCATGGCAACTCTCACTAAAGATTGCATAAACGCTCGCTTTGATTTCTCAAATGCTAGAACGCATCATTACAGAGCCCTGGGGGTCGCCATTCAGCACAGAAACGTGGCTTTTACAATCTACTGTAACGTTCTGTCAGCACAATGGAGTGGCGTACTGTACTGCGTGCTGAAAAATGAATTGAACACTTCAAAAGAAAAACACAAAACGATGTGCCTCAACAGCCCTCGGGACAACGCTAATGCCATACTTCTGTGACAGACGAGCAGCTCGCAGACACGGCCTTTATCATGGAAATGCACATTTAGCACATTCACAACTCACTGAACACTGGCCGGCTCAAATTAGCTATGCTAATCCGACCAACGCTGAGGAGAAAGTGATTTGGGGGGGATGGAGAGTGAAAGAGAGGGACGAGACGGACCGCAAGTGACAGAAACAAGTGAGCCGAAAGGGGCAGAGAATGATGGGAGAGTAAAAATAGAGTATGTAGGAAGAGGAAGAGTTAAATGAGAGATCCAGGAATAAGTTAATGTTATGAGGTGTTAATGTATGCTGTTTATGAAATGTTTGTTTTTATGCTGTTAAAGATTTATACAATTTATTTCAGTTTACTTTAGAGATGAAGGAATCTGCCTGTCTCAAGTGATGAGCATATTTGTAAGTAAATGAGATCAACTTTATGTATGTATACATTTATTTATGAACCAAACTCAAACATGACTCAAAAAGCACTTAAAATGTTTGTAAAAGAAGTCTCTTATGCTCATAAAAATCACATTAACTTGTTCTGACATACAATGAAAACTATAACATTGTGAAATATTACAGTTTAGAAGAGAACTGTTTTAAAATAGATCTATTAGATTTTAAAATGTAATATATTCCTGTGGTGTATATCATAAAGGTTGTTTGATGACGAACAGAGCTAAATGTTAAAGTGGAGGTCATTCAAAGTTAATATGAATTACTAACATTCAAGAAATCTTAATTCAATCTTCAGAATTTAGTTCATTTTTTTTCTGCATGACTGAGACCTTAGATACAAAATCACATTGTTAAAACAGAGGGAATAAAGCATTTACTGGCATTTCTTCCAAAACTGTGAAATCAAGGGTTATTCATTACACAGTTGGGATAAAAGGCTGAACCAACAATCAATTGGTATCAGCAGATGTCACTAAGCTAAAAATATGTTTATATGCTGAGAAATTTTATATCAGTGCATCTCATATACTGTGTATATATAGCATTTTGTGGGATTTTTCTCCAGCAAACAAAGAAACAAGTCAATGTCTTATCCAGTTCACTAAGATTTGTTTGACTCAAACAGAGGAGTCACTGGTCTGAATCATGGACTGAATCAATCTGATATCACTCACTGTTCTCACTCATCTCACTGAATCTTAGATGACTCCATCTCTCACTAAAGGCCACATTAATAATAATGTCTGATGCAACACAAGCAGAGAACCGTTATTTGTCCTAAATTAGCTACATTTCTAAATGTCAGTGAAACTTAAATGAGTTTAATTCTATAGCAGAAGAGAAATTCAGAGTTTTGTTAAAATGATTGTCTAAAACAATCGTGGTGGGAGGGACTTTGGTATGTAAAATGTTTGCTGTGTTTACATGATTGTTATATACTGTGTAACCTGTAGTAATATGCAATTTGAAAAACTAATAAATATTTTGTAAAAAAACAAACAAAACAAAAAACTTATATTCTTATTCTTTTATTCTTATTATTATATGTGTTATTTTACAGCATGGACTAAGCCTGCTCTTTCCAATTATTTATTCATTCATTCATTCATTTTCTTTTCGGCTTAGTCCCTTTATTAATCTGGGGTCGCCACATCGGAATGAACCGCCAACTTATCCAGCATATGTTTTACGCAGCGGATGCCCTTCCAGCCGCAACCCATCACTGGGAAACACCCATACACTCTCATTCACACACATACACTACGGACA